>CM053600.1:77228450-77285349 GCA_028646575.1 Pseudocheirus occidentalis
CCACACAGGAGAATGGGGGGAGGAGGACGAGGGGGTTTCGTGGAGGGAAGGGCAGGGTGGGGGGAGGGGCGTGGGAAGCACACATCTCAGTAAAGGGACAGGGTAGAGAACAAAAATATGTAATGTTGAGACTAAGTTACTTCCAAAACATATGAGTAATTCAAGTTTCTTTTGCACTTAACTGATACATTTTTCAACTCACTCGCTTTTACTGACTTTTCTGAAATATTTAAAAATAAATGACATACACTAAAAAAAAATTACTTATTGAGCACCACTTCAAGGATGCATGACCATCTCACTTATTTCTTCCCTGATCTTCAAGCTAAATGATCCTTTCTTGGCTAAATCTTCTGTGTACACAAACATCTGCTAATTTGAATGATAATAATTTGTGTATATCTCAATATAACCTAGATTATAAACTCCTTGAAGGTAGAGACAGTGTCATTTTTTTGCCTTTGTATTCCCAAGATCTATGTGGCTTGTACATACTAAATGCTTAAGAAACATTTCTTCAGTTGAGATTGAGAAGTGAGGCTAGTTTTAAGAAAGACCAAAGAAGCATAAGTTAATATTGTGTTTTCTTTGTAATCCTATGTGTTTGATTTTATACATTTCAGATCATTAGTCCAAGAAGTTATCATAGACATCACTAGACTGCCAAAGGGATCCATGACACAAAAAAATTAAGAACTCCTGTCTTAGTCTTTTGGTACCCAGTTCATACTACATTAATATATATTAGATATCCCACTGCTTTATGAGTGTTCCTGAGGGGGAGAGAGGGTGGGAAGGGACAGCAAAAGTTATTAAAATACAGGAAATCTGCATATTTTAGCAAACTTTGCAACTGTAGCAGAGTGACCTAAATTTTATTTTGGGGGGGGGTAAAAATGGGAGCAGCAATGGGTTGACACTTCTGGAATGTAAGGAACCTGAAATCATGAGAGGTGTCTGCTTTAAGATAACAACTAGAACCCTGTCGGTAAATATCATGGGAGGGAAGAAGAAAAGGTACTTTCTTTGGCAAAGAAGAAGAAGAACAAAACACTTTTCCCAAGACATTTAAACTATAATTTCTCCATGGCTTGATGATGAGATGACCAATATCCAGTGCTCTGTGCACCAACTTCATATCTATTAAAATGGTACTAGGCTTATATCAGCCTTTTCCTGATTGATTTCAAGGACATGTTTGAATACTTGATTCTTATAAAGGAGAATAAGAAGTATTTTGTTTGATCAGGTGTTTTCTTTTTCAATGTATTCTTTCAAGTCACACACAACCCCAAGCTTACCAAACTACATGAAAATAGTGTGAACACTCTTCTACATCTGTGAACAGGTAGAAGAAACCTTCCATGATTAAAATGATATAAGGATTCCCTTGCTCTAGAATCCCTTACTCCAAGGATTCTTAATCTGAGACCCATGAACTTTTAATGAATATTTTGATAACTCTTTCAATATAATTGGTTTTTTTTGTAATCCTATGTGTTTTACTTTATACATTTAAGATCATTAGTCTAAGAAAGTATCATAGACATCACCAGATTGCCAAAGGGATCCACAACACAAAAAAGTTAAGAATCCCTATCTTAGTCCTTTGGTACCCAGTCCATACTACATTGATATATATTAGATATCCCACTGCTTTATGAGAGTCCCTAAGTCATTTCTTCTTTGGTGCAGGCATTTCCCTTAAATAGGTTTGGAGACCTCTGAAAGGGTAAAAAATTTTCTCCTCATTTTTTTCTGTGTCCCCCCAATGTGACTACTTCTATGTACAGCAGGTGTTTTATTCAGTAACTCAGACTACTGAAATATCTCTGAGATATGGATAGAAACTGTCATATATACCATACCAAACACGGCCCCAAGTTTACACTGGCATCTTCCGGTTTTCTTTCTGATTTCTTGTCTCAGACTTGATGTCTGCATTTTCCCTAAATTACAAAGCAAATGTAGTGAGAGATTGCTTGCAAGATACTTTCCTTTCAACAATCTCTCTCCCTCCTCTTTTTTCCACCCTTTTTTGCAAGAATACTGTGTATCAGCAACCCCTCTGGGGAAAATAACTTAAAAAAAACTGCATAGTGGATGCTAAATGACTTAATGGATAATAAAGTGTCTTGTGCTTCTGGGACTGCTATTTAAAGACCAACCTGACATTTTATGTAAAATGAACACCCGTTTTACATAATCTTGGGGCCTCACCCAGCCTTTCTGCCAAATTTGCTATTTATGGGAGATGCACTTCTTCAGAACAGGTCACATACACACTTCTGGGATTCATTAAGGCAGTCCCTAAGGATAAATCAACTCTTTTGCCTACCCCAGAGGAGTTATTCTGAAAAGAGAGAGGGTTTCTTACATCTCAGAGAGGGAATCTAAAGTTTAAGATGAAAATACCAGAGAAAATTCCAGTTAGTTTCCATGAGATTTGTACTTCATGCAAGAGAGGAGGAGTCTGTGTCTGTCTCCTTGGTGGAACAAAATAAGGCCACTTCTGAGGTCAGAGAAATGAAAGAAAATCAACAAAGAATCTATGAAAAGCACAACTTCTTAAACTAGGGGCCTGGGGAGATGGAGGAGGAGAGAAGAAAAATAAAAGGAAATCTTCTTGAATCTCAGTCACTTTTGCCATAAAAAAACTATGCATCCTTTCCTACAGTTTATAAGTAGCATCATCAACATCTTCCCTCTACAATTCATGTATATGGCAGGATGATACTACTATGCCTACACCCTGAATGAGACTCAGGTAGTTTTTTAAATACAGTTATCCCTTCCACATTGTGACTTTCTCCATCACAGTTTTGATATATTGCAAGTCAGCACAAAAAAATAGATACGAATTTGGGGGGGAGTTTTGCAGAAGTCACAGACAAACACACAAAGGCCAATAGAGAACACAGAAAAAATTTAGAAATTCAGATATGCATTAGATAGATAGATAGATAGATAGATAGACAGACAGACAGACAGACATACAGATAGGTAGATAGATAGATAAATGTATAGATGAATAGTATTGTATAATATCAACACATTTTATCTTTTAATACCATAATAATTCAGACTTCTCTGTATGAAGGAAGGGTCAAAAATTTTATGTGGATTTTCCAGATTCTAGAGGATAGACTCACTGTGAACCTAACCCCAGCAATGAGGAAGGGATAATTGTATATTTGTTTGAAAAAATTTTAAGTAGTACAGTAGTGTCAAAAATGTTCTTTACCTGGCCAAAAGGAAAAATCTCAAGGAGAAGGTAAGAGTTTGAAAGTTTCTCAAATAACATAAAATAAAGATCCTGATGAGTGAGGAAAAGCCAATTATAATTCTGTGACTTTCCTGAGTAACAGAAGACTCTGCTCTTAGGGTGTGAGAAGGCTACTCTGCTTGTAAGTGTTTATTCAATTTATATAGCTCCAGAAATGTCCACATCCATCCTTCTTTGGAATCTAGGAATTAAATTCCACTGTTAGAAAAGTCAGTGTTCTCTTTAAAAGCTAACACTTTAATCCATGAATACTCTTCCATAGATTAATTGATAACATTGAGGAGGAGGCACAGGGTATTGATTAGCTTGGATAGGAAAAAGCAGGGATAGCTCCAAAACATGAGGAACTGTCCTAGAGTAGCAAACTTGGTAAAGGCTCCATAGTAGTGAACCCTAGGCTTTCAAGGTTGTAACAGCAATCAGTTTAGCAGATGCTTAGCACTTAGTAACTTAGGGCTAAGTATGGAAGGTGTGAGCTCTGTATGGAAGGTATGGGCCTGGTCCACTGTTGAGAAGGCGTGAACTCCCCTGATGACATGGAAGAAGGGGATTGGCTGAGACAGGAGACCAGTGTGTATATATAAAGAATAATTCCAGAGACAGAGAGACAGAATTAGAGTTTTCCTGTTATAGGAAGCAGGATTGTCTCAGTATCTGGGAGCTGGCTGAGAACTGAGATGGAGTTTTCTTGAGACCAGAATCTGGTGAAGGCCACCCAGAAGGATGATATTCCTTCTGGGTCCTAGAGCCAGCTGAACTCATAGAGGACTGAAGAAGTATGACCAGGATAAGACTTTGTTCATGACCTGGCTGAGACTTGAGTTCCAGGCAAGAGAAGTGGTGAGATGTGCTGGACCCTGTGAACTTCAGTATTGCCAGGGACTGCCCTGAGGAGTAGACAAGGACCTGGGAGCTGTCTACCTCTGAGGACTGGACGAGAACCTGGCAGCTGTCTGCTTCAGAATCCAGGTGACTGTTTGGTGAATTCAGGAGGGAGGTGGGACCATGGAAGGGGATCCAGGGAATCAGAGAGACCACCCAGAGTCAAGATGAAGAAAAGGTTTCCCCTTGGACGAAACTGAGGGTTACTGGACACCAAGGGGTGGAGGGTTTGTGTGGCCATTTTAATGTTAAGCTGTTATGGATACTATATTGTGACTTTCTGTGATAAGATATAATGTTGTGAATGTTATACTGTGATATATTGTAAATGTTTGCCTTGATTTGTAATGGAATAAACAGTGTTCACTATTGCTGTGTAATCTGAACCTTAAAAGCTGTTCACAGTAGCATTCTTTTGGGAATCTGCTGGTGCACGGCATTACAAAGGTACAGCTTCATAAGGTCTCTGAGCATCTGCATTGCGATGGAGGAGTCCTGAAAGGATGGGATATGGAAGACACTGAAAGGGAATTGAAAGAACTCAAGCAGAGATCTTTACCTATTTCACAATTTTCTCTAAGGTTGTCTCAATATAGGTGTGCTTAGTTTGAGAAAATTATCATTCAGTCTTAAATGCCATGAGTTAGCAGTAACATAGCATTTATGGAAAACTTACTTCATAGCCATTCTTGTGCACTGTGAACATTATAGAGGCCTAAGATGTGTCAACATGAGCATCTTTCAAGTTTACTATCTATATGAAAGAGATCAAACACAGGCAAAACAATTTTTTAAAAAATAGGGAAAATCTGTGTGGTAACAGATTTCAGTGCTCAGAGGAGTGAAAAGCATTGTAATAGAATAGATGGAGAACTGGCCTCAGAACTAAAAGGACTTGAGTTCAACTCCAGCTTTTGACACTCACTGGCTATATGTATGCCCTGGGCAAGTCACATAACATCTTAGTCAGTCCTCCAAGCCTATAATTTGCAAAGAAGGTGCTGAGTCATATGAATGGATAGAGGGAGTCTCCTCATCTATTAGATCCCTGTATTGGTTGAAATCACCTATTCCTAATAAGTTCATAAGATCAAAGTGTTATAGTCAGCCATTTTTAAGGTCATATTATAAATAATTTAGTCCAATGCCTTCATTTTACAGATGAGAAAATTGAGACTTAAAAAGGTTAAGGAACTTGCTAAAGGTCATACAGGTAAAGAACCAAAATTTGAACCCAAGACGTCCTATTCCAAAATCTGAAGATGAATTCAAAAGAGTTTCATGAAGGTGGCAAGACTTGACATAGGCCTTAAAGGCTATATAGAATTTAGGTAGCTTAGAGTTAACCTTTAAATAGCTGGAGGGCAGTGGATAGAGCACAGGCCCTGGAATCAGGAAGATGAATCTTCCTGAGTTCAAATACAGCTTCAGATACTTACTAGCTGCATGACCCCAGGCAAGTCATATAACCCTGCCTGCCTCAGTTTCCTCATCTGGAAAATGAACTGAGGAAGGAAATGACAAGCCATTCCAGTATCTTTGCCAAGAAAACCCTGAATGGGGTCAAGAAGAGTCAGACATGACTGAAATGACTAAACAACAACAACAACAACAACAACAACAAAAAAGCTGTACAGGAGGCTCAGTGGGGTGATAAAATGAAAGGAAATAAACAGGTAAGTACATAGGCATCAAGCAAGATATTGGAAAGAGTGCTGGATTTGGTGTCAGAGAACCTGAATTCAAAATCTGGATAATGCCACTTAAAACTTGTGTGAACTTGGGCAATTTGCTTCATATGGCTAAGCCTTAGTTTGCCATCTGTTAAATGAGGGGACTGAACTAGAAGATTGTAAAGGTTTCTTATAGCTCCAGATCTATGATTCTACAAGGAAACAATACAAGGGTAACAGTGAGAGTAAATCTTACTCTTACTCTGTTACCAGTTACAGTGATCCTGGCCCATTGGGTTACAAAAAACTAAAAGTTTTCATGCAGAACCACTTAATCTCCATGAGATCCCTCAGTTTCTTCATCTATAAGATTAAAGGGTTAGACTAGATGACCATGAGGTCATAAGGAAGGTGCCTTCCTGTTCCTGATCTGTGATCCCATAATAACAAATCAGAAATGGAAGGTATCTTTCTTTAGCTACAACATTCAGTGGAAGAGAAAATAAGGCTAGTGACTTTTCACAGGCCTTTCTCACTTAAATCCAATTCACTTGTATGTCATGGCATAACCTCCTTGAAGTCATGGTCCTCTTCAAAAACGAAGGACAAGCATCAACAAACAAGCAGTATCAATTGATATTAAGAATGCTGATGAGTAGTTTGCATTAACCCTGAAAGTTAATATCTGAACCCTAATTATAAATTAGCATAAGAATAGTGGGAAAGAGGATTTATATAAGACGACAGAATCACAAAGTCAGATTTGGAGAGATTTCAGAGCCATCATATCATAGATGCAGAGCTAGAAGCCATTGTATTCCACCTTCTCCTTTTACAGATGGGGAAACTTGCCAGTAACTTAGGTGACTTACAACAGAAAGTCACACAACAGTTATTAAGCCATCTAATCCTTTCTCTACCTGAAAAGGAAGCCCCTCTTCAACCCATTAAGCATCTAGTCTTACCTTAAAGACTCCCAAGGCTGGAGAACTCAGTACTTACTGAGGCAAATCATTTCATTTATATTTAAAACTCTCATAGTTCACTAATTTTCCTTATATCAAATCAACATTGACCAGTCCTCCATTTCCATCCTGCTTCTAGTTCTCTCCTCTAGTGCTAAGCAGAACAAGTCTAAACTGTCTTCCAAATACCAGCCCTTGAAAACTTAGAGGACAGCTATATGTCTGACTAGCATGAACCTTCATCCAATTTCCTTCAAGCTATCCTCATGTGACATAATAGGAAGACCTTTCACCATCCTCACTGGATGCTCTCAGCTTCCCAATGCCTTTCCTAAAATGTGACACAGCATAACACATGACCTAAGGTCTAATCATGACAAAGTGCACCTTTCTCATCAAATTGTGCCACTTTTTTTTGATTGCCACGTCCCTCTCTTGAGTCACATGGGGCTTACAGTACATTGAACTGCCCAAGTATTTTTGACATGAACTATTGGTCTTTCTAACACCTGACCAATTCATTTCTTTGAACCTAAATGTATAATTTAATTTGTCCTTTTCAAAATAAGTGGCATATTAAAGAAAGTAAGCATATTAAGGTGCCCTTATATTTTGCCTATGAAGTAAAACACAAAATTAAAGTTTTGTGGAAGGTCCTACATTTGGAGTCAGAGAAGCTGGTTTTGGATTCAAGGCCTGTCACTTACTGATTATATGATCTTAGGTACAGAATTCAACCCATCTGGAATTCAGTTTTCTCACCTGTAACATAAGGAGGTTGGACTACAAGATGAGATCAAAATCACTTGGCCATTGACAGACTGGTGGCCAAAAGACAAGTCAGTGAAAAGAAATGAAGAAAAAAGGCAAGGAAAATACCACAGTATAACAGCCAGGATGCTTACTGCCTAAGAGATAGCAGTTTGGATAAACCTAAATGAAATATAGTAAATTTGGCATTTCCTATTTCCTGTTATTTTTGGTTTTCCTTGGAATTAAAAAGTTTGAGGAATCTCTGAATAAGTACATCTATGGAATACTTTCACCTTCTCTTGCAAAAAAAATAAAGCTTAAAAGTAGAATTGGTAAATAGGAGATAGGGATGGTGACTTTTTCCAGTATCTCAATATATCCTATAATGCAAATACATAGAAAGAAGACATTTTTAAAGTTTGCAGGGTTTTTTTTAAAGCAAGATTAAATACTCTTTATTATCTAGGTTTTCTGAGCACTTCAGACAAAGCATTCTTGAATTTCAGACAGGGAAATTGATGAACAGTGGGGTCAAGTGACTTTACTATGGTCACGGAAGCATGACAAAGTTGGTAATTGTATTCAAGATTCTTCACTCCTTTCATGCGAGAGTAGAGAACAGCTATATAGTCTAAGAAATCTTAGCATCATTTTCGACTTTTAACACACAAACACACACTTCTATCAATTTCTGTCCATTTTATCTCTCCAGTCTCCCTTATATCCATCTGTTTGTTCTTTTTCCCATCCCCGGCCACCCTAGTTTAAGGCTCTCATTACTCCCCTTGGACTGCCAATATAATCATTTCCTAACTGCTTTCCCTACCTCCCTCTTTACCTCCCTACCATTTCTACCAAACCATTCTCCATATAGTTGCCAAAATAATCTTCCTAATGCATACTTCACTATACTGTTCAAAAACATTCAACATTCAAGAGATCCCCATTGTCCATAAAGTAAATAAAAACTCTGTATTCTGTCATTCTGTAGTCTGATTCTAAACTACCCTTCCTCATTTATTTTATGTAACCCAAGTTTCCAACTAAGCCTGGTGCACTTTACACACTGCTGCTTAGGCATGACTCCATTGGAAGAGGGAATACTGAAACAAGACTACGTCCCAACTTGAAAGGTACAGTTGGGTGGAGAGTTCTGGATAGGAAGATATTCTTTCTTCAAAAGAGACACATGTGGTGTCTTTAGCCTCTCTTCAGAACCAACTCCACCACATAAAATGAGAGAAAGATTTTGAAAGCTGCAAAGGCAATGTCCTCAACATAGTAGTTCCCTGTACCAGTGAAGTCACACATCTAGGCCTAATTCATGCACCATCCCTATGTGCAAGGTACCCAATTCAGGTATCACCTTCCTCCACAAAGCCTGCCTTGATTTCCTCATCTAAAGATGATCTTCCCCCATCTCAAGTTTTCTTGCAGTATTTTGTTTTAATCATACCTTTGTTCATTATTTTTATTTTTAAAATAGGTTTATTGGTTTGGTTTTTATTGCTTTTATATTTACATCACCAACATTTCTCAATGTATTTTCCCCTCCTCCCAGAAAGTCATCCCTTATTATGAATAAATTGAAAGAGGAAATAAAGTTCAATGAAATTAACCAACATAATGAAAATGTCTAAATGCGGTGCTCCGCACTCATTGTCTCCCACCTCTGCAAAAAAGCTTTTCTTTGGAGTCAAGCTTAGTCATTGTGGTTTTTTGACATTTTAATTTTGATTGTTTTGTTATTTTTCTTCCCATTTATATGGCTGTAGATAGTAAGTATACTATTTCCCTGGTTCTGCTTACTTCACTTTAAATCAGTTCATTTGTCTTTCCATGCATCTCTGTATTATTCTATTAATCACTTCCATTCGTACAGGAATATTTTGTTATATTTATGTACCTCACTATTTTTTAGCTATTCCTTCATCAAAGACATTTGCTTTGTTTCTACTTCTTTGCTAGCACATCCACACAAAACTGTTGCTATACATACAGGGCCTTTATTTTTGTTCCTGGTCTCCTTTTGGTGAATACCTAGCAATAGAATTTCTGGGTCAAATGGTCAAATAATCACTCTCTCCCATAATTTCAAATTGCTTTCCAGAATGGGTAGGCTAATTGTCAACTCCACCAACAATGCCTGTACAACCTTGTCTTTCTTAACTATTCCTATCTGTTGTCACCTTTCCTAAATGGATACTCTTCTTTCTTCATATTACATGCTATCTTGTATCATACTTAGTGTATGTTCAATCCCCTAAAAGCCAGTAAAAGTCAATTACATTAGGGACTTTGTCTTTTGACCCATCTTTCACTTTAATAGCCACCAGAATCTAACAAAGTCCCTTGCATGTAATAGGAACTTAATAAATGTTTGTTTAGCTTAAAGAATTTTGATAATATAGAATCAATAATAAATTAATGATGCAGGTTGAATACAAAATAAACTGTGGCTCTATCAAGCTAGGAAACACAGATGACAAAAGCAGACCAGTTCTTTGGCCTTCAAGTTGATCCAAAGAAAGACATCTCAACTAGTGCAGATTAAGCCCTGCATCTTATAGTAAAGGAAACTTTATTCTAAGGAGATAAAGTGATCTGCCAAGGTCACAAAGATAGAAACAGTGGAAGTTAGGATTCAAGGACAAATCCAACTCATTTTAGCTTTTAATTTAATGATTTCAAGCAAAAGATGACTATACATATTTCATACACGAGCATATGAAACATAACATTTCCACAATGGATGTCATTACCTTTCCCACCAAACTTACCCTACTTTCTAACTTCCTTATTCATACTGGGTACACCACTGTTCTTGTAGTCACTGAGATGGGCAAACTGATCATTTGTTTATGGACCCTCTACCTGAAAATCTTCTCTTCTTTGGGTTTTCGTGACAGAACTCAATCAATTAATCAATAAGCATTCATTAAGGGCTTTCTATATGCCAGAACCTGTACACTGTCATGGTTCTCTTCTTCCCTGTCTGGATATTCCTTCTCAGTCTCATTTGCCCAATGACCATCTTTTTCCTCCCTACCAAAATGTAGTCCACTCCAAAATTCTGTCCTGGGTCTTTTCTTTATTATGCTCTTTGTGTGTGATAACTAACATCAACTTCCATCTCCATGCTGATAATTCACTGATATGCCTATACTCAGCCTTTATCTCTCCCCAGATTTCAATTTCTTAATCTCCAATAGTCTATCGGATATCTGCGACACACAGACATCTCCAATTTAACATTCCAAAACAGAGTTTGTTATCTTTCTCCTCTCTTTCTACCATTCTTTCAGTCACAATCTGAATCATTCTCAGCTCTTCACTCCTGCTTACTACCTCTCCCCCTGCCCATATTCAATCAGCTTCCAAATCCTGTCAATTCCATTTCCATGAACATTTCTCTAAATTCACCTTCATTCCACATTCAATGTAAACAACCTAATTCAGCTCATCACACCTTGCCAGGTTTACTTCAAGAGCTACCTAATTGCTCTCCCTGTACCAGGTCACTTTCCATTTCTAAATAATTTTAGACATCAATGCTAAATTCATATTTTTACAGGTAACTTTAAAAAATTGTGTATTTACTTTTCCTTTCCAACATTCAATTCCCAAATCCCTTGAGTTTCAAATTTTCTCCCCCTCCTTCTTGTGCCCTCTCACACACACACCCCTATGGTGGCATGCAATCTAATATAGGTCCTACAAATACTTCCCCATTAAACATTAACCAAGTTGTAAAAAAGAGTTGTAAAAAATAGAGTGAGCAATGAGAAAGAAGGAATGAAATAAAACAAAATGCAAAAGAGAGAGAGCAAGTAGTTTGTTTCAATCTGCATTCAGACTCTGTAGTTCTTTTTCTGGACATGGATATCCCTTTCTATTATGAGTCTTTTGGAGTTGTCTTATAACCTTGCATTGCTGAGAGGAACCCAGTCTATCAAAGTTAGTCATCCCAAATACAATGTATTTGTAATTGTGTACAAAGTTCTCCTAGTTCTGCTTTCCTCATTCAGAATCAGTTTATATAAGTCTCTCCAGGTTATTATGAAAGATACAAGTCATTCCCCAATTGATAAATGTTTGAAGGGTATTGTAATGCCACACAGGAGCAGCTTCCCAAAAGAATGCTACTGTGAACAGCTTTTAAGGTCCTGATTACACAGTATAGTGAACACTCCATTCATTCCATTACAAATCAAGGCATTCACAACAAATCACAACATAATATTGACAACGTTACATCTTATCACAGAAAATCACAATATAGTGTTCACAACAGCTTAACATTAGAATGGCCACATAGTTTTCACCAAAATGGCCACAGTATTTAGAACAAAGAACAAAAGAATAATCATCTGGTTTTCCTAAGGGGGGAAACTCTCCTTACTTAATCAATCATTTCACAATACAAGTCAGTCTTCCACTCATGGGGGCAATCATAAGTCAACTTAATCAGTTACTTATCCAGATTCACAATTACCAAGTCTCATTAATCACTAAATACAATTATTAGAAAATTATGGGGCAGCTAGGTGGGGCAGTGAGTAGAGCACTGGCCCTGGAGTCATAAGGACCTGAGTTCAAATCCAGTCTCAGATACTTGACACACTTACTAGCTGTATGACTTTGACACTTAATCCCAATTGCCCTCCAAAAAGCAAAAAAAAGAAAGAAAGAAAGAAAGAAAGAAAGAAAGAAAGAAAGGAAAAGAAAGAAAGGAAGGAAGAAAGAAAGGAAGAAAAGAAGAAAGAAAGGAAGAAAGAAAGAAAGTTGCATAAACATTCCACCCCTTGGTGTTTAGTAGACTTCAATTTCATCACATGTTCAATATCCAAGGAGAGGCCTTTTCTTCATCTTGACTCAGGGTGGTCTCTCAGATTCCCTGGATCCCCTTCCATGGTCCCAGCTCCTACCTGAATCCACCAAACAGTCACCTGGATTCAGAGGCAGACAGCTACCTGGTTCTCATCCAATTCTTGGGGCAATTCTTGTTATACAATGAAGTTCACAGAGTCCAGCACATCTCAAAACCTTCACAACTTCTGTTGCCGGAACTCAAGGATCAACCAAGGCACCATCAAACAAAGCCTTGTCCTGGTCATTCTTATTCAGTCCTCCAGCAATTCAGCTGGCCATAGGACCCAGAAGAAATCTCAGCCTTCTAGGAGGCAGTGGCCACTGCAGCCTTCACCAGATTCTGGTCTCATAGAAAACTCTAACTCAGTTCTCAATCCAGTAGCAGCCCAGTTCCTAGATGCTGGAACAATTGTGCTTTCTCTACCAGAAGTAAAAATTCTTGATTCTGACTGTCTGTCCTTTGGAGCTCTTCTTAAATACAGACACACACTTTGGCTTTATGTCTCAGCCAACCCCTTCCTGTTATGTCAGCAACAGGAGACAGAGTTTACACCTTCTGTTTCTTTCACAGAAGTGCTCACTAAGGGCTAAGTACATGCTAAATTAATTACTGTTACAAATATGAACAGGCAATTTTCAAAGGAAGAAATTAAAGATATCAATAAGCATTTAAAAAAATTCTCAGGGTGGCTATGTGGTGCAGTGAATAGAGCATCTGCCCTGGAGTCAGGAGGACCTGAGTTCAAATCTGGTCTCAAACACTTAACACTTACTAGCCATGTGATCTTGGGCAAGTCACTTAACCCCAATGGCCCTCCCATCCCCCCTCCAGAAAGCAGAAAGAAAGAAAGAAAGAAAGAGAGGAGAGAAAGAGAGAGAAAGAAAGAAAGAAAGAAAAAAAGAAAGAAAGAAAGAAAGAACTCTTGATTAGAGAAATTCAAATCAAAACACCTCTGAGGTATCACATCTCACCAATGAGATTGGCTAAGATGACAAAACAGGAAAATCATACATGCTAGAGAGGATGTGGAAAAATCTGAACAGTAATGCATTGGTTTTTTTTTAAATTTTTTTTTTTTTTTTGCTTTTTGGAGGGCAGTTGGGGTTAAGTGACTTGCCCAAGGTCACATGGCTAGTAAGTGTTAAGTGTCTGAGGCCGGATTTGAACTCAGGTCCTCCTGACTCCAGGGCCGGTGCTCTATTCACTGCGCCACCTAGCCGCCCCAACAGTAATGCATTGTTGGTGGAGTTGTGAACTGATCCAATCATTCTGGAGAGTAATTTGGAACTATGCCAAAAGGATATTAAAAAGTTCATATCTTTTGACCCAGCAATACCACTTCTAGGGCTGTGTCCCAAAGGGATCATACAAGTGGGAGGGAGACCCATATGTACAAAAATATTTATAGCAACTCTTTTTGTGGTGGCAAAGAATTGGAAATCAAAAGGATGCCCAAAGTGGGGAATGGCTAAACAAGTTGTGATATATGAATATACTGGAATAGTATTGTTCTGTAAGAAATAAGGAGCAGATGGACTTCATAAATTCGTATTTTTCCCTTTTTTCATTTGTTTTTAGTTTTTGGTTTTCAACATTCATTCCCAAAGATCTTGAGTTACAGATTTTCTCCCCATCTCTCCCCTACCCAAGATGTCAAGCATAATGAATACCCCCTTCCCTCAATCTGCCCTCTCTTATATTACCCTCATTCTCCACCCCTCCACCCCCACTTACTTTCTTGTAAGGCAAGATGGATTTCTATACCCCATTGCCTGTAAATCTCATTTCCTGGTTGCATGTAAAAAACATTTTTTAACATTTGTTTTTAAAACTTTGAGTCCAGGTTCTCTCCCTTCTTCCCTCTACACACCCGCCCCCCCCAATGAAAAGACAAGCAATTCAATATAGGTTAGAGAGGTGTAGTAACACAAAGTATTTCCACGATAGTCATATTGTGAAAATAACTATATTTCCCTCCATTCTGTCCTACTCCCCATTTGTTCTGTTGTCTCCTTTGACCCTGTCCTTTTTCAAAAATGTTTGCTTTGCCCCCAATTTACTATCCCTTTCATCATCCCCCCTCTTATCTCCTGCCCCCATTCTCTCCAGTAGGGTAACATACTCAATTGAGTGTGTGTTATTTCCTTCTTAAGCAAGTTCAATGTGAGTAAGGTTGACTCATTTCCTTTCACCTTCCTGCTCTTCCTCTCCATTGTAACAGCCTTCTTGGGCCTCCTTTATTTGAGATAATCCATCCCATTCTATCTCTCCCCCTCTCCTTCTCCCAATATATTCCTCTCCTCTTAATTTCATTTTTTATATCATCCCTTCACATTCAACTCACCCTGTGCCCTCTATGTATACATGTACACATACACACAGAAGCCTACCTATACATACATATATATGTATACATATATGCATATATGTATGTATATATGTATCTATATATGTATGTGTGTACATGTGTGTATGTATATATTATATTATATTTCTATATTGTCATAATATAATATATTATGTTTATATATTATATATGTTTATATATAATTCCTTCAACTATTGTCATACTGAGAAAGGTCTCATGAATTACAAATATTGTCTTTCCATGTAGGAATGTAAATAGTTCAACTTTAATAAGTTCCTTATGATTTCTTTTTCCTGTTTACCATCTCATGCTTCTCTTGTTTCTTGTATTTGAAAGTCAAATTTTCTGTTCAACTCTGTTTTTTCATTGAGAGTGCTTGAAAATCCTCTACTTCATTGAATGACTATATTTTCTGCAGTAGCATTATACTCAGTTTTGCTGGGTAGGTGCTTCTTGGTTTTACCTAGCTCCTTTGACCTCCAGAATATCATATTTCAAGCCCTTTGATCCCTTAATGTAGAAGCTGCTAGGTCTTACTAAAATTGTTTCTTCCTGGCTGCTTACATTATTTTCTCTTAGATCTGGGAACTCTGGAATTTTAATATAATATTCCTAGGAGTTTTCCTTTTAGGGATCTTTTTCAAGAGGTGATAAGGGAATTCTTTCAATTTCTATTTTGCCCTCTGGTTCTAGAATATCAGGGAATTTTGCTTGATAATTTCCTGAAATATGGTGTCCAGGTTCTTCTTTTGATCATGGCTTTCAGGCAGTCCAATAATTTTTGAGTTATCTCTCCTGGATCTATTTTCCAGGTCAGCGGTTTTTCCAATGAGATATTTCACAGTGCCTTCTCTTTTTTCATTTGCTTGGATCTGTTTTTATAGTATCTTGATATCTCATAAAGTCATTTGCTTCCATTTGCTCCAATCTAATTTTGAAGTTATTCTGTTCAGTGAGTTTTTGAAATTCCTTTTCCATCTGGCCACTTTGGCTTTTTAAGGTATTCTCCTCATTGGCTTTTTGGGCCACTTTTGCCATTTGAGTTAGTCTCTTTTTTAAGGTGTTATTTTCTTCAGTGTATTTTTGGGTCTCCTTTAGCAGCCTGTTGACTCACTTTTCATGATTTTTTTTTGCATCATTCTCATTTCTCTTCCCAATTTTTCCTCTACTTTGCTTACTTGATTTTCAAAATCTTTCTTGAGCTCCTCCATGGCCTGTAACCACTTCATATTTTTCTTGGGGCTTTTGAGGCAAGAGTTCTGACTTCACTGTCTTCTTCCCTCTTGATTTTTTGCCTTGATCCTTTTTGTCCCCCCAAAAGGATTTTATGGTTTGTTTGTGCCTCCTCAGTTTGCTCATATTGCCAATTACTTGATGTTTGAGCTCTTTGCTATGGTAGAATTCTACTTCCAGAATGGAGAGAGCTTTGCCCCAAATCACTGGGCTTTTTGCAGATGCTGGAGCTATTAGGAGGGAACCCTCTCTCCAGCCCACACAAGCTCTGCCTCACTGGTCACACACCCCAGGGCCACCACCCAAGACCACAATTGAGATCCAAGCAGGTTAAGGCAAGAGTGATTACCCTCTGAATGGTCACTTGGTCCCCCTACAATGTGCAGGCCAGGAGCTCCTGAGGCAGCCACATAGCCACATGTGCCTCTGCCACTCCTCACCCTGGGGGCAGGGGCCAAACCAGGCTCTTCCACTCCCCACCCATTCCAACAGAGTTCCACAATGAACTTTTACTTTGTCTTTGGTTTTAATGGGTTGGAGTCTGGAAACCACCACAGCTGCTGGTGATTCACTCTCCTGAAGTCTGCTCTGGCTGCTGCTGGTCAGGGCTGCCCTGGTGCCATAACCACAGCTCAAAGAGGACTGTGCTTGGCTCCCAGAGCACTATGATAGACCTTTCCTGTCAACCTTCCATGCTGCCTTCAGTGGGAGATTTGTTTCTGTCTCTTTGTGGGGTCTGTAGCTCTAAAAGATTGTTTAGAGTCATTTCTACATGTATTGGAAGTGATTGGACCTGGAGCCCATGCCAAGTTTGTGCTTCTACCAGTAGAAATTTCTATATTTGATTGTTTTTTAATGGAGATTTTGTTCACTAGTTGATAATAACATAGGGAGAATTTAAAGTGTTATATGAATTGGTTCAAAGCTTAACCTTTAATGAAAATACACCTACTGATATCAATAGAAATAGAATACCATGGATTTATAATACAATATATGTTGTCAGATACTGTAGTTATATCTGTTGGGTTTTCTGTTGTATAAGAGAAGTTATAATGTGCTAGTCAAGAGGAAATGACTAAGGAAGAAAGATCAAAAACAACAATAAAACAAAAAAAGTTGTAGCTTATAATGACTACTTGTACAAAACCTTCAAAGATGTGACTTTCTATAACTGGGAAAGAGTTCAATGAGCAGAGCACTTTGGTATCTGCTCAGTTCCAGTTCTTACTACAGTCCTGAACACTATCAAGGATTCATCTGGTCAAACATTTAAAAATTATTCTTTTCCCCCCTCCACCCTGGAATATCTCGTTTCCTTGCCTTTTTCTGTTTCCTCTATGCGAATTCCTTATACTGAAGTAACTAACCTATCACCATTTGTCTTCTCTGTTCATACTCTCTGAGTCACTGAGCACTCTACTAGGAAAGGTCACAAAACACTACTGATTGTGGTTCTACCTCAAATTTAAGCTACCTAAACCCAGCTGCACCCTCATCATATAATGGAAGTTGTTATTCATCTTTTCTTACCTTCCTTTCACACTCACTACCTCTAGCTTCACTCTTTCCTTTCAGCTAATGACCTTGTCTCCTACACTTTGTTGAAAAGATCAAAACATTAAACATGTTCTCTCTCATCTTCCACACTTCAAAACCTCTATATACTGTCACCTAGCTTCCTTTCCTTCCCTCCTATCTCAAAAGGATTAGGTAAGCCATTGTCCTTGACAAAGATAACCCTTTGACTTTTACAATAACTCCCATCCATTTCCATCTCTTCTGTGCCTTTAATTAACTTCTTACCTTCTGTTTGAGCTCATTCCTTTCTTCTTTAAAGTAGACTTAGGTCTTCCCCATCATTTAAAAGAATGTCCTTGAACCCACTGCCTCCTCAAGCCATTAACCTCTAAGTTCCTCCTGTTCAATTTTTAGAAATTGCCATCTAAATTCACTGCCAAAATTCTTTACCATCTTCTCCTGCACCTGTTATATAATCATATTGTCTGAAGTCACTAATGTCCTCCTTATAACCAAATACAATGGTCTTTTTCAGTCTCTCCTGCCCTTAACTTGTCTACAAGATTAAATACTTTGTCTTTTTGAAACTCTCTCCTCCCCTAGTTCTGTGACACTACACTCTTGGTTTTCCTCCTACATTTCTGATAAGTAGTTTTCTGTACCCTCTGTTTTCTTCTTCTTCCCAACTTCTAAACATCAATGCTTAACAAAGCTTTATGTTCAGTCTTCTTTTTTCCCTATCACTTCACAACCTTATCAACTCCATTGCTTCAAGCACTATTATATAGATGGCACCAAAATCTTCATCTCCATTTCAAATTTCTCCTCTGAACTTGTGTCAGATTCCCCACTACTTGGTTGATATTTCTACCTAGATATCTTGTGTTTACCTCAAATTATTTTATTCCTTGGGTGTCTCTATAATTGCATCACTTTCAAGAAGATTCTCCCTCCATTGAAGCAGACTCTAGTCTCTCTGGGACTTTCCTTCCTGTTTGATTCTTGCTCAGGTACTCCTATAAATTCTATATGCAGGGTCAACCCAACAGGTTGAATTTTTTCTTGTTCTTTGGATATTTTCGTAGCTCTACTACTATACTACTTGGCCTATGCCAACATTAATTTTCATAATATGGAAGACCCATCTCATTTTCTAGTCACTCCCATCATCAGTAGTGTCTTTAACATTATTTCCCAAATACATATCATTTTGGTAACAAGTTGCTGTGGACTGTATCTACCATGTCTTTAAAATGTAGTATTTTGAGGGAAGGAGGAAATAACAAAAAAAAAATTTTTCAAGGGATTCTGAGTGATTGTGGATTGTAAAATGAACTACTTAGCACAATACCCCAAAACCTCTATATTTGTGTTCAATTTACCTTCCCATTTGTATCTGATATTACTTCACTTCATGCTCTACATTTTATGACCCCCTCACTATTCCCCATGCCCATCTACTCCTTTTTGCTTCTGAACCTTTGTGCTCACAGTTACCTATGTCTGAAATGGTCTCCCTCAACATTTCTACCTGTGAGAACTTTTCTTCAAGATCCAGTACATATGTAATTTATAAACCCTTTTTTATATCATTATCCCTCCTTCTAATATGGAATTAATCCTTTACTTCTTGAACCTCTCATAATCCTCTCAACTGTTCATGATTACTTTACTACATTATATTATAGTTTATTACATAATGGTCCTTGTTATTTCTTCCTATTAGATTGTAAGTTACTTGAGGAAAGGGACTCTGTCTTCTTTCATTTTCATATTCCTGTTGCTTATCACAGTTCACTGAGCACAGTAGGAACTTAATAACTATTGGTTTGCTTGAATAAAATTAAATGGAACAAGGAGCACTGAAAGCAAAATCTGGAGGCAAAACAAAACGGTCAGCAAGCTCCATTGTAAAGCACACCTTGATATGATTGCAATCTTCATTAGACAGATAACTCAAATCTTCCTTTGGTGTATTTTGTTTATTAGATTGAAGAAGTTGATGTCATTCCTTTATTTGTCTAATTCTCCATTGGGGCACAGCTCCTGCTCTGTTTATAAAATACTGCTGAGTTTCTGGTGCATAAGCAAGGTCACATCTCTAAAGGAAGAACATGTTAAGAGAGTACCTTCATCTGTCCTTGAATTATGTAATTCTGTAAAACAAGGCATTAGAAGGGTCAAGAACAGTCATTCTGCCCACAGTCACTGTAAACACAGAGTAGTGTTCTTTGTTTCAAAACCTTCCAAAGAGCCCTTGTATTAAATGGACATAACTGTATCTGAAAAAAAAAGTTTAACATCAAAAAACAGGGAGGTAGCATGGTATAATGGAAATATCATTAGACTGAGTCAGATCTGGACTCCAGTTCAATAATTAGCCATGTTATCTTGCCTCTCTGAGCTTCTGTTTTCTTATATGTAAAATTAAGGATAACCATTTGATAGTTCCTGAGGTTCTGTTCAGCTTGAAAATTCTATAATCCTATGCAGGAATATATATATGAACCCCACTTAACAAATCAAAGTAACAATTTCCATTCTAAATCCTAGAAGTCCAACCTCTTACAGGGTAGATATACAAGCCATGTTTTCAGCAGCTAGAATAAATCTATTGTAAATTTTTAAATGGACTGAAGATGAATTCTTAATGAAGAGACCCATGGACTGAGTAAGTAAATCTTACTCCTTCTGAATCAGTCCTAAAATAAAGAAGAAGGATCAAGATTCTAAACATTAGTTCTATTTGCCAGAATCTGAAGGCAATGCACCATGCAAGTCTCCATCTCCCTCAAAGTTCCAATAGCAATTTAGACTTTATAAACTGATTGCTGACCCTTCATGTAACATAAGTATGTTGTAAAAATACATTGATGTCACAGGATTTCCCCATAAGCATAGGAAATGGGGGGCAAGGGTTAAGGTTGAACCACAAGTCTTTGGACCTGGCTATTGTAGTTCCAATTCTAGTGACTTAACATTGGGGGAGGTTAAGAAATATTTTCATGACTCAGTTTTTACAATTGACAGTAGTAACACACACAACAGAAAGCTGGAACCAGAGTCCTTCTTGTAATGGTAATGGAATTTGGAGATGCCCCTGAATTGACTTGGCTTTTGGGTTGAGTGTTAAGGCCCAGAGCTTGTAAATCCCGCTTGTGGGATGGACTTGTTAATGTGAAGAGAGGGGGCTGACCTGGGAGGAGACATGAATGGAAAGAAAGGCAGAAGAAGAAGTACTCTTGGGCAGAGCAGTATCCAGTGTTGTGGAGCCTGAGTTGTTGAGAGAGACTGCTAAGAGCCCATTGGAGCTGCCCAGGACTTTTGAGAACTGCCACCTGGAGCTGCTAAGAACTGAGGAGGCATGGCTGTGATGCCAGTATTTTGTCTGTCTGTTCTGATGTTATTTTTACAGATTCACCTGATGGTGGACAGTGTTGCTGTTGTAGAGGTCCTGGAATCTGGCTGTTGGTGCAGAAGCCCTGAAGAAGGATTTTCTTGTATGTTCACAGAAATCCTGGAAGGGGGCCTTGCTGATACTTTCAGGGGTTCTGTTACTGTTCTACAGGCAGAGAGTGACTTGATGAGAACACTGGCTATGGCTTTGTTGAGCCTGGTCTCCCCAGGAACTGAGATTGCTGAGGGCTTGCCTCCAGTGAAGGTGAAAGAAGGGCCTTTCCTTGAGTATTCAATGCTGAGATGTTATCTTGACCTTGTTATGGTTTAAGGGTGGATGGCCTTTTGTGCTCTCCTGCTCCCTTTTGAGAAAATGCTTAGTGTTAATGGATGGTATTGTAATTACTTTGAGTCCAGGGGTGGGAAACCTTTGGCCTTTTTGTGCTCTATCATGGACCAAATGAATGTACTTTGTTTATGATTGGAAACTGATCTCCATTTGAGAAGAACTCTCTTCATTTGAGAAGAGATTTTGACTGACTAAAAGAATGTACTACCTAGGGGTGGAATACTCTGATCTCCATTTGAAAAGAGACTTTGACTGACTAAATGAATGCACTGTCTAGGGGTGAAGTAGTACCTAGATAGAATTGAGAACTCTCTCTCCATTTGAGAAGAAATTTAAATGAATATACCCTCTAAGGGTAGAGTAGTACCTGGACTGAATTAAGAACTTACTTGTGAAATGTATGAGTTATACTGTATTTTTACTTTCTCTGTTCTGTGAATGTTTGCTGAATAAATGGGGTTTGCTATGCTGGTAATCCAAACCTTTGAAGTTGCCTTTGTTTGGCATTACACTCCTCCATCTTAAGTTTTCCCGTTAGAAATCTCAGCGCAGTGAATAGAATGCTGGTCCTGGAGTCAAGAAGACTCATCTTCCTGAGTTCAAATCTGTCCTCAGACACTGGACAAGTCACTTAACCCTGTTTTGTTTTGTTTTGTTTTGTATTTTTATCTGAACTCTGTTCTTCTTAACTCAGTTTTCTTATCTACAAACTGAGCTAGAAAAAGAAATGGCAAACTACTCCAGTATCTCTAGCAAGAAAATCCCAAATGGGGTCACAAAGAGTCAGACACAGCTGAAATGGCTCAACAAAAAGAACAAAAAGTAACCAGACATTTATTGCTCTGATTGACTTCTGGCCCTGGGATATTTGGTTGGGTAACAGAGTTAAGTAAAAGAAAGGGTGGGGGCAGACAATAAAATCAATAGTTGCCCTTTGGTTTTCCAGAACACGGAATTTAAGAAACAGAAAAAGAATTCACTTGATTATTATCAACAGTGAACAAAGACCAATTTATTAAGGAATGGCTAGACAAATGTTGGTATATGAATGTAATGAAATATTATTATACTATAAGAAACGATGACAATTAAGGAGTCAGAGAACTATAGAAAGAATTGTATGAGCTGGTGCTGAGTTAAGTAAAAACAGAACCAGGAAAACAACATACAAAATTACTATGACAATATGAAAGGAAAAAAACAACAACTCATACTTTTGTAATTATTGTGACTAATTATTGATCCACAAAAAAGTAAACATCCCTCAATGGGCATGGAATATTTCATAACCTGCCAGACTCAATTAATGTATTGATTAGTTTTGCTGAATTATTTTTCTTCTCTTTCATGTTTTCACTACAAGGAATATGTTATCAACAGTGGGAGAAGAAGAGACATATTCACAAATATGTGTAAAAGCACTATATCAAAAAATAATAAGAAAAATCAATATGAACATTATAGAAATGAAAAAGAAATGAGTGTGACTAAGCCTTTAATATTCACAAATGTGAACATTAATTTAAATAGTTGAATATGAGCTTCTTTCCCCTACAGATGAAAATCCATCTGATTTTTATCAATAGTCAATACTGAAAAACAATTGTAGTTAATCTTCCTAACCTGAACTGTTCATAGTCATGCTCACCAACCTGGGTTCTCAAAATTCTAAATCCTTTTGCTGAGAAAAAGCATGTGACAACGAGAATGATACATGATTTTCAAATTTAAATTCAAACATTAGACAAACTCTTCATTTTATCTGCCTAAAAATAAATATGCATTGACATACTTTGTTTTTACATCGCCCACATTTCCCAATGTATCTTCTACCCTAGGAGTCATCATTCCAAACAATGGAGAGAGAGAGAGAGAGAGAGACAGACAGACAGACAGACAGACAGACAGAGAGACAGAGAGAGAGAGAGAGAGAGAGAAAGAAATCTTTGACCCTAACCATACTTCCTTGAAAAGGCTACCTAAAATCAATTCCTCCATTTTCTTTCTTTCACTCTCTTTTTGACTCCACAGTCTGGTTTTCAACCTCATCATTTACCTGAAACTGCTTGCATCAAATAATCTTTTAATTACCAAATCAAATGGTGTTTTTCCTCACTCTTCATCCTTCTTGACTTTTCTATAGCTTTCTCCATGACGCTCTCTTCTCCATAAATTTTCATGACATTATTCTGGTCCTCCCCTCACCTATCTAACCACCCAATCTCTTTTGTTGGATCTTCATCCAAGTTAGACCCAGTAATGTTGGTTGACTTCCAGAGATCTAATCTAGGCTGTCTTCCCTTTTCCTTGCAAACTATTTTATTTGGTGATCTCATCAGTTCCCATCATTCAATGATCATCTCTATGCTGCTGATTCTCATATCTACTTATCCAGCCCTGACCTTCCTACTGACATCCAGGCTTACATCTACTGCCTATTGATCATCTCCAATTCCATAGCCATCTTAAACTCAACATGTCTAAAATGAATTTCTCTCCTCCTCCCTTTGTCTCTCTTTTGCCTAACCTTCCTATTACTTTTAAGGGTACTATCATCTCCTCAGCCATTCAGGCTTGCATCTTGAAGGCCTCACACACACTCCTCCATAACCAATCTACCATCAGGTCCTGTTGATTTCAACTTTATACTATGTGTTGAATATGCCCCATTCTCTCCTTAAACACTGCCACAACCTTGATGGAGGCCCTCATCACCTGGTTGATGGTTACTCTATTTGTCTCAACTCTCTTTCAGCTCCAGTCCATCTTCCATTCAGTTGTCATATGAATCTTCCTAAATTTCAGATCTGACCAGGTCAGAGCTTCCTATTCAATAAACTGCAGTGACTACCTATCCCCTCTAGGATCAAATATATTATGCTTTGTTTGGCATTCAAAGTCCTTCATGATCTGCCTCTCCACCTTCCACTATTATTACACTTTATTCACTCCCATGTATTTTGTCATATAGAGACACTGACTTTGATTTTACTCACATAAGACATTCCATCTCTCAACTCAGGGCATTTCTCTTCATACATATATTTCAGAAGATTTTATTAAACCAAAGGTGCATTTCTACTTTTTGAATGTATCAAAATGTTCATATATAATAGTTGTGATATCTTCTATCCTTTGACAATTCATTCAACTTCTTTTTCTTCATCTGTAAAATGATGTTAATATATATCCTACCTACTGAGCAAAGTATTTTGTAGGCTTTGAAGATCTCTGTAAATGTGTACTTTTATTACTACTACTGTAGAAATCCCACAACCTGCCTTTGTAAGGTTTCCTCTCATGAATATACTTATTTAGACCTAATCTAATTCTCCTAAATCACCTCATAAATTGGCCTCAGTGGTCTTAGAGGACAACTTATCAGTCTTGGTTTAATATATTTAAAAGCAATCAGACACTCCTGGAGTCATACTACCATTGCAGTTCTCACTGCAAGCCTTTTAAAATTTCTGGACCAGGGCCAGCTGGGTGGTGCAGTTGATAGAGCACCAGTCCTGGAGTCAGGAGGACTTGAGTTTTCAAATCCAGTCTCAGATACTTACTGGCTGTGTGACCCTGGGCAAGTCATTTACCTGCCATTGCCTCAAAAAAAATTAATAAATTTCTGGACCTATCAAGCCTTTGGAAGTTAAAAATGCCATAGAATATCAGGGCTAAGCCAGATCTTAGCTGTCAGCCAAGCTTAAACTGAATCAGTGACAAATTTAATAACATCAAAGAACACTGACTTAGAATCTGTAGCACTGAGGTCCAGGTGAAACTCTGCTTCCATGTGTCTTTATGGAAATTACATCTTTTCTCTGAGTTGTGATTTTGTCTGTAAAATGAACAGATTAGATGATATAACCTCTAAGACTCCTTGAGTTCTCTGAGTAAACAATTAACCAAATGATCTACTTATATCAAAGGATCATGGGATCATTATGCAGGAGATGGAGTACAAAGTTTTAGCATTCTATGTCTATTCTATGTAGTCAAAGGGGGTAAGTGAAATTTTATCACAGAAGCATATGACTGGCAAAAACTCATCAGGGCATTCTATTCAATACATTACATGAATACAGTCATATAAAGTGATAGCTATCTAATTAGTGCAAGGGGAGCACACTGGACTGAAAGCCAAAGGCTTATAGCTCACTGGCTATATCTTTCTAATCTCACCTTTTATTTTTCATCAATTAATCCCTTTGTTCCTGTCTGACCATTTTTTCTATGACCCAAAATTACATCTTACTCATCCCCAATACTTTTCTTTTCCTCAAACTCCTTCCTTCAGCTAGAATGACATTCTGTCTCCTATTGGCCAAATCACCTTCATCACTTCCTCTAAAAAAAGCTATCTGAAGATATCAGCTCCTTCAGTAAGCCTTCCTTTATTAAGCTAATTCTGTACTAATGTCTGATACCTTTACTTTTTTGTTCCTTCAGTACTTATATGTCATTCGTACCTTTATGCCACCGTCCATGGATTTATTTTCTCTGAGTTGTGCATCCTTAAGACTTCCATCATCATTATTATAGCTGATACTGATGCACTGTTTTAAAGTTTACAAAGCATTTTACATACATTTGATACCTTTGATCCTTACAGCAGCCTTGTGAAGAAGTTGTTATTATTAACCATTTTGTAAGTGAATTCCAGAGCCCTGGGTCAAACATGCAGTAAGCCTCTGACGCAAGATTCACAGCCAGGTATTCCTGACTTAAAGAGCAAGAACCACATCTTTGGGTTCTTTATTATCACTTCTGTGTTACACAGGGGTGAGCATTGAATAAGCATTCAATAAATACCTGAAAAATGTCACCGTACTCAATTTCCTCTTCCCTTACTATGTGGCTTAATACTGGGAGTCTTTGCTGGGCAAGTCCATCATTAGTTTAAGACAGGATATGGGGAATGAGAGGGAAGGGAGTATGTCGTTAAGGGAAGGGGACTGAATAATTGGCTCTAAATACAGGATATGTTTTATAGTCTCTTTTCAAACTCACTCTCTGTTTATGAGCGCTCTAGTTGATGCAGCTTGTAAAACTGTGTTTTCAAGATTATCTACTGATGCTACATTATCAGAGAGGCACTTTTATGTGCCTGTGATATTGATCTTTCTATACAGAATTTGACCATTAGTTATTTTTCTTTCTCATGGAAAATGTTATCAACAAGAAGACAGTGTTAATATGGGATACCCCTTCTCCCTTTTAACCTGATTAAAGGTAACAGTGCTGTAGATAATGTGCCTGTACCAGGACACTTTTACAACTATGATTTCTGCCCTTTACCATTTGGGCTATTCTAACATCTAATTCCAAAGTTTTACATGCTGCATTCAAAGAATATAATTCCAAACTAAAATGTATATATATTGGGTGAATTCCATTTTTGCCAGCAACTATATCACCCTTTCTCTGGGGAGGAAAACAATTTTGCCAGTTCCTTAAATGTATTGTAGAGAAAAGTTGAAAGCCTTCCAGGTAACTCAGAATATTCATGTTTTCAAAACCATGAATCATCTATCTGTTTGTGCTTAATCCATTACCCTACTAGACAAAGGCACTAAGAATTATGAACCATCAACACAAAAGTGTTAATCAGTAATGGACTTCCCCATATCCACTATTGGTGAGAAGTGGTATTATTTACTATGAAGCATTAGCTCCTTGAACACTATTCCCACGTCTGTCTTCTCACTCTCTTGTCTCTTTTATTGCTGAGTACAATGCAGTGGATGCAATTGGTGCTTATTTCTTATTAAAAGAACTCACAGCAATTGATTCTGTTCCAGAATCACAAACCCAAACCTTCTCAATCTTGCTCTATAGTGCTAGATGTAATAATACTTCACATAAATGAAGGTAAATAAGACAGTATTTGCTTTTGAATATGATTAACTTATTTTGAATCTCAATACTAAATGTCAAGTTTATTCTTTGTTTCATGATTAAGGTATATATGATACATGACTCAACACAATGACAAGCCATTAGTCAGTTCCAGTTTCCCATCTGTCATGGTATGCCCTTTGAAAAGTTCATTTTTCTAGACTTTGGTTTGTCTTAAAGGAGCTTGCCCCTTGGAAGGAAATCCACGGCAAATTGTAGAGCATACTAAAAAGCAGAGACATCACCTTGCCAACAAAGGCTTTTCCAGTAGCAATGTATGGCTGTGAACGTTGGATTGTAAGGAGCTGAGTGGCGCAGAACCGATACTTTTGAATTGTGCTGGAGAAGACTAAAGAGTCCCTTGGACAGCAAGGGGGTCAAATCAATCAATACCCAAAGAAATTAATTCAGACTATTCACTGGAAGGTCAAATACTGAAGCTGAAGCTTAACTACTTCAGCTTTATAATGAGAAGACAGGACTCATTGGAAAAGACCCTGATATTGGGAAAGATTGACAGCAAAAGGAAAAGGGGATGCCAGAGGATGAGATGAATAGATAGTGTCATGGAAACAACATATATGAGCCTGGATAGACTTTGGGAGATAGTGGAAGATAGAAGGGTCTGGAGTGCTACAGTCCAAGGGGTTACAAAGGGTTGAACATGATGCAACAACAACAAAAGGAGCAAAGAAATCCTTCAGCATTATTCAGAAGATCTAGATTACCTAAATGCCTATTTTCAACATAGAATCTTCATTCTAAATAAGATAAAAACTTCATCTGAAACATCACATTTGCCTATAATTTCAATGTTAATTTCTTCTTGCATAAAAGTCTGGGAGCTCCTCCAGAATGCTTTTCAAGTCTAATGCCATTAAAAAAAGGTACACACAGGATCTTAACGAAGGATACCATGACCTAGTGAATTTTAAATTCAAAGTCAACCCATAAATTTTCCTCAATACAATTTCCAGGGTTAGGCAAAATACTTAATTAAAAATCACTTGGTCATTTAAAAATATCGAAGAATCTGCCATTACCTGTTTTGCAGACATGTGCTCCTCCCCTTAATCAAGACCACCCTTCAGATTAAATTACTTTAGAAATTCTTCACTGATGTTTATTCTCTAAGACATACACAAGGGCTTGACTGAGAACTACAGCATCCTTAGAGGCCTCTGCATCATGCTGTCATTTCCCCTTTCTCTAAAAGAAATTTTGTTCCCCTGAGTTTATACCTTATCTGTCTTGCTAATTTAGATCATACGCTAACTGGGCAAGAACTGTAACTAACTAGATTCTGTATCACACAGCTCCAACTGTGTGATAGTTGATGGTTAAGGCACCAGCTAGCCTCTTTCTGTACTCTATGAGAAGTGTTATCAACTTTGCCCTTCAAAATGAGTGCACATCACAGATAAGCATTTACGAGACTGGAGCAAAGGAAGTATGTTCAATTGAAAGAGCCAGGAAAAAGAAGTCTGTTGCTAGTTTTGACATAGCCTTGCTATATGACCTCCTATGGACCACTTAACCCCTATGGGCCTCTGTTTTTCTCCATCAGCTAAAACAAAGATAATAACACTTGACACTATCCTGTCTCACAGAGATGATGCAAGGATTTTTTTAAAATAATCTTGTCAAAGCTCTTAGGGTTGTTTGGAAGAATGACTTAGATAATTACAAAGTATAGCCATGATGTCCCTGCTATGTCCTACAAGCCAACCTTTGTGCTTCTTCCTTGGCTATCAATCCTTTCTTCCTTTCATGTATATACATACACAAACAACATGCATCATGTACATTTTTTTCCACTTATACCTATCAGTGCCTTCATAGGAAGATTATAATCATCCCACAATTGATATTCCTTGCACACTTAGGAGTGATATTTTTTAAAAATACCTCAAGCACTCCTCTTATTAAAACCATTTATACTTTCATTGCTAACTTCTAAATGGGCAGAAGGAGATGAATAACTCTCCAATTCTATTACTGCCTTATTTCCAGGAAGAAATCAAGGCAAGGAATTGGTGAAATTGAGGAATTTTAAATGGAAGAAAATTCTCTGTGTAGCTAAAACAAGAGTGTCTCCACGGAGTATATAACAAACGACCCATATCCAAAGAAATGTTAGGAAAGGCAGTTCTGGTGACACTGAGAAAACTTTATTTTAGGTAGTCAGCTGAGAGGCAACAGGCTGACAAAAATTCTCTTCATTTTCCTGAGGTTAAACATTAAATGCACCACAGTTGCTATGCACATTTGAGAAGAATGCTGAGAGGGGGCAGCTAGGTGGCGCAGTGAATAGAGCACCGGCCCTGGAGTCAGGAGGACCTGAGTTCAAATCCGGCCTCAGATGCTTAACACAAAAACTAGCCATGTGACCTTGGGCAAGTCACTTAACCCCAACTGCCCTCCAAAAAGCAAAAAAAAAAAAAAGAAGAATGCTGAGAGTTATTTTTAAGATTATAAGGGAGAAAAAAAACCCTTTATATATAGCAGTTCTTTCTGTTTTCCTTTCTCTACTTTGGGCAGAAGAGGAGAAAAAGTAAATAATTAAGTGACTGAAAAATAATATGAATGGAGCCCTCCCCAAACCTTTCATGGTATCAGGAGACTTCCTGATTGGGGAATTAGGCTGGGATTATAGAATAAGTCAATCATTTTAATCCAATGTGTAAAAATGGGTGAATATCAAAATTTGCTCAGGAGTTTGGGGACTGGGGTGCTTTTTAAAAAATTTATGGTATAAAACAAGCATTTCCATAACATTGTATAATTTTTAAAAGATGATTGCAAATGAAATTGAATATCTATTATGTACAACTTGCTATTCCTTTTAAATATGTAATAGTTATCATATAAATTTCTTTTTTTCTCCCCTCCTCTCACCCTAGAGATGACTAACATCAGACACAAATAGGCATGTGTGAGTGTGTGTATGTGCATACACACACATATATAGGTAAATATATATATATATATATATATATATATATATAACTATTATATGCATATTTCTGGTTTATCAGTTCTTTCTCTGGATGCAGATATTGTCTTTCTTCATATGTCCTTGATATTGGTCACATAGTGGAATTAATAGAGTACTTCTAAGAAAATAAATACTTGACATACAAAAGGCTCTTAATAAATATGTTGACTGACTGATTCTTCCCTGAGGTTCATGAATGATCCAAAGCAACTGTTTAGAAAGTCATAATGGGCCAAGCTATGCCTGGAAACTGTCCTGTGGTAAGGCAGATAGGATCATAGATTTGGCTGAGGAAGTTGACTTTAAAGGGCACCAAGGCCAACCCCCTCAAATTTATAGAACCTTTTCTGAAATCCAGAGAAGTTAAATGACTTGCCTATCACATAGGTAGCAAGCCAAAAATTGAAACCTAACTCCAAGTCTAATGTTCCTGCTACCATACCATGACATTGGTATTGTTGTCATTTGTTTTGAGGGGATAACTAGAAAAGGAAATAAGTGATTTCAATTTTGGGGAGGTTTTTAATGGTAAGTGAGCAAGTCAGCATAAAATTGAGGATACTTGGAAGGCTGCCTACTTATAATGAGTGATAGAGAATGTAAGAAGCCCTACTTGTATCAGCTGCACATTTCAGATGAGTTTTTCACCACAATAGGGAGAAGATTGTGAGAAAATGTAGTACTTGGGAGCCAATGTCAAGAATGGAGTGGAAGCCAGGAGCTCTCCGTGGCTTGCTGCGGAGCTCCTTCCACTATATGGTTATCATTTTGGAGTGAGGCTATTGGGGTATGCATGGGGTGACATTTGTAGCATAGTTCCTAGTTACTCCTACCACTAGTATATGCCATTACGAAACATACAATGATGGAATCCATAATATTGCATTATATTTAATATGGTATATCTAGGTCAGAGGCACAACTGAGTTTACCTCTGAGTTTCTGTTTGTATAAAAGAGGTTCTCGAGGAGGGAGAAAAACACCAAACAATCTAATTCTCACATTAATAGAGCGGTAGTATAAATTAGGTGTTTTTGATGAAGGTAAGTCACTCAATAAACATTGGGCACCTATTATGCACTAAGTCCTGTGCTAAGAACTGGGGATACAATGGAAGGCAAAAACATAGTTTCTGCCCTCAAAGACCTCCTCCATGTGCAAATATTAAAATAAAGTGAGTGTATAATAAATATATATATGCTTCATAATCGCCCATGGCTTAACTTCTTCCATACTCTTCTGCCTAGCCAACATCAACTACGAACGAATTCACAGCTGTACTATAATCCTAGCATGAGGCCTACAAATGATTCTTCCCCTGATGTGTGCTTATATAATCCCATATATTTGGGATTTTCTTGGCAGAGATACTGGAGTCGTTTGCCATTTCCTTTTCCATCTCATTTTATAGATGAGGAAACTGAGGGGAACAAGGATAAGTGAATTTCCTAGGGTTGCACAGCTAGTAAGTTTCTGAGGCCAGATTTTAACTCGGTTCTTCCCAGCTCCAGGCCAGGCACTCCTGTACATCTACTAGGTGGTACATCTACTGTACCACCTAACTTGCCATTAAAAGAAAGGTGACTCCCCCAAAAGTAATAAAAAGGTTGGGAATAGGGGAACGCTGTACTTTGTTAATTTTGGTGAAACTGTTGATCCAGTCTCTCATGTTATTCTTATGGAAAATACAATGCTAACTGGACAGTAGCATAGTGTTAACAAAAATAGGGAAGTTCGGAGCAAGAACAGGGAAGAAATGATGACATTGGACATGCTAAATTTGAACTGTATATTGGATCATATTCAATGTTAATAGGACAATAAATATGGTACCTTTGGAGAAAGATTCAATGTAGAAAGATATATAATGGATAATGATAATGGAAGTCATTACAATGGATAAAGATGACTGTAGGAGAGAGCATAATATAGACGAGGGTAGGACAGAGACATGGGAGCCATTAAGGGATATGGTCGTAAATGTTTAACAACTGACTATCCAGCAGGAAAAAAAAATACGCAGACAAACTTTTAAGCTTAACCTTTATTATAAACATTTTCTCCATAACTTTCTTAAATCTAAGCAACAAAAACAAATATCAAGCCCTGATTTGTACTGTTTATCTATTTCCAAGGTGTAAATGCTCCCTTCAGAAATTTAATAATTGGGTCTTACAAGCTAGTTAGTGCTGGTCTAGCACATTACTGTGGCCTTCTATACCTAGAGGATGGTAAAAGCAAGAATAACAAGCAAAGATAATGAGAAGCTGCCAAGGAACAAAATCAGGAGATTATAGTGGGGTAAATGACAAAGAAGAGTGTTTCCCAAAGAAGGAGGTGATCAACAGTGTCACATGTTACTAAAATATCAAAAATGATACCTTTCATTCAAGTATTTATTCAGCACCTATGAAAGGGGAAAGAAACAGGGATTGAATTCAGAGACTCATGAGGTAGTATGATGTCATGAAAGTATAACTAGACCAGGAATCAGTAGAATGGCTTTCCATTCTTGACTGGCAATAAGATACAGCATTTTTCTGAATACATTACTTAAGATTTCTATGCCTTCATTTTTTAAGCCTATAAACATTGAACTTTAGAATAAATGTTTTTGGGGTGCTTTCCAAATATAAATCTCAATTTGAACATCTTTAATGACAGGAAACACACTAGTAGAATAATGGATAAAGTCAGGAACACCTCAATTCAAATACTGCCTCAGGTACTTACTAACTATATAATGCTGGAGAAGTCATCCAGACTCTCTTAGCCTAAGGCTCCTCATCTGTAAGATAGGGTGAAAGCAGCAACTTCACGGAATTGTTGTAAGGCTTAAATAAAGCCATGTATATAAAATGCTTTTGGGGCTTTGAAGTGTTTTATAAATGTCAGTTATTACTATTAACACAAGACAAGGCAGTTTCATCTGTGGACAGAATTAATTATTAGGAATTTCTTCCTCATAGTGAACCAAAACTTGCCTCCCTATAATGTTTATCTTTTATTCCTAGCTCTTACCAAAAAGACACTTTTATTCCTTTGGTTTAACAAATGAATTCATTTTCCTCTGAATGGTTCTTAATATGAAAGACTCAGCATGATCAGTCAGAGGCCCTAGGTCTGAATGTAATCTATGCTAATTAAATGCTGCATGAACTTAGCCAAGTCACTGCCTCCCTCCAGGCCTCAGTTTCTTCATCTTGAAAGAGAGAGATGGACCTTCCAGGCCTAGATCCTACAAGATATAAGTTAGAAGAAACAGATTTGTTGTTTCCCTTGACATATTTATTACACTGTCATGTTTATAAAGTTCAAGGCAACAATTTCCTTTTGTTCTTTCAGCAAAGTGAATGAGGAGATATGAAACACATACTTATTAATTTTACTAATATGGAAATTTCCAAATTTACTCCCTGGTTGTTACTTCCAGTAAATCTTGTACTGACAGATATCTGTTAAACAATTGGGTTGTATACTTGTCCAGTTAATGACCTTCATCAATTCCACAGCAGATTATGAGCAAGGGAATTGATCAGTAAAAAATTTCCCAGAAAGGCAGAGGAAAACAGTACTGAAATTCTACATAAAGCCATAGTGGTATATAAAAGTACATCACCTAAATCTCCATATAATTGCTTTTCTAGTACTAGTAAGTGGCTTTGCTGCACTTTAAGGGGCTTAGAGCTAGGATAGCAACCACCTGGTATACAATATGCAGGGTAGCACAATGAGGGACACTTTTTAAAACTAGAAAAACCCATATATTAAAAACACCCAATCCCACTCATCAAATTTAGATACTTTTTTGTAATAAGATGTTAAAAGTTTTACAAAGAAAGCTCAAAGTCTCCATGGATAGTAATAAAAAGGGGTTCAATTTTTTAACTTTACCTAGAATGTATATATGCCTTGTCCTGATCCTTGATGCTTAGGATTGGGATCTGAAAGGGAACTTAAAGGTAACCTAATCCAACTCTTTTCACTTAAAAGTAAGAAAGCCAGGATTTAAAGAACTTAAATGACTTATCCAAAGTCATACAAGTAATAAGTGTCATAGCTAGGAATTAAAACCCAATCATCCAGGTTAAAACCTGGCATTATTTCCTTTATCCCACTACCTTCATTTCCATAATTAAATAACCTCTTAGAATATTTTACTTTTAGCAGCTGATCCTTTTTATAAACTGAAATATTGAGGCCTAATTTAGACTTACTTCTTTGTTTCATCTTTTAATCTCTAAGCAGTTGGATTCTCAGAATACCAGTCTTGCTGCAACTAGCCAAACCAAAAACCAGAGTATCTATTAGCTGTCCAAGGTGCTGATGAGATCTTGGGATAGCTCCTAAGAGAATCTTCCAAAGGCTATACTCTCTGCCAAAGTATGATCCTGTTCTTTGAATTCTCCTCTAAATTAATGAATGTGTGACATATATAGAAGTTTTGTGAATGTATGTGTTTTTAAATTATGTATGCACTTTTCTTTTAAAATTATGATATATTCATAATGCAAAAAACTAACCTTTATTTTAGCCAGAAAAATTAAATGTAATTGAACAAAAATTCATTATGCATCTAGTGAATGAAGGACAATATGCTAGGAGTTGGGGAGGAGGGTTGGGGTGAATAGGGAGACATAGCTTAGAGAAGAGAAATGGTATAATAATGTGGGAAATGTATCTAAGGGATGAACGTATAGCCTTACTTATGACTTAAAAACCACATTATACAATGCCAATTACTTCCAGAGTATGGTGGCAGCCATGAGAGCTTTTTTATACTTTGTTTTTATTCTCCTGTTTGCCCACCATTTCTCTGCCTGTCTCTATCAAAAAAAATCAAAATACTTCTCATTCAAGGGGGGGGAGGGAGAACTTGGCAGAAGCAAGGGAAAAGCAATAATTCCTCTAATAGGACTTTCAGTTTAGCATTGAATTCTCAACTCTGATTCTCACCTATAACCCCAAATGCAATGTCCGTAGTGCCATGTATTTTTAAGGTGTATATTGTGTTCATGTCTACAGTTAACAGGAGTTGTAAATAAACAAAAAGATTCTACTAAAGTACATGCTTATGAAAGTATAGGGAAAGGGAGTTATAGATCCTTTAACACCAATAAAATTGATCTTCAACAGCTTCAAATTCTAACTGCTGTTCTGCAGTTAATTTGATACAGGAACCTTTGACAATCCACTTGACTTCTTTATGTTTTATATAGTCTCTGATCTGAGACAGAGGCAAATCATGAGGCAGCAAGAGGGAAAAGGTCTAAACTAGTGGTTCTCAACCTTCCTAATGCTGTGACCCTTTAATACAGTTCCTCATGTTGCGGTGACCCCCAACCATAAAATTATTTTAGTTGCTACTTCATAACTGTAATTTTGATACTGTTATGAATCACAATGTAAATGTCTGATATGCAGGATGTATTTTCATTGTTACAAATTGAACATAACCCACAGGTTGAGAACCACTGGTCTAAACAATATCCTTTGGTGACAATAACTTGTTTTCTTTGGTCTTCAATAGACATGCCTTTAGCTCCTGCAGGAGAAGTTGCCACCCTGTTGTCATGACAGGGTTGCTTCCCAGGATCAGAAAGAACTTAGCTTAAAAAGGCCAAGGTACCTCACTGCATCCAGAGCCATTGCCAGTTGTCCTGACCTATGTCTTGCCACTCAACTCCAAAGACTCTAGAGGAGAGATTTAGGCTAATGACTTTGCACAACTCTGCTTCACTTTAATAGAATTCATTTGCAAGTCAAGACATCATCATCCTGATGTCATTACTCTTCTTCAAGAATGAAGAATGAACAACAATCCAAGGCACAGCCTGAGATTTTTCCAATTTTGTCATTAAAGTTACAACAGCTGATAAGAATGCTTTACAAAAACTCTTTTGCTACTGTTGAGAAATCTGGACTGAAGGTTATCAGTGTCTGTACAAAATTATTATGAATGAATGAAGCATTTATTAAGCGCTTACTATATGCAAAATTCTATCCTAAGAGCTGGGTATAAAACTCCTCAAAGAGGCATACATTCTAATGAGGATGACAACACATAGGGTAGGCTGTAAGTCAGATGAAAGGTCCCAAGATTTTTTAGGGTACAATGGTAAAGAAGATGGTAACTCTTTTTCTTTGATATCATTTCCACGGAAGAAATTATATTAGCTTCTGCTATTGGGCAATTTAACAGTGCCAAGGACTTTGGTGGCAATATTTTTTTCTTAGACTTTAAAAGATATGGCTGTAGCTCCTATAGGAGTAATTGCTAGCCTCCATCTCAACAGGGGTAGTTTTTCAGGATATGACTGCAGGCCCTGGACTAAAAACAATGCTATTGCAAAGGCTCCCAGGTTTAACTACCTGGGCCATCTCCATTACAGTCCAAGGAGAGATGGTAGTCAAGGTAGTCATTAGAGTTCAACTTGCTTGGCATATGCTGTCTCCTATCTTTCCCTCAGGGTGCCTTATTGCTTTGGCTAGGCTGGCTTGCCTGACCTATGAGTAGCAGTTGGTTGACATTTATTGGGAATGGCTAGCCCTTTCTCCACAGGATTTGCTTCCCTAAATGATGACTTTCAGAGCTGGGCTGGAAGCAGGACAGGTGTTCTGGGAAATGTTGCCACTCTCAGGGCTCTTGTGCTCATGATTTTAACATAATTCTGTGTTTTTCCTCGATCTTTTCTCTTATTCCTAAGAAAAGTATAGCTGAGTTCTCCTGACTTTCTACCCAATTAAGCCTTCTTTAGTACCTAATTTCAATAATCATGTGTTAATCACCTGCTGTGTGCAAAACATTATGTGGGAGTTCTGGAAACACAAAGTTGGCTTCATAGCATTTGGGGATGAAAGAAATCTTGAAGATTATCTACTCAAAAGCCCTTTGTCTTAGTTCAGAGATGCTAAGTGGAATGCCCATGGTCACACAGCTAGGAAATAATATTAAAGGATTTGAACCCGATGTAGCCAACCACAAATCCACTGTTCACTGTACTCCACAATGTAGCCTGTAATCTAATGGAAGAATTCACTTTTGCTGATTAGCCCTCAACCTCATCAAGCCATTGGATGACATTTGTCAAATTCCATCTCTAATACCAGAGCTGCTCACCTTTCTAAAGAGGAGTATAATGTGTGACACTGGCTATATCAAAACCCAACGGAGGAGATAACAAACCTGTTCCTAAGCTATTTATTATTGAATATGTAAGAATTCTCCTTAAGAACATTAACATTAATCAAAATATTCCCCTGGTTGGTTCTTACGATCAAAATATTTCCTTACCTTAAATGTATGCTAAAAGCAGTGGTACTGATATATCTCACTGGAAAAGGGGTTTTAATCATTTCCCCATCAAGCACTTCCATCCTGTGTCAAAAATAACATTATGTCTAATAAAAAAAGCCCACCCACCTCCAGATTTCATATTGGGAATACAAATTGCGATTAAACTTAAGGAAAGAATCACATTTCACAATTTATTCATCGTCAGCAACCCTTCTTTCCTTCTGATTGTTGGGCTCGGCAAAATAGATGCAGTTTCCCTTTAAAGGTAGAAAAATCCAAAAGCATCTATAATACTAAACTATGCAAATATGGCCAAGCGATAATTGCTGTGGGAACCATAACACTGAATTTTATGACTTTTGTGCATTTAAATTTTCTACAATAATGTTGCATTAACGAAGGGTGTCTTTTTTTTGCATTGAATTTATATCTAATGTGATTCCATTTTTCACCCTTTACAGATGCAGATTAGGCTGCTATAATGTTCCTGATGCAAAACTGTTTTTGGTAAATCATATCAAAATGTTTCATGGATCTCACCAAAAAGTGTTGATATATGGAAATTGCTCTTTTTAAAAAAACTGTCCTTAAAATCCAAATGGTAGGTTTTAAATTTCTTTTCCTAACACCACACCCTCCCTCACATTTATGTGGAATGAGAGCAAATAAATAATACATTAATGACATTTTTCAGAAGGATCATATCTATAACTAGAAAAATGCTTAGTACAAATACATTCTAAACAAAAGATAGTTAGCTAAAAGCTCCTATATGGCAGCAGGTAAAATAGCAAGAGTTTCATATGTAAGGTTAAACATATTTCATTACCTCACTTAATTGCTACCTCAATTTTTTTTCATGTAGCTGGATAAAATCTCTCTTAATTAATTATACAAGATTTGTATATGTGATAAATAAAGGTAGGCCTAAGTACTCTGGCCTTTTACTTATTAAAAAGGAAGATCTAAACAAAATTCAGGACTAATCATTTGTGAATTAACAGATGATTGTAAAGTAGTATACTATGGGAAATCCATGCTAGCTAACATCTGAAGGATTTGGGTGACAAGGCTAAGAGCCTGGAATATTTTTTTAAATTTTCTGATGATGATGATGATGATAACAGCACATATATAGTGCAATATGATTTGCAAAATACTTTACATGTGTGACCTTCCTTGAAAATATAATACTTTACTTCTTCAGCAGACCCCAAACCATAACTAAATCTTCTGAAGGAACTGCAAAAAAATTATTAGGCAATTCCTAAAAATAATATAATTAAGAGGATATAGGGAGCCAGATATTGAAGACTAAATCCTCAGAATTACCATGAAAATCAAGGTGGAACATAGATCCACAGAACTTAAAAGGCTGAGTGATCTTTAGCATTTCATAGGACAGAATTAGAGAAAGGAAGAAAAGCATGACCAGATAAATGTGAAGATAAGAAAGCAAAAAACAAAAGCAATATTTCTATGAATTAACATAATTCTATAAGGAAATAGGCCTACATTGGCTTGACTTACGTTTATTTTTCTTACTAAAATATACATCAAAAGAATATAGAAATAAAACACTAAGGAAAAAATCCTGGGACCTGAATGATGCACATTTCCCTGGAATAACTCATTATCGATAGCTACGTACATTTAGCCAGAATGGTTTCACCATGTTACAGTATTTGAGAACAGTGTTGATGTAATTCATTGCAAAACGTGAGACTGCTTTGTTTCCACTATTAAATATAACTTGGTACCTACAACTGGGTATTTTGAGGAATGTCCATATACAATGTGATTAGGACATGATCTCTGTTGTACTGAAGATTGCACAAGCAGATAGCTGACCCTGGCATACTTTGCACTTGGATGCTTTGTCATCAGCTTAAAATGAGGAGAAATGGTTAAGATTAATCTACTATTGACTTTCACTTATGTTTACAATCTCTAAGATGTGTTCAACAAACTCGAATGTTGTGAAACTTTGGAAGAGGACTTTTCTTACCCTGATGAGTATTGCTATAAGGTTTCCTCTTTTTTGGATTATTCTTGTTGGGATGTTTGAAAGGGAGAGGGGAAGGATGAAGAGAATCTAACTTGGAAATTGTAATACTATTGAATTAAAATCTGATTCCCAGTTAAATCATTTTACTATAACAGAATAACAAACTGTGATCATTCATAAGCGTTGTGTTACACACATATGTATAGTTATTTATTTGATAAATTTAAATTATGTTCTGAATATCTCTTTACAATGATTTAGCTATCCTTAACCTCCCTCAATGGCCATGGGCATCTTGCCATATTAGCACGAGGTATAAAGTTTACACAAAAGCTCACTCTGATTTATACACCTCTTCCGGGGGCAGAAGCAAAGCTTACAGAACCACTAGGGTTTTTCTTCGGTTTCTACTGCGTGTCTGGCAGCCACTACTGTAACATTTATTATTGTTCCTCGTTTATTGGATTGGCTCTTTCATTAATAATTTAAAGAGGTTTTTTTTAAAAAGCTCCCATTGCAGAACATTGAAAGCAAAAAACTAAATCCATTCAATGCTAAACAAACTATTTTTTTGTCCGAGTTAAATGTCCTCGTAATTTGAAATTCCAGTTCTCTCTCAGGCAGGCTTAATTAAAGCCACTGGATTTAGAGAACAAAAAGTTTTACTGGTGAGCTAACCCCCTCTAAAGTCCTACAACTGGGAAGGGAACAAAAATTACGACTGAGTATATTCGTATTTTGTTAGGAACCCAGTAATATTTTCCTTAAATCAGGAATTGATAGGATGATTTACACTTTTTGGAATATTTGGCGATTATTTCACACTACTGAACATATGGACAGCCTCTCAATTACACCTAAAGCAAACTGATCAAACTGATATGGCAGCATTTCCAAAGTTAGAACTGTAGAGCCTTAAAACAAAACAAAAGAAAAACAAACAAAAAAAGTCTTCAGCACTAATAACTCAGTTCTTTCTTGGCTATCAGCCCTCTGGTTTTGTGAATGGAATTGTTCAGGCCATTTTGATAGCGAGAGAAATAATTTTTTGTCTGGCAATAAAGCAAATATGAATCTGGGTTTAAAATTACATTTAATCATAATTGAGGCCCAAAACCAAACAACAAGAACTACAGTGAGTATACAGATAAAAACACATCATCACAACATGGCTTCTGGTCCCATCTTTAAAGAGTACATTTACATGTGCTCAGGAAAGAACTCCACTGAGAAGCTAGCTTCACTAGAAGGGAAGGAGGGGTCAAAAGGAGCTCACACAATCTTGGGTCATAAATATTGTGGAATTGAATCACCTCCACTTTAACCTTTTCTAAGCTCACCAATATTTGATTCCTGTGCTTTTTCTACATGTCCCTTCCCATGGTAAGGTGAAATATCTGTCCCCATTTGTACCCAGTCATCTGACCTTTGATCTAGATTGCTCACTCAAAATTCAGTTCCAAATGACTAGTGTTCTCTCAGGCAAAATCTACATAATGTGCTGTCAAAGACTGTCAAACAAATGGTTGACTTCATACACCCCATTTCAGTAAAATGATCAAAACACCAGAAGGGGGAAAAAAACCCTTTTCTATGCTGAAAAAAATATGGTACAAAGATGAAAAAAAATGTACCATAAGTGAAGGGCCCTTTGAAGAAGCAAAAATCAAATTATTCCTGAGAGAATGTGGATGCAAAATGTTGAATATGATCTCCGTGAAATTTATGGGAAAGAATTATATTCAATTGTACCATTTTGCGTTCCTTTCCTTACCCTCCCCCACCACCTCACCATGACATACTAAGCTTCTGTTCTAACTGTTGATCCAAGGCACAGTGAAAAAGTTTGCTTAGAACCATAAGAAAGTGTGTAATTCTAACAGAGTTCAGAACTGCCAAAGCCTAAGGGAGGCGAGAGGACTACCAGAAATTCCTTTAAGATCAAACTCCTTTGTTTATGATGGTGCTTGCATTTAGATTTTTAATCTAAGTGGTTACATTTATACACACCATAATAAAAAAATTGTATATTACAACTTCAATAATGCATGACATTATTTTTAAATCCATTTTTACAAATTGTGGATTTGAACCAAATTGTAACCCAACAGTAATATATTCCTGAATTTACTGATTAATAATAAAGTTCTTTTTTTCAAAGCAAACAACAAAGATACTCCTCTTTAACCAAGACTGTATGTTTTAAATTGAAGTCCAAAAGCTCTCCTCTTAACTGGGTTTACTCCCGTATTCATGCTTCTCAAGTGATGTGGGTAACCTTTCTCTATACTTACTACTTCCTCATATTGAATATGATTTAAAAACTTATATGTGCATCTAGGATTCAAATATCAATTCCCTCTCTTAAAGGTAATGTGCTATTTTGCCTCATTATAATAAACACCAATGTTTTACAACTGCAACAGTTCCTCCAGCAGCATTAGCATATTTTGGCTGAGGTATTGTTTTACCGTGACCTGTATAATAAGTGTCACATTAGCAACACAACAAATCAAACGTTTGTTAATTTCCCTCGCTTTCCCACACAGCTGCTAGTGTTATCGTGTCACCAGATTTTAATTAATATGATAAGTAACACTTGCAAGACAACAGGCTGATTTTTTCCCCCTCTGTGTGTGTGTGTATGTGTGTGGGTCTGTGTGTGTGTGTGCATGTGCACTCGCGTGTGGATTAGACAGGAAAGGAAGACATCCAGACGCTCCCTTTGCCAGGATTTCTTAGTTATTAAAAACATATGCATATATAATAGTGCTTTTCAAAAAGAACTTTCTATTTGGTATTTCATTTTGATCTTTGGGATCAAATATACCTGTTCCAAAGTTTATTTTAAAAATCACCAATGTCAGGAAATATATTTATTTTTCCAGCTGGAGTGGTTGTGCACTTAAGTTTTTAGCACTTAAGAAAGATACAGCAATGCTGTCCTCAAATCAGCTTTATTTTCATTTCTTCTGCCTCCATGCCAGTAGTAACAAATATATTTCTGACTTTTTGCAGAGCCCATCAGAAGTATTTTGTAGGTATTAGAGCCATACTATCAGTACCATTCTAGTGCAAGTCAAAAGTGCCATCTATTTGCAAAAGCAAGAAATGCACCAGTGGCCAGGATGAGAAATAGCTCACAGTAGACTGTATCATTCATAACCTCTTATTTAGCTAATAATCCCAGTCATTCAATTTGGAGCTAGAAGAAGAAAAGTTAGCACAGACATAGGAGTGTCGCAAATTTTATAAAAAATATATTTCCATTGCTCTCTTTGTATCCTTTTTCCTGCTAGTGGTTTGAATTTTTAAGTGTAAAGATCATTTTAATAAGGTATTTTTTCTGTAAAGAAAAAATATTTTCCCAATTAACCTGTGGAATATGGAAGACTACATAGAAATGAATAACATATAGTCCTGAGATATCAAAATCTATTTAATAAAAAATTAATATTGTCAAATAACTACTAGGAAAACACCAACAAGTGAAAAAAACACAAATAACAACCTAAATTTCTCTTTATGTGATAAAGAAATTCGCAATAATAAAAGTGACATTTTTCTGACATTTTCTGATGAAGTCTTCTTTTTTATGTCTTCCAAAGCGAAATAAGACCTTACACATGTGAATGAGCCGCACATCAGGGTTTTTTGTTGAAGTTGTTTTTGCTTGGTTGGTTGGTTGGTTGGTGGATTTTTGGCAAATGGGAAATTCTTCCAAATATTCTTGTTTTTGGATTAGGAAAGGAATGTCATTTGGTTTTTGTTACTTTAAAAAAATTGAGTCATCCTATAAACTTTGGTTAAGATTAAACATGAAAAAGAGGTAGGAATTTCCGCAACCACCCCTACCACCCAGTTTCACCCTCCAAAAATGAAAACAAAATAGTTGAGCCATAGAACAGAGGGAAGAATACGGGGAGCAAATCACATGAAAGACTTATATATACCCTTTAAAAATAAACACAAAGCCCCTAACCCAATATTGTTCCCACCTAAGATTATGAATGCATGTGAAAGAACAGCACTGTGAGGTTGGCCTGTTCCTTTGAATACTTGATGCCATCATCACTACCACAGGAGAAACATTCTCATAGACATTTCTATGATAATGTATCATCACACCAGTTGTATAAATAAATGTTTACAACTCATAGTCGGGCTGCTTTGAGATGCAAAATGGAAACAGAAATATTTCCCTAGATTGTCCTCTTCCTCCGACTGTACCTATCAGGAGTTTGTTGTTCTTCAATGTTGTTTGACCCTTTGTGATGCCATCTGGAGTTTTCTTGGCAAAGATACTGGGGTGGTTTGTAATTTCCTTCTTCAATTCATTTTACAGATAAGGAAGCTGAGGCAAACATGGTTAAATGACTCGCCCAGGGTCACATAGCTAGTAAGCATCTGAGGCTAGATATCAAGTCAGGTCTTTATCCACTGTGCCAACTATCTACCCTGATAAGGAGTTGATATTAGCTCATTTGCATGAGGAAAGTACTGGGCAAGTGTGCCCATGAGCTAATTTAATGCAGGTCCTAGAATGCTTGGTAATAATCCAGTGCCCTGTGATTCTGAACTCAAGACAAGGAGAGAGGTATGGACACAGAGACAGAAAGACAGAAAGAGAGAAAGAGAAACAGACAGAGACAGAGAGAGAAAAGACACAAGGAGACAGAGAAAGACACAGAAAGAGATGTCTATCCTTCAGTTTAGAGAATACAGATAGCTTTCTTCTATTCCAAAAGTGGATAAAGAACTTGACATAGGGACTGCTTTCAAATCCTAACACAAACACTTATTAGCTATGTGATTCCAGATAAGTCACCAAACTTTTCTGAAATACAAACATTAGGAAAATAAATAAATGGGATTCATAGAACTGGGATAATAACGCCTACCTCACAGGTTGCTATGAAGATCGTGTGAGATAGCAAATATAAAGTCATTTGAAAGCCTTAAAGACTCATAGTAATGTGAGTTATTATTATTATTATTAACTTCACTCATCTCAAATTTTCTAATAAAGTTCAGACTTATCCTGGGACAAGTCACTATCCTACTAATGTTCTTTTTATTTAATGTTCTGAAAGGCCATATAGTACAGTGGTTAGAGAAATGTCCTCAAAACCAGGTCTAATTACCTGTCTCTGATACATATTGACTGTATGACCCTAGGCAAGTCACTGAACCCCTGGGTTCTCCAGGCAACTATCTATGACTATAGGTGGCAAAGCTATGTAGACTAGGTCTACATTGGTAGAATGTGTTTCCTCAGTACAAAGTGTTCCCTATAGCTATTTGGTATTCCATGAGTCATTGCAAGAGTCTATAAAATGACAAAGCTTTTCGTAACTGAGTAAAATTTAATTTTAAAAAAGTCATTAAATTGAAAGTATTGGGTTTTAAGATCTTCTGTAGGCTTATTATTGTTACTACTATCATCCCCACTGCCATGATCTACAAGTTCTACCCACTGTTGAGTCTAAATCCCTTCAGCTGTAATATGAGTATATTTTCTGGTCTAGAACAAACAGGAAACAACTACTTAGCACCATTCATACAACATTCTGGAATATATCTAAAGAGTTTGTGGAAACATAATACTTGGAGTCATACTGAAGGTCAAACTTTAGCAACAAGGATAGAGCAGGACTGAAACTTTCTGCAGGATGGAATATGGTATAATTTCTGCCAAGAAAAGAAATGCTTTCTTGGAGTTGTTAAGCATCACCTAGAACAGACAGACCTCTCATCTCTTTTGCCCAAGTGTGTAAAAGATACATGAATGGCAAGAGAGGTGATAGGTTTATCATGATGTGGGCTCAAAGAGAAGAGTGTCCCATATGGAAGGGGTCCAAGGTGGGTCTGTATTTGAACTACCCATACATCCAGGATGAATTAATGAAAGTTAAGATGACTATAGAGTATGATCAATAGCAAAGGCCAATTAATAAATAATCCAACTACAAAAGCAGTTCCAATATCTAAAAGTAGCTATTGTGCACAATCCCAGATTTGAAATCAGGAGAATTCATGAGTTTTATGTGTGATGGCATTAAGTTCCCTGAACTGGAGGACATCTCCATATGGTCAAAAAGCTAAACAGATGCACGTGTGATTTTGAAAGTAATTGCTGCTGACCAAAAGGAGATATACATCAATAGAACCACTGACCTTCTGGAATCTTTGCCCTCCTTCACAAGTGGGAAAACCATAATTCATATGAGGAGGAATCAGAGATAACATCTCTAATATGGGTGCCATACTCCAGTAACAGTGAAAACATTTGTGTTCCTTAGAAAATACACACACACACACACATACACACACACATACACAGAGTGAAGATTATGAGAAGCAACATGATGTAGTAGATAAAGTACTAGACTTGAAATCAAGAAGATAGTTGTTCAAATTCTGTCTATGATACTAGAGGTATAACCCTAAGCAATTCATTTCAAATTATCTGGACTTCAGTTGCCTCACCTGAAAAGCCAGGATTATAATACCTGAGGTTCCTACCCCACTGAATTATTGTGAGGCTCAAATAAGCTAGGATACAGATAGGGGATCAGGCCTGGGATTTCACTGATAGAAGGCATTTCTAATCAGGAAATTCCCTCTGCCAAGGCACTCAGCTCCTGCTCTCAAAGTCATCTTAGAGAGTAGTTGGAAATCGTGAGAAAATAAGTGACTTTCAAAGTCACACAGACAGTATGTGTCAGGAGTGGGACTTGAACATATGTGTAACATATTTTAAGATCAGCTCTTCACTATATCATGTTGCCTTTCAAATGGGATAATGCATACAAAATTCCTTTAAGTGTTTATAGAAATGTTTATTACTACTACTGCAACCTATAGGAACAAACTCCAGGCCAAAGCTTTCTGTCTGTGGACTACTAAGTGTTATCTAATTTATTCTAGAACCAGTTAGGGCTACTGGCCTTTAAACACACATAGATATATGTGTACTGAAAGATAAAAAATTCAGTCTCTGGGAGAACAGTACAAAAAAAAGAAACTTGCCAGAATTAAAACAAAAGTAAACAAAAAATCTTGCTGGTGGTTTTAAGCTTTCCCATTTGAAAACTGGAATCTGGGGAAAGTACACACATGCACACGCATACACACACACACACACACACACACACACAGTGAACTTAAAGAAGTCCAGGAGGCAAAAAGAGTTGAGTTGGCCCAGTAAAATTAAGTAAAATTTAGAAACTGCTTCTTAATTCCCTAAAGGCTATCCTCTCTGGACATGGACGAATTAAATTGAATTAAATGAACTTTAAAATTTTCCCATCATAAAATAAACCTCACAATTCTATCCAAGATATAGCTACGAGGTCACCAGCAAAACCTGCAGACAGCCAGAGCCAGCTCATCATGTATGGACTCCATCCAATCCTCAGTGGCACCATGGTAATCAGACTTGTAGTGGCCACTACCACCACCTCCCACAATCTAAATCTGGGGAGGGGGGAGGAAGAAATGCAAATAGTAGTGAGTCCAACAAAGGTCAATCTACATCATTAATTCTACTCTGAATTTATTGGAGGGACAAAAATGTAGCATGAGAAAACACAAAACAGGAAGCCCATTTGCCCACAAAACACAGAGGAGAGGGTGCTGAAGTCTTCACAGTGTGTGTACATATGTAGTTTTAAGAAGGTGATTCGTCTGTTCTGTAGACAGCCTAAGTACTGTATTATGTAGCATTCAAGAGGTTTGATGAATCATGTGAGATAGTAAATGATGCAGGAAAATTGTGTTCTTATGCTTCTTTTTTTGGGTCAAATTCCTGCAAAATTGTACTTGTAATGCAACAACCTCTTTGTCATGAATAGGGCTCTTTGTCATTTGTTAGCTGACCCATCTCAGCTGTTGCAAAAATCAAAAGGGAATTGATTTTGATGATCTGACATGCAACTGGAGGGGAACACAACCACTGGATGAACAAAAAGTCGGCTATACCACCAGTGGGTAGATCAATAGTCTACCTATGTCAGGTAAATGTGGCTATAATCACAAAGAGAAAAACAAAGCCACGCTGTTCTTAAATTTGTGGCCTCCTTGGTGCCTGGTATTCTTCTCAGAGCCACAGCTATTCTTACATTCTTCTAACAGTTCTGCTTAAAAAAAAATTCCCCCTGACTCAAAGCATTATTTATAAAATGTCCAGTTTAGAGGCAGAGAGAAAGAAGAGGGGAAAAGGAGAGGGAGAAGAAAAAAGAAAGGGAAGGGGAGGGAAAGGGAGGGAAGCACAAGAGAGAAAGGTTTCTTGCATTTAACCCCAAACACCATTCATCCCTAAGTAGTGTGTAATACTAAGCAAAGAACACTAACTGCCTCCCTATTTAAGCATTCGTGTGCTCATTAACAGGCCTAGCATTATTCATTACCCAAACCATTCAGTTCAGTACAGGAGCACCAGGAAAAAAGGACTTTTACCACTTGCATTATGCTACTTGCCTCTACTAATTTTAGTGATTACGTTTGGACTGGACATATCATTAATCTCACTTCTTGTGTCTAGTTTATTTCAAACAAGTAGGAGGTATATTATTATCTTGTAGGCTCAGGAAATGCACGGCACTGTCCCAGCCTCCCTGCCAAGGCCTTCTTTGAAAGTAAGATGGCAGTCTCCCTCATTTAAAGGATGATTATATTAGCTGGCTATGTGGTAAATAAAAGTTGTGATTTGTACATGCCCACTGTCAATATCTTGCACACGCTCAGTAGAATTTATTTTGCTCACATCATCTGGGGAGTTGCATTTTATACAGACACCCACGTATTTTTTCTGAACATTTCTGGGAAAATGGCCCAGAAATGTTCAGAAATATACGTAGGTGTCTGTGTAAAAAGCAGTTCTCAAAGTGGTATGCAAAGTATAAATGGGTAATTAGAAGCACTGGAAATAAACCCGCTATTCATTATCAGGCCATGGGGAGAACAGGCAAGCAAACCACAGAATTTCTCAAACATGGCCCTACCACTGGAAAGATTGCTTGGCTAGAATAGCATGTGAAAGCAGGAAGGAATTTTTTTTCAGAAAATTACAGACTCCCAGATTCAAAGAATCTCAAAGTAGGACCTACTCTGTTCATCTGTTCAATAATCTACTCACCATTGCAATGAGCCTTGTGGCACAGCATTCCTAACTGAGTAACAAATATGGTTTCCCCCTTCTCTAACCAACGAGGTCTCAGGACTCCACATACCCCTTCCTTGACCATTAGGCAGGACCTGAAACTTATCACATGACTACTGTCCATCTCTTAGAATCATAAAATCATAGATTTAGATAGAGCTAGGAAGGGCTTTTGTGTCTCAGGCAGAGCCCGGAACATAGAAATAAATGCCAGTTGAATGAATAAATAATGAACAAATTCACTTCATAACATTGAGCATCATGTGTGCAAAGAAAGAGGCAGAGCAAATAGTGGGCCAACTGTGGATTTAAGTCCTCCTTATGACATACTCTGATCCTGGATAATTCAGCAAACCCCTTAGTGTTCCATGCAACTCTCCTAAACTATAAATTCCAACATTGTGGAAGGAACTTCCTTTCCTGATGAAAACAGACCTGGACAAAAAAAATGCTAGGTACTCTGCTATATACAGTAGATTCAAAGATGGAAATGAAATAGTCCTTACTCTCATGGCACTTTTAAGAATTCCTTCTATACTATATATGGAATTATGATTGCAACAGCTTACATTTACAAAGTACTTTAACCCTCTAATGTTGATCACAGGATCTCCATTTCACAGATGAGGGAAGAACAACCCAGAAAAGTTAAGGAACTTGCCCAGAGTCACACAGGAAGGACTGGATCTGAGAGCATCTCTGACCGACATGCTGACAAACCCAAGGCTCCTTTCTTGACAACTCACCTCCCTTACAACACACACACACACACACACACACACAGCACCCCTCATTAAATATTCCAAGTGCATGATTTTTTTTCTTCAATAAGGTTCCTTGTGAGAAGAGAATATGCCTCCTATTTACATCCTTCGCATTCTATATGTAGTGTATCAGTGTCTGGACACATAGCGGGCACTGAAATAGTTTTATTATTACTCTTTACCCCTCAAAAAGGTAGCAAGTATTGTGTGTGTATATATATATATATATATATATATATATATATATACACACACACACATATATATACACATATATACATATATATAACATGATATATCATCTTATATATATAGTAGCATATATTTGCACCCACCATAGCAGACATAAGCACTTGCTCAGTATGATAAAGCTGAATGATGGATTTTTTACAGTTGAAAGATATCTGAGAGATCATCCGGCATCAATTTACAGATATCAATCACCAACATTTCAAAATGTTCTACATGTAGCATCTCATTTTAACCTCATAATAATCCTGTGAGGTAGGTGCTATAATTACCCCCACTTCAGAGATGAGAAAACTGCAACTGATTAAGTGACTTGCCCAAGGTCACACTGCTAGTAAGCATCTGAGGTAGAATTCAAACACGGGTCTTTCTGACCCAAGACACTATACCACCTAGCTGTTACTAGTAATAACTGAAGCTCGGCGAGATATTTTGATTTACTCAAGCTCACATGGCAAGAAAGCAGGAAGAGTTAAGTCTCCAACACAGAACTTCTGCCTCTAAATCTAGATCTCTTTCTACTACCCATAATGCCTCTTCTATATATATATTTCAAAACTAGAATAGACTGTCCTCTTCATTTAAGTATATTATTTTAAGGTTACCATTTTAAGTGTGCTAGGGGGGAAACTCTATTCAGTATCACAAGACCCTTTTAACTTAGCATTAATGACTAGAAGTTCTATAGAGAATTATTATTCTCTTCATATTAATGTGTTATATTCTAATCAATGACCTAAAGTCCAAGCATACTACATCAAAACATAGTTTATTTTATATGGCCAAGTGCAATTCAGTTTTAATTATTTGTGATAATGTTGTACTTAGATAATGCATCTCCACATTTTTTTAATGAATGTGCTGAGTGTTATGGTTCTATGTTGCTGAGAGAATAATATTGTTTTTTACATTCAATGAACATTAAAACAAACATTAAAAGCCACCACTTTAAAATGGCAGTACCCAAAGAGTCCATTGAAGGTCATGTGTTCTCTATACGTAGTCAGAATGACCCAAATCATCCTAGAAAATTGGAGTGTCCTAAGATTCTCTCATAAACTATCTTTCTGTGGAATTCTCTTGGTACTGTGTAGATGTTCTCTCTACTACAAATTTTTTATATTGTCTTCTAATAGTGGAGAGTAGGAGTTACTATTCTCACACTGTTTCATTTTAAATGCTTGCTAAAATGAAAAAGCAAATTTTGATGAGCTCCAGGAAAAAATTTCAAACTTAGATAACATCCAAGGCTTTTTATAATCTGGCATCACCTTGACCTAATTTATCTTGCTCAAAACTTTCTCTAATCAGATTTCTCTATTTGCTATCTCTTAAACTTTCCTTTCTCATCTTTACCTCAGAGTTTTTGCTCATTGGTTCCCCATTGGGGTAGTATCATGTAAGAAGAGACTTTTTCCAGGAGATTAGAGTGGTTTCTCACAATACTCCTCTGTCAGCAAATGGGAAAGCCTCTGATTCCATTATACCTGGCAGAAAACAGTAACAGAAAGTTTTCAAAAGTAGAATTTTCCTGTATGAGGTGCTAGTTTAGAAAGAATATATTTTTAAAGGAATAATAAATTTTGACTGTGAAAATTCTCTTTTAATATGAATGAGTTTAGTTGACAGTTTGGGTTTCTTTTAACCTAAAATACACTAAATGCCTGAGTTTAGTGTCCTTCAGGCTTCTGAACTGAGAAATAAGTTCTATTGCTTCTTGTTGTTTCTGTTACAGAAGCTGAGCTTCATAACAAATGCTATAGGCTCATTTTAACCAAGGTTCTATCTTTTCTCAACTGAAGGAGCAGCATTAGCAGAAGACATTAGCAGTTAACAATTGATAAAAAAACCAGCAGTGATAGAAATAGGTAGGTAGATAGATAGATAGATAGATAGATAGATAGATAGATAGATAGATAGATGGAAATAAACATAGAGATATGCATATGTATATATACATGCATATATACATATACATACACACATATAGTAGGTGGCAAAAATATGTTTAATGTCCTGTGAAAAAGGAAACTGAAGTACTAAGAATATAAATCATTTAAATGATCACAAAAGCAAAGGTAAATCCAGGAATAAAGGGCTGGATAGGGTATGGGAGGCAATATGAATCAATCAGTCAACAAGTATTTTGTGCCAGACACATTAGGTCTAGGGTTGTGACAAGTAAAACATGAAATGACCTATTCACTAAATTTCCTCAGGTACAAATATAAATAGTGAAACAATATTCTCAGGGATCTCGTGGTCTAATGGGGGAGACAAGTACACATAACTAAGAAAAGTTCAGTATTTAAGGTTAAATACACATTTTGTTACAATAAAAGCAATTAAGATGTCTCATCTGGCCTTATCATAGTGTGCCTATAAAGGTCTGCTGAATTATTTAATGTGGATGAAAATAATGCAGGGCACACTCAGTTTTCTTCAAGATGGTGACCAGTGGAAAGAAAAAAGGAAGGAAGGAAGGAAGGAAGGAAGGAAGGAAGGAAGGAAGGAAGGAAGGAAGGAAGGAAGGAAGGAAGGAAGGAAGGAAGGAAGGAAGGAAGGAAGGACTAATAAATTTAGAGCAAGAGGGACTTCCATTGGATATGAAGATAAACTCAAATCTAGTCAAGTGGATAAACATTTAGTAAGCACTTATTATATATTCTAGGCAGCACGTTAAGCTCTGGAGATACAAAGAAAGGCCAAAAAAAAAAAAAAACCAAACGCTGCCCCTAAGGAGTTCAAAGTCGAATGGGAGAGACCGTGCAAACAACAGGTACATAGAACATATATATAAGGTAAGTTGGGGATGATCTCAGAGGGAACACATTAGCATTGAGGGGGACCAGAAAAGATTTCTTGTAAAAGGTAAAGTTTTAGCTAAGACTTGAAGAAAATAGTTAACACTGGAAGGAAAGAACTTCTAGCAGTCTTTTGGGATTTAGATCATTTGTCCTCAGTGTTTTTATCTAACTTCCTTTGAAGGGTTTCTGCATATACACATCCCCAATTCACAGTATGAGTATTATCCCTCCAACTAGAACTCTAACTGCATTTTCTCACTCTCACAGAATACCTTGGAGGCTAATATGTAGGGAATTGTAGGCTGTCTCAGAGAGTAAGAAAGCCAGCTTAGTCATAAAGCTCCTTTATAATTCATCACTCTCTCTACCCAAGACCTTTGGAGAGCTCTATGACACAGGTCTCTACTGTACTTTCGAAATTCTCTCGTGATGCCTGCTGAGCACTAAGCTAAGACACACCACTTTAAATGCCAGAAAGGACCCCCAAAATTGGTCTGAATTAGCACTTGACTATAGATGTAGCATTCAGCCTACCAGAGATTCTTCTAAAGCTGCTGTTTTAGTGACACGAAGCTAAAATTTGGTATTGAATCTTGGCTAATTTGGAAGCTGAAAAAGATTTCTCTTACTAAAGGAGCTAGATTAGACTCTAGTGAAAGTTGAAAGATCCATGCTATCATGAGCTGGAGAGAAAAACAATCCATTTCATGCTGCAACATAGCAAACAAGGACCTCATCACGGGAAAGAACTCTTTCCCATTGTTAGGATGAAATTTTATAGTTACAAATGAGATATTTGAAAGCTTCTCATTCCATGACTTTTTGGAACATCTTAATAATAGTTTCAATTCAACACATAAAACACATCTAATAGACCTAGTGTGAATTCATAAGCTTTCAAAATCATATATGCTGTAATAACAGCTGAGATATTGTTGCTTAAGAATTGGACTGTGTGAATGAGAAAGAGCAATTAATTTCACCCATGATTTGTATTGGATAACAAGGAAACTAAATATGGGATTACTGCATATGAGTACTGCATACTGCTTGAATCAATCTTCCCTAAACTGCCTTTTAAAAATTATTACACTAACTCAAAGCAATCCCAATGTACGGCTTAATATCTTTTTAATCATTCTAATTACATACAATATATTTACCTAGTTTGTACTAGTCTCTGGAGTCTATTTTGCATAACTTTCCTTAAGCAACCTAATTATGTAGTTATCTGGGAGTCCAGAATGGCTCTGAAGTAGTCATTTCAGTCTCTGAGGTTTGTGATATGCATTTTAAAAAACTGTTTTGCTAGCTACCCATAGCATTTGCCAAAAAAAAAAAAAACCAATCAGGGGCGACCTCATTTCCATTTTATGAGTAGCACTGAACTACCTACCCCACCCCTAAGCACAGGCATACTCTTCCAAAGAGCTTAAGTCAATTAAATTTTTTTTAAAAACTTTACTTAAGTAGTCTTACACTTGTGACATTAACCAACAAAAAGCCTGGAATTTCAAAGCTAAAGGTACCAATGCAATTATAAGTCACTGGCCCACAGAGAGAGCTTGCAGATATGTGGGGTGCTATAAAAACTGAACAGAACTACCAAATTTGGACTGGCTACAGCAAAACTATTGAAGGAATGGAGCCAGAAAGAAATGGTGCAGGCAATTACATAAGTGGCAATTTGGGGGTATAAGTGGACCATTTAATTCATACTGAATATATCCCTAAATTTAGGGAAGGTTGCTTATTTTCTCTAATTCCCCTATAGGGTATTTTAGTTCAATTGAAATTATTATCAGTGCAAGAGGTAGCTGAGCAATAAGAAAGAGAAGCTGGATGGGAAATTAAGAGACCTGGGTTTTAGTTCGGACTCTATTATCTTAGCTATGTCACTAAAACCTGTTATCTCATCTTCAGCTGAAAATGAAGGGAGTTGGGTTGGAAGACCTTAATTTGTTATTTCTAGCTCAAATATTCTATGATTCTTTCAATCATTTAGTAAACTGTATCCAAAGAGGAGGGAAACACAAGATGCTTTCATAGACTCAATAGATTCCTCGGAGGCCACCTAATCCAACTCATTCATTTTACAGATGAAGAAACTAAGACTTTCAGTAATTAAGTTACTTGACCAAAGCACATAGCTGGTCTTAAAGGTGAAATCGGAATCCAGGTTCTCTGACTCCAGAACCAGAGATCTTCCCACTGAATTAAGGAGAAATGGCCTTTCTCTTCAGCTTCCGACTTAATGGCATGGAAAGAATATAAATGTGATACTTGAATTATCATTGCCCTTGACATAGTTTCTTTCTTTAAAATGGTAGGGCAATCAGTTCCAATATCAAGCACTGCTAGAAACACTTAAGATTCATTACATGTTAGATTTTTAATTAAATTTTAGTCATTGTATGTTCAGAAACCTATTATTGTTGTCAAATTTTTTGCAACTCCACATGGGATCACAACTCACACTTTAACAAGCCCTGGTCTTGAGTACCAGGCTCACTTGAGTGTTGCATTAAAGAAATAAAACTGATTTTTTAATAAGGTGAACTAAGATGGTCTAGGGACACATCATAACAAAACTGGTTGAAGGAACTGAGGATACACAACCTCAAGTAAAGAAAACTGAGGGGGGGCAGGGTACACAGGAGTGTCTTCACATGTCACATGAATGAGAAAGTATATTCTTTGCTCAGTGTTTAGCACATAGTGGGCTCTTGTTAATTGATTATGCTTTGTTGCCCAGAACAGAACTAGGGATGATGGACAGAAGAGAGAGGCAGATTATATAGCCTGATATAAGGAAAACCTTCCTAATAATTAGCACTATGACAAAGTAGAGTGGAATGTGGAGGGAGGCAATAAAATCTCATTCACTAAAGGACTCTAAGCAGAAATTGAATGAATGCTTGGAAGAGAAGTTTTAGAAGGGAGTCCCTATTTCAGTAAAAATCCATAACAGTCCCTTCCAACTATGAGATACTGTGATTCTTTAAAATGACCCTTTCATGGGTAGATAATGTAGATATAAATAGATATGATAAGGAAATCAGGAGAGCAAGCAATAGTTTATCTGTCAGATTTCTGGAAAATGGAGGAATTTATGGCCAAACAAGAGAAAAAGAACATTGTGAAATACAAAATGGATAATTTTGATTACATTAAATTGAAAAGGTTTTATACAAACAAAGCCAATGCAAGCAAGATTAAGAAGGATGCAGAAAATTGGGAAAGAATTTTTACAACCAGTGTCTCTGATAAAGGCCTCATTTCTAAAATGCAGAGAGAATTGAGTCTAATTTATAAGAATACAAGTCATTCCCCAAATGATAAATGGTCAAAGGATATGAATAGACAGTTTTCACAGAAAGAAATAAAAGCTATCTATAGTCATATGAAAAAATGCTCTAAATCACTATTTTTGTTTTGTTTTTTAATCCATCAATAAGCATTTATGAAGAATCTACTATGAGTCAGGCACTATACTAAGCACTGAGGATACAAAAAGAGGCAAAAGAGAGCCCCTGACCTCAAGGAGTTACAATCTAATGGAGGAAACAACATGCAAACAAGAATATACAAAGCAAAACATAACAGGATAAATAGGAAATAATTAAAAGAAGAAAGGTAATGGGATTAAGAGGGGTTAGGGGAAGCTTCTTGGAGAAGACTATTTGGCAACTGAAAAAGTTTTTTTTAGAATAAATAACCCAAAGGTCCCTGCCTTTCTAGTCTTATTCCAAATCACTCCCCTTCACACACTCTCCCTTCTCATCAATCTGGTGGCAGCAACTCTCTGCCTATGACATACCACCTGTGTACCCTTCACAGGTCATCCTTCAAATGCAGACTCTCTACCCTTCTGCCTCTTAGCATCCCTGGTTCTTTCAAGGCACAGCTCAGGCCCTGACTTTTTTTTAATATAAATGTTTTATTTGCTTTCTTGTTTACATCATTCATTTCCATGAGATTTTTGAGTTACAAATTTTCTCCCAGTCTTTCCCCTACCCCATCCCCAAAACAGCGATCCCACTGTAAAGCCCCTCTCCCGATCTGCTCTCTAACCTTCTGGTAGGGCAGGGAGGGTCTCCCTACCCCAGCCCCGGCACATCTTAATTCCCAGTTGCATGTATTTCAGAGCTTTAGATTCTAGATTCTCTCGGTTTCTCCCCTGTCACCCACCCTTACTGGAAGGACAAGCAATTAAGTACAGGCTGTGCATGTGTAATTACACAAGACATCCTCACAGTTGACATATTGTGACAGTCTGATCATATGTCCCTCCTTCCTATCCCACCCCTCCTTGTTCTGTTCTCTACCCTGCCCCTGTCCCTTTACTGAAGTATGTGTTTCCAGCATCCCTCCCCCAGACCCTGCCCTCCCTTCCATCATCCCGCCTCTCATCCC
>CM053600.1:77285449-77333185 GCA_028646575.1 Pseudocheirus occidentalis
CCATTTTGTCTCTCCCTGTCTCCTCTCATTCTAGTCCTCTCCCACCTCAGAATTTCACCTTTTAAAGTATCATCCTTTTGTATTCAATTGATCCTATACCTTCTATATACACACATGCTCATATATGTATTAATATGCAAATATAGCCTCCTATAGAAATATATGTATAAGTATACATAGACATACATATGGCTTAATAGATGTGGAGATTGCTTCAGGTGCTGTATATCTGCTCTCTGGGGTAGACTCACTGTGGCTGGGCTCCTCCCAACTACCCTGGGGCCTGGCCGTGGTTTTGGTTTCAGGCTGGGCTGGCCTCGGCTCCCAGCCTGCTACGATGACCCCTCCTGCCGAGCTGCCTTCAGCAAGAGATGTGTTTTCTGTATTTTTGTAAGTTTGGGAACCCTAAAATTTGTTTAGAATCATATTTTATGGGTATTTATGGTGGCTGTGTGGGAGCTGCAAAACTTTGCTCCTTCTACACTGCCATGTTGGCTCCGCCCCCTCTAAATCACTATTGATTAGAGAAATGCAAATCAAAACAACTCTGAGGCACCACATCACAACTATCAGATTGGTAACATGACAAAACAGAAAAATGATAAATGTTGGAGAAAATGTGGGTAAATTGGAACACGAATTCAATGTTTGTAGAGTTGTGAACTGATCCAACCATTCTAGAGAGCAATTTGGAACTATTCCCAAAGGGCTATTTGTGCATATCCTTTGATCCAGCAATATCACTTCTAGAGCTGTATCCCAAATAGATCATAAAAATGAGAAAAGGACCCACATGTGCAAAAATATTAATAGCAGTTCTTTTTGTGGTGGCCAAGAACTAGAAAGTGAGGGGATACCCATCAATTGGGGAATGGCTGGACAAGTTATGGTATACAAATGTAATGGAATACTATTGTGCTATAAGAGGTGATAAACAGGCAGACTTCAGAAAAACCTGTAAAGATATATATGAACTAATGCTGAGTGAAGTAAGCAGAACCAAGAGAACATTGTATACAGCAACAGTCACAGTGTGTGATGACTGATTTTGATAGACTTGGCCATTTCTCAGCAGGAAGGACCTAAAACAATTCTAATGATGGAAAATGCCATCCACATCCAGAGAAAGAACTACAAAATCTGTATGCAGAGCAAAGCAGACTATTTTTTAAAATTTGTTTTATTTTGTTTTGGTTTTTTTCTTTCTCATGGCTCCTCCCAGTCATTCTGATCCTTCTATATAGCATGACTAATGTGAAAATATGTTTAATAGGAATATATATGTAGAACTTATATCAGATTGCATGCCATGGTGGGTAGGGGGGAAGGAAGGGAGGGTGTAATAGCAACGCTACTTGAAACTGCTGTGGGGGTATAAGATCAATAACATCAGCACACAAGAGGGCTGCTAGCAAAGGGTCTTTGATCTGCTTTTCTAAAGTAAAATAACTCAAAGGGGGTCAACAATCTTACTTTAATCAAACATTTATGGGGAGAAAAGTCAGCACCCTGAACTTGAAAAAAAAAACATAAACAGAATTACCAAGAAAAATTACAAGCAGAAATAACAGCATAAAGACCAAGAGACAGGGCATCTAACTGTCTGACCAAGTAATACATACATCACAGATCAACAGACAGATTCAGCTGTCTGACCATTACATATATACATAGTTACTAGAGATAGAAGCACCAAAGTTTGGGTTTTCAAAGCTAGGGGGCTCCTTAACAGCTACCCGCAGTCTCATGTGGCTATATCAAACAAACACTCTTTCCACGAGTGAGCCCCAAAGCAAAATGCTAACCTCAGAGTATATATGCACTTCTTCAAGGTCAGAGGGCATCACAACCCTCATGACTCAGGCTCATTCGACTCAAACTCATGTGACTTAGACTTCCATGCAACTTAAGCAGGTCACATGGGCCTATTAATGAATGGGGAAGATCTTCCCATTAAGCAAAAACATAAACAATACAGAGGGGGAGAAAATTTAAAATTTATAGAAGTGAATGTTGAAAACTAAAAGTAAATTAACTTAAAAAAAGCAAACCTCTTCATCAAAATAAGGGGGTCACACATTGCTCTATTTATGACTCAGACTTAAGAAGTCACAGGATCATTAAGCACCTAAATCTCCCTTGTGTAGATGGTTGTATTTTCTACTTCTTCTGTCTGTCTATATTGATATTTCTCTATTTTATACCTTTATCTGCCAGGAAACTAGGTGGCACAGTGGAAAGAGCACCAGGACTGGAGTCAGAAGGACCTGAGTTCAAATTTGATCTCAGACACTTACTAGCTGTGTTACTCTGTGTAAGTCACTTAACCCTGTTTGTCTCAGTTTCCTCCTCTGTAAAATGAGTTAGAGAAGGAAATGGTGAACCACTGTGTTATCTCTGCCAAGAAAACCTCAAAAAGAATTGGACGTGACTGAGCAAAAATGACAAGCTGTCATCTTATTTTCTATTTCTTTTTACAATTATAAGCTATCAGGGGACAGGAAAAATATTTTCACCTCGTTTTACTACTGACAGCTCCTAAATTCATCATGTAAATAATGAAATATCCTGTCATCTTTTTTTCTGAAGTTTTCTCATAAATTAGTAGAGACTAATAATAGATTCTCTTATTTAGAGGCTCAAGAAACCATCATATCAACATCTTAACAACACTTTATCAGCACTACTAGGTACTGAACATTGTAGTTACATACTGGAATTCATTTTAGGTAATAACTTTGAATTTTCAGGTCATCAGTCAAGTATCATATAAAAATATCCCCAATCATGCACTTTTCCTGGGTTTCTGAATTTATACACAAGAGTTGCCTTATCATTTGTAATACACAGCATGGTATAATGGATGAGACCCAGACTCAGAGTCAGGCTGGGTTCAAATCCCACCTGTGACACACACTGACTGGGTGACCTGGGTCAAATCATTTTTCCTCTCTGTGGCCCAAGTCATTATCCAGAACTACAAAATTACGAATCAGTTCTCCTCTATATTCTTGGAGGGGATTTCCTGGGAAGTTCCCTATCTCAGTGGTGGGAAACTCAAATAGGAATGAAGGGCCACTAAACTATATGTATAAGGATTCATGTAGACAAATGCTGATTTAGTTTTAAAATGTAACATTATTCATATTTCTTTGTATTTTTATTTATCTTATTAACATTTCCCAATAGGGATTGGGAGCCCCAATTTGGGGCTCAGGCCACACTCAGGAATGTTATGGGCCAAATGAAGCATGAAAGCTGAATGCTTTATACCTCTGCCCTACACCATTGAAATCACTGGTCTGGATGTCCTTCCCTCCCCACCTCCCAAAAAGTAAGACTTCAAGTTGTAAGGACTTGCATATAAATTCCACATGGTATGATGTGCAAAGGTGATTTTTCCGAAGGACATGCATGACTGACTACGTCATCCCCTTACTAAAGAACTTCCAATGGATCCCAGTTACCTCTAGGAAACAAATACTAACTTCTCTTTGGCATTTAAAACTCTTCATAACTGGGTTCATCCAGCCTTCTTATACTTTACTCCCATCTACACATTCTATCATCCAGGTAAACTAGTCTACTTGCAGTTCCTTGAAAACAACACTTCTCCTGCCATCTCCAGGCATTTGCCCTGGATATCTCCCATATCTAGAATGTTCTTTCTTTTTACCTCCATTTACTGACTCTCTTGGCTTCCTACAAGACCCAACTCTATAAGAGGCCTTTCCAAATCCTTTCAACATTAATGGCTTCTGCTTTCAGACTATTTTCATCTCTTCCCACCTACCCCCATTCTCTCTCCCTCTCCTCTGTATATATGCACATATGTATATGTATGTATGAATGTTCATACATATACATATGTACATATACATACATGCACATACATAATGTGTATATCTATCTTGCATGGTACTTAGGTATTTGCACGCTATCTCCCCTATTAGAATGCAAATTTCTTAAGATCAAGGACAGTTTTTGCTTTTATTTGTATACCCCAGAACTTAGCACAGTGTCTGGCACAAAGTCAACACTTACTAAATATCTATTATTTATCAATCGACTGATTATTAACTGACTGTGGGGTGATAAAACATATGGATGAAATCACACATCTATTACATCCCTCCAATTGCAAAATAAAGCCTGAACTAGAATGCTTTGCATGATGCTGAGCACATCTGTACGTATGTGTGATAGACTTTCATTAATACTTGCTGGTTAACTGATTTAACATTACAAGTAGGGCTTTAGTGACCTACTGTATCTTTTCCTCTACGAAGTGAGCCTAGTTGCATTCTGCAAATCTATGACCCTATGCAGCAGTTCTTTACCTGTGGTCAGTAAACTTTTAAAAATATTTTCAATAAACAGTTATTTCAGTATAATTGGTTTCCTTTGTAGTCCCAGGTATTTTCTTTTATGAATTTTTGAACATTTTTTTCCATAGGCTTCACCAGACTTCTTAGGGAGGGAGGGAGTGGGTTATGACACAGAAATGGTCAAGGCCTTGACATAAAATGATGTATAACCAGAACAGTGAGCATCCTTTATACATCTGCTCATGATTCTCCTTGATTAGCAGGAACCTTTTACAGATGCTACAGAGGGTAAGAAACTAGAGTCTAAAGGTAGCCTTGATTACAGAAAAATAGATAAAGTGGCAAAGGAATAGGACTGAGGTTGGGTTCTCCACCAAAGTTACTTTCCATCTATGAATTAAGCAGACAATAAAGAATAAGCTTGGGAGGATAGGGACAGGAAAATGAATGTACCAATATAAAGAAAATAACGACGTACCTAAGTTTTTACAGAGAGGGAGAGACCAAGAAAGAGCACTGGTCTTAGAGACAAGATGAGCAGAGCCAAGCCCTACTTACTTACTATGTGACTCTGAGAAAGTTCCTTAACTTCAGTGACCAAATGCAACTGCCTAAGACTAAAAGTTGTAAAAGAATTACCCATCTACAGTTGTGGAGGGAATGTCTTCCCTTTCTTTTTGTTATTCAGTCGCTTGATCCTGTCCAACTCTTTGTGACCTCATTAGGCGCTTTCTTGGCAAAGATAATAACGTGATTTTCCCGTTTCTTTCTCTAGCTCATTTTATAGATGAGGAAACTGAGGCCAACTGGGTTAAGTAAGTTAAGTGGGTTAAGTACGCAGGGTCAAAGAGCTAGCAAATGTCAGGTTAGATTTGAACTCACATCTTCTTGACTCCAGACCCATTGCTCTATACACTGCAGTACTTACCCTTCTCAGAACTTCCTAAACCAGTAAAAATCAATCACAGTAATAAGTCGTCCTTGTTAAATATTACCCTATTAATATACTCTCTAGTCCAACCAAACTGGCTTTTTCCAAAACTGTTCCTCAAACATAACACTCCATCTCCCACCTCTGAGCCTTTGTACTGGTGTAACAGCAATCAATTTAGCAGACACTTAGCACTTAGTAACTTAGGGTTGTCCCTCATGTCTAGAATGCTCTCCCTCCTCAACTCTGCCTCTGAAAATGCCTAATTTCTTTCAAAGCTCAGCTTAAGTGCTGCCTCCTACATGGTCTTCCCTGATCCTCCCAAGCTCAGCAGCTAGTGTCTTCCCCTTAGCAATCTTCTTGCATTTACCCTACATATACTGTGTTTATATTTATATACGTCCATGTTGTCACTATTTCTATTTTGTCTTTGTAGCTCCAATGCCTAATACAGTGTATTAAACATAGCAGATTCTCATTCATTCAGGGACTGAAATATACACATACATATACAATCTACATACATACATATAGACACACATATGTATTAAATTTATATACATAATTATATATAATTATTTATACCTAGTCGTTTCAGTGGATAGAGTGCCAGACCTAGAGACAGGAAGATGTGATTTCAAATCTAGTCTCACATATTTACTAGCTGTGTGACCCTGGGCAAGTCACTTAACCTCTGTTTGTCTCTGTTTCCTCATATGTAAGGAGAAGGAATTGGCAAACCACTCTACTATCTTTACCACGAAAACCCCAAATGGGAATATTTAGAATCGGACACAGCTGAAATGACTAAACAAAAATTTACATTTTTATTGGAAATGTAATTTCACTGGTGCAAGGAACACCTCCATCAGTAGAGGTGCTTATAACTTGTAGTTATAAGCTCCTACTTTATAACTTATAGGTACAAAGAGTTGCTTAGGGCACTGAAGGATTAAAGGAGGGCTCAGGGTCATAGAGGTAGTTTGTGATCCAGGCAGAACTTGAATCTAGGTCTTGCTGGCTCTGAGGTCAATGCTCTACCACTTTACCTTGGTGTTTACACTCAGCACAGTGATAGGGACTAGACCTGTTAGGTCACTGATAGAGGGAACTCCACGGCAAAAAAACTTTCTGCACAGTGATTCTTTTTCTACAACTTATGTTCTTGGAGATGCTCAGGACACTAACAGTTTAAATAATTTGCCAAGATCATGGGCAATGTGAGGTGGTACAGTGGATAAAAACTTGGACCTGGAAAGTCAAGAAGAATAGAGTTCAAATCTAGCCATGGGCAAGGAACTTAGCCTCAGTCTGCCTTGGTTTTCTTATCTATAAAATGGGGCTAATAATAGCACCTGGGGCAGCTAAGTAGCGCGGTAATTAGAATTCAGTGCCTGGAGTCAGGAAGACTCATCTTCCTGAGTTCAAATCTGGCCTCAGACACTTACTAACTGTATGACCCTGGGCAAGTCACTTAACCCTGTTGACCTCAGTCTCCTCATCTGTAAAAATGAGTTTGAGAAGGACATGGCAGACCACTCCATATCTTGGCCAAGAAAACCCCACATGGGATCACACAGAGAAAGACACAACTGAAATGACTGAATAAACAACAGTAAAAGCACCTGACCCCCAGGATTAGGACCAAATGAAAAAATATTTGAAAACCTTTAAGTACTATATAAAAGCGAGTTATTATTACTATTATTAGTCAGAGGTGCCAGTGTCCTCCTGGATCTGAAGCCGGTTCTCTATCCACTATGCCATGGTAAATATGCATGTATGTATATAGTATATTTATATAGCATATATAGTTATAGAGAGATGAGATGCAGAGATTTCTATCTGCATATATACATATGTTCAGATATATATGCATGAATACAGCTGCATATATAGATGCTTACATACATAGACATACAGATATGTCTATCTAGCTGTCTATCTACATTTGCAATTAACATTCCAGGCAGCCAAGTGGTACAGCAGATGGAGCACTGGGCCTGGAGTCAGGAAGATCTGAGTTCAAATCCAATCTCAGATACTTACTACCTGTGTGACTCTGGGCAAATCATAACCCCCATTTGCCTCAGTTTCTCATCTGTACACATGGGAGGAAGAAATGGCAAACCACTCCAGTATCTCTGGATTCATATAGAGTTGGACATGACTGAACAAATCTGCATTGCTTCAAAGGAAGGCTTTAATGACAATAAGCTATTTATTAACCATTTAACTGTAAGTAAGAAGCATTGTACCTGGCCAGTTATTCAGAGCTGCAGAAGACTCGGGTACTTCCTATTCAGTTAAAAAAAAATTGTGAGCACGGTAGAAGCAATCTCCTTTCTTTTAGTAATAATGTCTGAAAACTGCCATTCTCTGCTTTTGTGAATTTCAACTCAACTGTTAACACCAGAAATTGAACTGCAATACTTGAGAACATTAGACTCTTTACTTTAGACTTTTACATTAGCCCCTTACTGGAGTGAAGCCATTATGAGTCCTGGGATAGAGGCATTTTTACGTTCTTCACTCCACCTTCACAATGAACAACTTCCTCTCACAGTAACTTAAAAGAATAGCTATTAATTCTAACAGAGAGCATGTTTAGGATATTGAAGCAGATTTTAGGTGGTGCTACAAAGCTAAATTTGAGCACATGGCATTGTTTGTGCTGTGGGGTTTGTGAAGATACCAACTAGTCAGTCACTAGTGTTTGTGTCTGTTCTGTGCCAGAGCCAGGGATACATTAATGAAACACTTTCTACCCTCCAAGAACCTGTTATGTTGAGATGGGAGTTGCAAATATTTATTAAATACATTAATAAAATACAATTTTTTGAAGAGTAAGTACTAGTAGCAAGGTGGATATGAATTAGTTAATACTAATAGCTATTATTTATATAGGTTGTTAAGATTTATAAAACATTTTACATTTGTTATATCATTTTGATTTGATCCTTACAACAACCTTATGAGTTAGATACTGCAATTATTCCCTTTTTGCAAGGAGGCTATAAAGATTAAGTAACTTGCCCAGGATGACAGAGCTAGTAAGTGTCTCAGGAAGTATTAAAACTCAAGTTTCAAGCTCCAAATCAGGCATTCTATCTACTATACTTCCTAACTGCCTTGAAAGCCACTTAACCTGACTCCATTTTTACAGATGAGGAAACTGAGTCACAAAGAGAAGGGGCTGACCTACGGTCACATAGCAAGTTTGCAATCCAGTTAGAACAATAATCCAAGTTCTCCTGATTACTAATTTAGGACTCCACCATACCACATTTCCTCCTTAAAATTTGATATGAGAAATTGTAGGAATCTAAATACAGATTAAAACATACTTTTCTTTATTTTCTTTATTATTATTGAGGTTTTTTGGTCTGTATTCTTTTGCAACATGGCTAATGTTAACATGTTGTACCTGACTGAACATATATAGTCTATATCAAATTGCTTATCTTCTCAAGGAGGGGGAAAAGGGAGCAAAGGAGGGAGAGAATAGGAAGTCAATTTTTTTAATGTTTAAAAAAATTGTTCATATGTAATTGAGGAAAAAATTAAAATAAAAACATATATACTAAAAAGTGGTGAGCGTGAGAGCTTCAAAAAAAACCTGGGAAGACTTATATGAACCGTTGTAATGTAAAGTGAGCAGAACCAGGAAATCATTGTACATAGCAATAGCAATACTGTAAGGAAGACCAACCAACTGTGAAAAACTTAGCTACTCTGATCAGTACAACGATTCAAGACAATTCCAAAGGACTCCTCATGAAAAATGCTATCCATTTCCAGAGAAAGTACTGATGAACTCTGGGTACAAATTGAAGTTTGTCTTACTTTTCTTGAGTTTCTAATTTTTTGTGATATGGCTAATATGGAAATACATTTTGCATAATTTTACATGTATAACTGATATCATATTGCTTGCCTTCTCAGTGGGTAAGAGTGGGATGTAAGGGGAAGGAGAGTATTTGGAACTCAAAATAAACCTTAATTATCCTTAAAATAAATAAATAATAAAGATCAAAAGAGAAGCAAAAAAAGTTTATCTACTTTTCTAGGCAGATAAAGTATATTCATTATACCTAGTGGCCTTCTCACTCATGCATGTGAGAGCTGCCATTTAGAAAAAGATTTTTAAAGAAAACTAAAACTGAACTGTACATGATTATCATTTTAAGTAAAACTGAGGAGTGGGTGATGATTATTTTCAGAGCTGATGACCACAAATGGAGTGGAGGAAGGATTTAAACCCTGGGAAGGAGAAAAAAAATTCTTATTCTCTAGCACATTTCTTTGTAAAATGAAGACTAAGAACTCCACAATTAAAACTGAAGTTTTTTCCATTTTTCAAATCATCTTGATGTACATAAGCATAGGAGAACTGGAAATCAAACACTGAGAACCATTTATCATAGCATCCACTTACTAGAAGGGAGATTAGAGGGTTGGGTAGAAGGGAGACATGGAGAAGCCAAGAAATTTAAAGATGATAAAAGAAAAATCTGCAATGTGGCTAATGTGAAAATGTTTTTTGTGACTGGACATATGTAATCTATATAAAATCGCTTACCTACATTTCTTAGGAAAATTTCTTTTTTAAACCAGACCCAAAATTTCAACAGTGCATATTCCTGATGAAGAATTCCTTTTGCCAATGTTGACCAGCACCTTCCTAGGACTTATTGACTCAGAAAATTGCCTAGGGCACAACTAGAGTGACCTTCCCAGGGTCACATAGAAAGGATATGTCAGAAGAAGGACTTGAACCTAGGTTCTCCTGAATCCTGGACCAGATTTAGTGCTACTACACCATGCTGCCTTTTAAGAAGTACAATTAGATTATCTTATTTTTACTACTGCTACCACAGACTCTTGCTTTTCCTTCATTGTGGAAGAGGAAAAATGACATTACATGAGTGATGCCTTGATATCAATTGGATTTAACTGAGGAAGAGTTGAAAGGGTTAGTACAGTAAATTAGCTTTCAGAAAATATTAAGGTCAGGGCAGGAAATGCTCCCCTTTCCAATCAGTCGCCAAGTAATAAGTTAGTCATCTGTTCTCTTCTTTCTCACACAGACTTTGGAGACTCATGATAACCACATCTTCAGAGTCTTGGCTACAAGACCGATTTACAGATTTAATCTGCCTTAAGAAGAAATCTTCCAGATTACTTCAGTATTTAAACTCCCAAAGGATGGAGTGGGGGCAAGAAGAAGTGGGGGCAAAGAACCATCAATTTAGGGAAAGGAAACACCCCAATCTATGCCTCGAATATTATGTTAACTAACAAGTCACTTATTTTTATAGACTTCAGTTTCATTATTTATAAATAGAGAAGGTTGGATGAAACATTATTAAGTCTACAGTTTCCTCCAGCTGCCATGTTAAATAATGCTATGATACTAATGTTCCCTCTATACAGTTAAGAGACTTTTAGCATGTTACTTTGTATTCAGTACCAAGTGTTAAGACCATTGGCTATAATCGCTTTCATACTCTGTATTGTGGAATCCCTTGATCATAGGACAAGAGTTACAAAGGACCTTAGAAGCATTATAGTCTGAACTCTGAAACTGAGGTCCAGAGAGGTTTAGTTTCCCAAGATCACAAAAGCAGCAGGCACCAAAATCAGGGTTTGAATCCAGATCTTCTGAAACCAGAGCCTCTTTCCAATGTCCCAAGCTACCATCTATGCCTAACTGTGTTAAAAGAAAACATAATTCAGAATCCCAGAGATGGATGGGATCTTAAAGACTGTCCCAGTCAAACACATCGTTTGATAAAAAGCTAAAACCCAAAAAGTTATTTCCCAAGGTCATAAAGAGTTAATGATACAGTCAAGATTAAAGTCCACATCTCCTGATTCCCAGTCCAGTCACTTAATAAACATTAATTTAAAGTGCTTACTATGTGCCAAATGGGACAGCTTGGTGGCTCAGTGGATAAAGGAAGACCTAGTTCAAATGTGACCTTCAACATTGACTAGCTATGTGACCCTGGGCAAGTCACTTAACCTCTGTTTTCCTTAATCCCCTAGAAAAGGAAATGGCAGGACATTCTTGTATTTTCACCAAAAATATCCCATGGATAGTATGGTCCACAAGGGTCTGAAGAACCAGACATGACTGAACAACAACTGTACCAACTACTATGCTAAAGTCTTCCTTCAATACCTACTCTTTCTATCAAGTTTATCATCTAAAAAGGACACTTCCTTTTTAAAAAGCTGGCCTATATACAAGTACCTATATGAGACTACTTATATATGAAATCAAAGTACAGATGGAATAGCAACTAGTTCCTCCTGACTTCAAGTCATTTTAACACTGTCTGCCTCAGTTTCCTCAACTGTAAAATGGATATAATAACAGCACCTATTTTGCAGGACTATCATGAAGATCAAATGAGTTAATAACTGTGAAAGCACTTAGCACAGTGCTTGGTACATAGTAGATATTTAATGAATTTTTATTCCCTCTCCCCCTCCCCAATTAGGGTATTCTGCTGCCAGGCAGCGGCGGTGCCACAATCATGTTGCAAAGGACTTCTAACATCCAAAAGAGAACTGGGTTTTTATACCTTTTTTAAAAAATAACATCAACAGACAGCAGGTTTAGACAAAGCTTTTCACACCAGCTTAGCGTGTCTAAGGGTCAGAAGGGGGATAACTCTTCAAGTCTCTTTTCAGACCTATAACAAGAGGCTCACAAGGACAACACTTGTGTAGATCTTAGAATGCCTTTATGATATATATTATACCCCTTGAGAACTACATTTTAGTGCATTATAGAGCTTTTAATCCAAAGAGGAGTGGAATTGGAAGGGAAAATTAGAGAGTATTTGGATTTCTGTCCAGCGGGAAACAGAATCCCTGGCCACTGCACTCATTAGATAGTGACTTCACCAGATTCTCACCACATCATCTTTTAAAATAGGTACTAAATATTATGAAATATTTTCTCCTGGCATCATTTTGCCATAAATCTCTTTCTCAAGTGAGTAAGTAACTATTGGTTTTCATCTTTCAAACACCAAAGTCTCCCAGATACTGGATTTTCCTTCCTGCTGAGCTGAACAATGAGAATTTTTTTAACCATTATTACAAACGTCTTTTTCTCCCCCACAAGCTTGATTTAAAAAGGGAAAATTCCCCACCATATTTTCAGTCTGATTATCAGATGATGATGGACAATAGATTGATAAGAGTCACTCAAGAAGATGTAAGCTCTTGTGTATAGCAGCTACTACAATTATCAGACACTACTAAACTATTATTGATCTTGTTCACATTGGGTGATAACTGAGCATTTTCCACTTACTTAAAGTGCTGTTAGCTAGAAATTCCCATCAATGAAAAAGCAGTAGACGTTTCTTTAAACACAGCTCAATACAACAAATAGTGCATACTGAAGGTTCAGAGTTCTTTAATCTCCGTGAAACAAATAACTTGCCTGGCAAAAACATACCTTCTAGTTGCTAAATGGTTTATTACAACAAAACAGGTACCCATGAAGGTCATTTAATATGTAACCTTAAATACCACTGATGGGCACACTGATGGGGGAAAATATAGTTCAGTTATTTGAAAGAAAGTGGGAGGTAGGAAAGAGGGAAGGAGTGAGCATCAATCTTTCCAATTCAAGCTAAGTTGAATTTCTTTGTCCCCCCAGTTTCTCAGACCAGCTTTATTAACTATTACTCCTCAGCACAGAAATTATTTTGCATGGGATTTCACTGTGAGAAGGATAGAGTAGAGCGATGAAATTCAAATAAATATTGGCATTGGAGTTTAAGCAAGCTGTTCAATTTCTTTAAATGCAAATAGAAGCAGGTAAGAATAGACGGCCTCTAAGCTTCCTACCAGCTCTCAATCCCAAACTGCTCTAAGCATACTTGATAGGTACACCGTCACAAAAGTAGCTGGTCTTTCAAATACTGTTTCTCCCAGTGGTGTCTCTAAGCTGGTGACATATGTCTCACTCTCATAAAGGAGCAAGTCTTTATTGCCAGCCCAGGACAAACTCGGGAACATAAAAATAAGGAAATTGATGAAGAAGGAAATCAACCAGTAACTGTAAAACTAATCTCTCTATACAATCAGCACTTAACAAAAGGGCTGACCGGTGAGATTTAAGATCAGACCTGATGAACTGAGAAGTCAATGAAAAGTGGTTTTGTTATTTATTTTGCCATATTTTCTTCTACTGTGAATAGTCTGCATGTTATTGTGCAAAGCCACATAGCATTTATTCAAACAAAGGCAACTTCATGGAATTCAAAGGTAGTTTTTCTAATTTATGGGGTAGGCAATTCATTTACCTACCCACCCACTTTCTGACCAGCAAACAGCTTTTTAAAACTGCTCCTCCCCCCCCCAAATGGTCATGATAGGGAGGGAAAGATGTAAAATTCAAACTACATCAATTCTGTTAAAAAGCATAAGACATTTGTTGGTGGCATGTAATGTTGAAACTGATGGCTAAAATGAGGACTTGGAACTCATCTGTGGATTTTAGTTACCTCTACAGTGGTGGCAAACTCAAATAGAAATAGATCGCTAATGGCAACATATTTACTTAAAAATCAAAAATTAATATTATGTATCTTTTATTGTATTTTATTTTGTCAAACATTTTTATAACCAGACTCAGGGAATCCAAGAGTTTGACACTTCATATCTATATTGTCCCCTTAGTTCTATTCCTAATACTAGGAAAAGTTTATTATATATCAGATTCTGATTCTGATCAGATTCTGATCCCTAAATCACACAGCAAGGGAGACAGACAACAAATGGGCTGACCGGTTTCAAAAACCAGAGCCAAACAGAACCAAAATTGTCAGCTGTGGATCCAAAAGTTCAGTTGGATACGACTTAGTCATTCAGTACTTTGGACAGAAATGGAAACGGCATTCCCAAGGTTATCAGTTTGAGATTTGTGAATTTATCTGAAGAAGCATACAGAAGTAAAAATCAATGGAAAATAAGGGCTACAATTTTTTTAAGATACTTGATGGCAGAAAATATCTCAGTCATCAGATAATTTAAGTTTTCTATATTTCCAGGGTTTGGGAGGGGATGAATTGAAGTAGGAAAAGATTCTAGTTATTTTTAAGTATTTGAATTAAATTGTATCCATTTTTTAACCTAACAAGCATGTGTTTTCATTCCCTCCCATCCTTCCTTTCACTGGGAAAAAACCCACTTTGTAGTAAATATTACATTACGCGAAACAATTTCCCACATTGGCCATGTCCAAAATGTCTCATTCAATGTGTATTTAGTCCATCACCTCTCTGTTAGCAGATGAGTAGTATTCTTTAGCTTTAGAAACCTTGATATATTGAATTTGAAAACAATATTTCCCAACATTCACTTCTTTCTGAGTAAAAAAAAATAACAGGATCATAAAAGACACTTCCGAGATCACCTAGTCCAACGTGCATTTTATAGATGAGGCCTAGAGAAGTCACCCAAGCAGCAAGAAGTAATCAGGATTCAAACCCAGGTCTTCTGAATCCAAAGCTAGTGCTCTTTCTGTTATACTATGCTGCTGTGACTAGGGCTGCCCGCCTGCTTCAAATCTATTTTCCAATCAACTCTCCCCTAATTTAGCTCTTCCCTATGACCACTTCCCCCTCCTTTCAGAAGGAGCTGGAGGATAGAATTGATTGCGACACAAAAACATGGGAAAACAGATTAAGAGTATTCATCCCCTCCGTGTCAAATACTGGTGCCTTCTATCAAAAACACTCAAATAGAACTGCACAGATCACACTTTTCAATTTGTTTTTTCTCTAAGTATGAAACTGATTACATAGTCAAAGATGGTATAATCTTCCTGAGTTTAGGCTCCTTCTAAAGAAGGTTTTGTGTAGTGTATCATACCTAGCAGGTTTTGCTGTTCATCCTTCATTCTCAAAGAGGACCAATGACATCACAGAGTGATGTCCTGACTTACTCATGAATTGGATCTGGGGCAAAGCTGCACAGAATCATCAACCTCACTCTCTTCTCCAAAGTCACCAAAGTTCAGTGGCAAGACATGGCAGGTACTGTTGAAAAAATAGTATCCTTCCATGCCCACATTCTAGTCAAAAGTCCTATTCCACAAAATCTGGGTTCCCTTGATACCTATGAAGTTGCTTTTATCTCCTTTGTATTAAATTCTCACATTCACTATGTTTCTGAGACGAAAACAGTAAAACAGTTTAGAGACATCTGGGAACAAAAATATTTTCCTACCCTTCTTCCAAGTTTTTTTTTTCTGTCCTGGAAACTATAGTATGCCTCTTTCAAAGTATTCTACATGTGAACCTCTATAGGTTCTGTCTAAAAATTTTATCACTCCTCTTGTTCTATTTTCTTTTTTTAATCTTTTTTGGTGGGGGGAAGACATGGCAATTGGGGTTAAGTGACTTGCCCAAGGTCACACATCTAGTAAGTATTAAGTGTCTGAGGTCAGATTTGAACTCAGATCCTCTTAACTCCATGGCCAGTGCTCTCTTTACTGCACCACCTAGCTGCCCCCTTTCTATCTTCAATTTATTGTTCTGTAGTGCCATGGAACCTCCTATATGCCATAACCCCATTGACGTATAAATACACACACACACATATACATACATACATACATACATACAAGTGCACGTATGTTTCTGTTTCCCCAGTCAGGAAGTCCAAATCTCAGCTAATAGGTGCCACTTTCAAGTTCCAGGGTATCACCACTTCTTGCTTAAGTCTTCAAGTCTCAGTTCTTCCAATGCGTCTTTCTTTCCCTGTTCCCCAATCATGTAGCTACAATCTTTACATGTATTTAAAAGGGATTTATTCTGAACAGTTACATATCTAGTCATATCATTCCTATGCTCAAAAACCTTCAGTGGCTCCTGAGTATAGTGCAAACTCTGGCCAACTATACAATGCCTTATGTTTTCTGGTATTTAGTTGTTAAATCATTTAGTCATGTCCGATTCTTTGTGACTCCTTATGGGGTTTTCTTGGCAAAGATACTGGAGTAGTTTATCATTTCCTTCTTCAGTGAATTAAGGCAAACAGAGGTTAAGTGACTTGCCCAGGGTCGCATAGCTAGTGCATATCTGAGGTTAGATTTAAACTTGGGTCTCCCTGACTCCAGGTCCAGTGCCCTATCCACTGAGCCACCTAGCTGCCTCTTTCTGGTGCTACCAAATAGCACAGAAGATCCCAAGTTTCATCTCCTATTACTCTCTTCAAAGCATCAGATGGTTCATTCAAAATGGACTGACTATTCAGTGCCACCAACCATGTATAATGCTTATGCTTCTACTATTTCCCCATGATGGGCATGCCCTCATTATCTTCTTTACGAATTAAATTTCTATTTTTCCTACAATGAGCTACTTATTACTTCCACCATCACACCTTCCCTGGTTCCCCTGGTTTTAAGAATTTATCCCTCAAATATTGTTGGTTGGTTGATTGGTGTCCATTCTCAAAGAGAACAAAAATGACAACATTGTGCTAGAACCAAAGTACAATGTGTCCCACTGTGGATGATCAAGCCAACATGAGCTGGGAAGGCCCTACCACAGATCAGGCACAAATAGTCCACAAGAACATTTGAAGTGGAGATATTTCTAAGTATCTCATCTCATCATTCTCTTGAGCTATTACATTTCCTCTTTGCTCATAGAACATGGCATCCTCTTTGTTGTGGGCATGCAAAGCCAAGCAACTCTTTGACAATGCCTCCCATGTCACACAACCTATTCCACAAATCACACACTGCATTGTCCTGTAACTCTCTTTGTAAAAACACAAAAATAAAAAGCATATGTATATATATATACATATATATATATATATATATAATGCTGATATATAGGCATGTGGGGAGAGAGATGATTTTTTAAAATTTGATTTATGACCATTATCAGTATACATGTAAAATTTTCCTACTAAACTGTAAGCTTCATGGGGACCTGGACCCCATATATGTTATGTAAACTTTTAACCCTTCCCACCCATCCTACCCCCAGCTTTCTGATAAACCTAGTATGGTGTTGTGCACATAGCAAATACTTAATAAATGTTTGCTAAATGAATGAAAGTTGAACATAGAGTTGCTTCTTAGGAGGATGAAGTGATGGAGTGAGGAGATTATTATAAATAATATTTAAATAATGCTTTATGGTTAATATCATTTCCCCCCACAACAACCTGGGGGATAGGTGTATTATTTCCCCCATTTTACAAATGAAATGAAGAAAATGAAGCAGATAAAGGTTTAGTGACTTGCCTAGAACCACAGAGCTAGTAAGTATCTAAGACTGAATTTGAACTCAGGTCTTGTTGACTCTAGGTCTACCAATAGACCCTGGGCCACCTATCTGCTTAAAAGTAACTTATAATAACAGCTGCAAAGAATAACAAGGCACAGGTTACAAAAAATCTTGTAATTCAATCTTGTCCCTTCACAAATTACCTTCCTTGGCTCATCCTTCCTGCCAAAAATTCTTCTTAGTCTGGGTCTTTTATATTTACTTGGTTCTAATTACATTAACAAAGAATTGGCTAGCTTTTGCTACCTTTCACAGAACCTGTTACTCCAGTCTTCAACATGAAAACTGTTAAGTGGACAGTGCATTAGCCTAGAGATATCTGAAGATATAAATATTGACATTTTTGCTTATATTCCCACCATTTCTCCCCTCCTCCTCCCCCTCCCCTGTCCCCCTCCCCTCTCCCCTCCCCCTTTCTCTCTCTCTCTCTCTCTCTCTCTCTCTCTCTCTCTCTGTCTCTCTCTCCTTCCCTCCATCCCTCTCCCTCTGTCTCTCTCTCACACATGCACACCTGCTTAAGCAGTCTTACTCTCACTTTGAGGTCTACTCCAACCCCTCAGGCACCTAGGGAGGAAAAAAATGATTTTTCCTATCCAGGACTCCAGACTCACTTCCCTCCAGGTTTCAGCCTGGACACCTAGCACACCCTTTCAGAATACAACCAAGGTACAGTGACAAGAGCTCTAGATTTGGAATCAGTTGACCTGGGTTCAAATCCAACTACTGCCACTGTGTAGCCCTGTGCGACTGTGGACCAGTCACCTATTTTCTACTGGCTTCCATTTCCTGGTTTGTAAAAAGAGAGAGCTGAATGATATGGCTTCTGAGGTCCCTTTCAACACCACACATATCAAGGAACGGTCCTGAAGCCCTTCACCCTCTGGCCCCAGATTAAGCTGCTCACCTTCTTGTCTTGTCCCTCCCTGCTGTTTACCCTGCGTTCCTGAATCAGGTTCTGTACTCCAGCTCTTGTAGACAGTCCGTACCTAGACATTATGTCTTCTACCTACACCAGAATGACAACTTCGCCCACTCACCCACTAGCCCCCTTAAGCTTTAAGTTTGAAACTCGCGGGGTAAAATGACTCCACCCCTAGGTAATCACTATTGGCCAAAATAGGCTGAGCTACACACCTGAGAGCCAATTAAAAATCGATACTTTTTTTCTGGTCTTCAGCTATTGATGGACTTCTTCTCAAGATATGTTTGAGAACTGGTCCCATTTTTGTCTCATTCCTGAAAATTAAATTGTTAATATAAATAAATGAATATTCATACATACACATATACAGATTATGTACATATGTGTGCATCATATCTAAATATGTGTATATGTGTGCACATATTATAATAACTACCATAGACCATATGTAAAATATACATAGAATGTGTGTATGTACACATATATATTCATATTGTGTATGTATTTATGTGTGTATACATATAAATGCACACAATTTACACATAATATACGCAGACACACAGAAGATTTGTACTTTCATTAGTGAAAGATAACTCTCAGGAAGGAAACTCCCTCTAAACTGCTGCAATTTATAATATTTTTAGCTCAGAGGTTAAGTGACTTGCTAAGGTTCACTCAGACAGTTTGTGTCCCTTTCTGAATCAGAAGCCTATTTGTCTCCTTAAGAGATTCCTAGTCTGGCAGTCTATCCACTATACCTCCTAGCTGCCTTGAAAACCAGTTAGTCCAACTCCTTTGAGTTCCATCCAAGTTCTATCCATCCTTATAGATGAGGAAATTCAGTCCCAAAGAGGTGAAGGAGGGCAATTGTTCCAATAATTATTGTAACAAAAAAAACATATGGGCATACAGCATTATCAACATTTTCTAAACAACATCTAATGAATAGTTGAAATTAATATATGCTTTACTAAACACTATATGTTTAGCAAATTTTTATTATCCATCAAGAAACTTTTATTAAGCACAATCTTCTGTCAGTCAAAAAGTATTTTTTAAACATTTACTATTTACCAGGTATCGTCAGTCAACAAACATTTATTACATACTGGTATATGTCAGACACTGTGCCTGGGGGTACAAGAAAGACAAAATACAGATCCTATCCTCCAGAAGTATACATTCAATTTTCTAAAATTTAATCCACAATAAAGCATACAAAAAAATCAGCAAAGTCTACTCCCTACAAGCGTATAGAGACAGCTGATTAAGTAAAGTTAGAAGCATCATTTTCTCCTATATCAAACTGAGATTTCATAGGAAACCATCACTCACTCACTCCCTTACTTTGTTAAAGTGAGTTCTCTCTTAGAGAATAAACCAGGTATACTGTTATGAATCCATCTGGCCATTAACATTTCCCGAGCACTCACAAGGTGCATTGGACCAGACAGAAATACAATTCTAAAATTCTGTCTTTAATAAGAAATCTTTCCTGATCCCCCAAAATTCTAAGTGCCTTCCTTTAACTGATAATTTCCAATTCATCCTGTAGATAGCTTACTTGTAGATAGCTCTTTGCATGTTGTCTCCCCCATTAAACTGTAATAGGGATGGGGAACCTGTGAACTCCTTAAACATAGGAACTGTCTTTTGCTATTCTTTGCATCTTCAATACTTAGCACAGTGCCTGGTATGTATCAGGAGCCTGATAAATGTTTATTGACTGAATGACAGTTCCTTGTACAAAGCAGGAATTTAACCAGTGGTTGTTGAAATACTGGTAAACTGAAGAGACTACTCTAAGGGGACTATTTGTTCCACTACATATGATCAGAGTTTGTATATGAAAGTGAGTCCTGTCTTCTTAAAAGTAGTCACCTCAAAAGACTATGCTATGCTCCCAAGGATACATTTGTTTATCAACATATTTTTAGAACTCCTCTCTTCCAATTGTCTTCAGAGTAATTTTTCATGATATCTTCAGTGTTGGCAAATTTTCATCTTTTGAAAATGAACTTCATTTCCAGGAAGTTTATAGTTCTCAGTGTGGTCCAGAGACTCCTGGGGGACCCCAATACTCTTTCATGGAGCCCATGAAGTAGAAGTAATTTTCATAAGAATGTCAACATATTTTAATTTCTAATATAGTAAATGCTAATGGAATAAATTCACATAAACAAAGGCCATTTTAGAGTCTTCACTAATTTTTAAAGGTGTAAAAAGGTCCAGAGACCAAAAAGTTTGAAAATCAGCCCATGTTATCTCTGCCTCTCTCCGTACCTCTTCTTCTTCTTATCATATACAATATATGCAATATATAACATAATATGATTGATATAATATGATATATGACATAACATAAAATAGCATAATATAAAATAAAATAATACAATACAATATAGTATAGTATAATGTAATATAATATAATACAAAACAATGCAATATAATATATACAACATGATACAAACAATACAATAAATAATATGTAACATATAATATAATATATACACACAGAGAGTTATAGGTACCAATATAAGCATAAATAGAAATATATGTTGCATGCACACATATACATGCATAAATACACACATATACACATTGTTGTTGTCAGTCATTTCAATCATATTTGACTTTTCATGACCCCATTTAGGGCTTTCTTGGTAAAGACTGGAGTGTTTTGTTATTTCTTCTCCAACTCATTTTACAGATGAGGAAAAAGAGACAAACAGGGTTAAGTGACTTGCCCAGGGTCATACAGCTAGTAACTATCTGAAGTAGGATTTGAACTCAGGTCTTCCACCAATTTTCAATTTCAACTCTGACCCTAACTCTGACCCTCTGACCCTAACTCTTTATCTTATAGAGAAGGTACCCACCAGCATTTGGTAGAAGGAGCTTCCTCACCTAAGAGCTCCCTGTACCAATAAAACCAATAGTCTAATTTCTACATTCCTCTATATCAGAGGTTCCCAAACTTATTTGACTTATGCCCCCTTTTTAAAAAAATTTACTCAGTTCCCCCCTAGAAATCTACTTTCTTTAACCCTTCGATGCTTTTTTAAAAATTTGCATCATTTCAAATATATATATATTTTTTTAAAGACATATCTTAAATTTTAAAATGTATTGTAAATTTGTAGAGGTTTTTCCTGCACTGAAATTTTGATGATGCAATATTGTATCATGTAACCGTATAGTGCCTTATTGTAAACAAGTCATTACATGCCCATTCTCCTGCTAAAGCCTGATGAACTTCCCAACAATGGGTAATGTGCTCCCATGCCAATACTTGCTTGTTAAGATCTGTCAGCAGACTTGACCACTGATTGGTTATAACTTGCATTTTGTGTGTTTATTTGGGAAATAATGTAATCACTATGACTTTAACTCTTGTACAACAGATGAAACATGTATGAACGTTTTTTTCAAGTTTTTCGTATCTTTTCTTTCCTTCTGCTTCCACCACCCCTTATTTTTATTGAGTGCCCCCAATTATACCCGAGACTACCACTGCCCCCCTGGATCATTCCAACTCCCCCCAGGGAGTAGTATAATCCATTTTGGGAGCCTATGCCCTATATAATTGGGACTGAGATAAATGTATTTGGACATAGAGGAACAGTATGGTATAGTGTACTGGGGGATAAGAAGACCTGAGTTCTCAACTTGCTTCTGGCAATTACTAGCTGTGTAGATATGGTCAAGTCACTTGAGCTCTCTGTTTCTCAAGTTTCGTCATTTGGAAAATGTGCATAATGATAGGCAGAAAAATGGGTAGAGGGGTGTACCTAGAGTCAGGAAAACCTGAGTTCAAATCCAGCCTCCGACTCAAGTCACTTAACCGCTATCTGAGTTTCACCTTCAGGAAAATGAGCGTGAAATAATAGCAACTAATCTCTCATGATTATTGTGGGAATAAAATTAGCTGATATTTGAAAAATGCTTTGCTAAACTTAAAGTACAATATATTATTTCCTATGACATGGGATCATAGATGAAAAGCACTTTTCGTGCTTCAGACCTTCTATAAAAACAAACTATTGTCATCAATATAGAGCAAAGAAGATATTCAATAATAACTCACCTACTAGCCTGGTAGGAACATGCTGTATTTCAGCCTAATACTACACTGAGTAATTTGTTCAACCAAACATACTATTAAATAGCAAATTAATGAATGATGGTAATTTCTGATTTTCTACATTTTGTGGAAAGTTTTATACACCTCCTGAATTCTCTAAGTCTTCAAATCTGAGGGACTAACTGATATGAATATAAAAGAATGCATCTTAATATAAAAGGAATTTGGGCCTAAGTGGGAGTGTGGTGCTGAGTGGGTGTAGGAAGGTAAGTGACTCATGGAATTGAGATCTAAAATAATGCTTAATTTACATTAGTGCCTACTCAGAGTGAAGGAGGAGAAAGGGAGCCCCGTGCTCTGCCAAAGTACAAAACAAAACAAATGGGGGACTGGTGGAGCTGAAAAATAGAAAGACTCCAAACATCAGAGAACGTGAAACTTTGGAAGGGAAGGAAGGGGACGCAGAGCCCAAGAATTCCCCTTGTTTGTTTCTTCATTCATTATTCCTCCCTGATTAAAGACTAGTGATTTTATATAAAACTTCTCCCCTTGTTTTGCCTGCTTGATTGTTTATTTTTTTGTTGATTTTGTTCATGCCCTCCCCATTCCTCACAGACCCTTCAGTTCAATGACACTGGACTCCCTGCTGTTGCTGATATGAGATTCTCCATCACCCAACTCTAGGCATTTTCACCGGTGAGTGTACAGTCATTTACATCTTGTCCCTCCCCATTAAACTAAATTCCTTAATAGCAAGGACAATTTTTTTTGTCTTTCTTTGTATCTTTAGCATAGCGCCTGGCACGTAGCAAGTATTTAATAAATTATTATTGATCAATTGACAAGTATTTGTTAAGCTTTGGTTATATGGAAGGGTCATGCTAGGCAGCTGCTGAACACACACAAAGGGAAAAGCAAACTCTGCCCTCAAGGAACTTCTAGTGAGGGGAATACATACAAGTAAATGAAATATAATTTTCAAGGAACTTCTATTGATGGGAATACATACAAATAAATGATATATAATTTTCAAGGCCAACCAGGAGGATATAGTGACTATAATATTGTAGGATGATCAATTATTAATGACTAAGCTATTCTGATGAATACAATGATCCAAGGATTCTGAAGGACTTATGGTTTAAAAAAAATACTATCCACTTCCACAGAGAGAGCTGGTGGAGTCTAAGTACAGATCAAAGAATATTTTTTCCATTTTCTTTATTTTTCTTGCTTTTTTGCAACATGGTTAATATGGATGTATGTTTTGTATAATTTCACATTGATATCACATTTCTTGCCTTCTCAATGTGTTGGAGGAGTGAGGGAAGGAGAGAATTTGGAGCTCAAATTTTTTTAAACAAATGTTAAAAATAAATAATAATTTTTTTTATTTCAAGGCCTGAAAATATATGGAATGTGTCACAAATTTTAATTAAGAGTCGGGTTTTAAAATAATGTTAATAAATAATATTCTTGATGAATAGATCCATAGAAACATATAGAATGATTTTAGTTTTAATAGGTAGTCCTCAAAAGAACACTCATTTATTGAGAAATATTTGTTCAAGCTGGCTACCAATCATGTGACACAAAGAATATTAGACTAAGGATTAGACTTTAGGATTGATGTAGTCAGGAATTGCAACACCAAAGACAGAAAAGGTTATTGTTTATTTCAGATTCCAATACATCCAACTTGGAAGACATACAAATAAGGAATTTCCTATCCCCTTGCTTTGCAACAGCTTGTGTTTGTCCTTCATCCTTTAATTTTTTATTTTTGGAGGTCAAGGTTTGGGATTAACTGACTTACCCAAGGTCACACAGCAAGTAGGTGTTAAGTGTCTGAGGCCAGATTTGAATTTGGGTCCTCCTGACTCCAGGACCAGTGCTGTATTCACTGCACCACCTTGTCCTTCATTCTTGAAGAAGACCATGACATCAGGGAATGATGACATGACTTGCAGTTGACTTTGTTTTGAGTGAGGGAGGGCTGTGCAAGGTCACCAGCCTCACTTTCTTCTCCAGAGCCATCTGATTTCACTGCCAGATATTCATCAGAACGACTGAAGATGGTCCAGGATGCAATGGGAGATCCTGGCCCTTTTAGGTTCACAGTATGGTTCAAAGAAGGTGACCAAAAAGAAAACAGAGGGCATGAATAACTAATAACAATTCAGTATTTTCCATATTTTTTAAACCTGAAGGCAAGTATCTAATCACCCATGGTAGAGACACAGTCACCATCTTAGACTTTTGTGCTGCTTTGAACATCCCTGCTATTATAAGGAGTGAGGAAATTACTGTGTAACTGTGTTTAAAATGTCCATAATGTTCAGATGATGTCAGACCTTTAGTGATGAGGCAGCCAGGTGGTACAGTGTACAGAGTACTGACCCTGGAGTCAGATGGAACTGAGTTCATAGCAGAGCTCATATACTTGACACCCAGGGCAAGTCACTTAACCCTGATTGCCTTGAAGAAAAAAAAGTCTTCAGTACGAAGCAGTTTTGGTCCCTTTAAGCATTGCTTATCTAGAAAGCAGCTTCCCCTAGAGACAAGAGCTAAACTGCACCATGTTTCACTAGCTGAGTTTAGAAAGTAAACCTATGCAAAGCAGTTTGGGTTGGTTGGGGGGGGGGGGAGGTAGAAATGAGTAATGGTAAGGTGACTGGAAAGAGCCTAGGAAGACCTGATTGGGGACAAGATAGCTATAAAGCAATGCCTGGGGGTCTTTTGTTAGATTTCACTCACAAGGGAAGCAAGTATTAGGCTCTTTTATTATCTGCCAACAAAGAGAAACTGAAAGTAGCTTCGCTGGACTTTACAAGTAAAGGCTTGAAGCCTGAAAAGGAAAGAAACAAGCTGAGTTGTTTACTTTTCTTGTGCTTTTCTGAGGCCCAAAGAGCAGGCAGAAGCAAGCCAAGACTGAATGAACAAGTAGTGCCAGAATCTCTAGGCATACCACATATGCCCTCAAACATTTCTGATACTAAGGAAAAATTCAAAGCTTACAAGCAAAAGAGGTTAACTGAGGTCGAAGTTTAGTCGGAACTCGCCCTGTGCATAGCTGTTTATATTTTTTTTTAAATCTTGTTATAGTATGCATGTCTATGTCTATCTAATTTTATAGTGTGTATTTAATTAATCAATATTGGTATTTTAGCAAAAAGCATACCTTTCACATTTGAAAGAATATTTAAATAAAATTTTGAAAAGAAAAAAATGGAAAAAGATAAAATATAAAAATAATTGAAAAAATTTGAAAAAGAAATAAGAAAAAGAATACAAAAAATTAAAAGAAAATATATTTAAGAAAAGACACTTTTGTCTTCTACCTTTCCTGGACCAAGTTCTCAACCTGTTCTCAACTCAAGGTACCATCTTACTTTTTTATTGCTGTTGTTCAGTTATTTCAATCCTGTCTGACTCTTTGTGACCCTATTTTGGGTTGCTGGTTTTTGGTTTTTTTGCAAAGATACTGAAGTGGTCTGCCATTTCCTTCTCCAGCTCATTTTATAGATGAGGAACTAAGGCTTAAGTGACTTTCCCAGGGTCACATAGCTGGTAAGTGTCTGAGGCCAGATTTGAACTCAGAAAGTTGAATCTTCCTGATTCCAAGTCCAGCACACTATCCATTGCTCCACCTAGTTGCACCCCACCCCCACCCTAGTCTTCTTTTACCTGGTGGCAAATAACAAAATTACTATAACGATTCCCAAAGAAAAGCTAACCAGCCTCCAGAGGTTATTACTATCCAAGAGAATCTATTTCAGACATACCAAGGGAACAAGTATGGCCCATCTCATCACCATGCCAACAACTCTCTACATTAAAGTTAGCACAGTGACAAATGCACCATCAATGCTGAAGATTCTGGCATCTTCTTGTCCTATGAATGCAATATCAAAACCAAGTGATAGAAGCACCAAGTCCCAAGTTGGAGCACAAGTAGAAGCCCATACAAGTATTTTTCTTGGAAGAGTCACCTTCTTTGATGATTTCCCTTTAGCAACACACTCCTCCCCTTTGAAATATCTTAGATAAATTTGTCTGATTTGTTTAAATTGGTAGAAAAAAATAAAATTTGACTTAAATGCTATACTTGCTATCTTTTCATTCTTTTCTTCAGTTTTTTGATTTGATTCTGAGCTTACACTCAGTATTTCAAGACACTAGGTATACCTAGTGTTCCAGATAATATGTCTAAGCCACATATTAAGAAGGGAAATTCCAAAGGAGACTCAAGTTTTAAGCTCTAGGCAGTTTACAATCTTACTCTTTCCAGGATACTAGTGAAAGGGGCTGGAGATATGTTTTGATTGCAAGGTCTTCCTTTATTATTTTTTGGCTCCCAGTGAAAAGCAAGCCAGAGGGGTGTGTGTTTGGCAGGGAAAAGGCAAACTTGTAGGAGGTGTACCCTAAGGTTAACTGCTGCTGGAGCTTAAAGGGATAAGAGCCCATCTCCAAAGGCAGAGAAGAGCTCTTGGGCTTGAGTACCTCACATGGACAGAGTCCCACTAGTCTGTCTGACAGAAACTGCAGATAGAACCAAGCAAACAAAGTTAGAATTAGAAACTTAAGCCACAATAGCCTCAGCATTAATTAGAAACAATATCTGTGACCATCCCTTGAGGCTGGCATTGAAATGTGAAGTGAATTAGTGAACAAAGGGGGCCCTGACATTCTTTGCCTCTTAATATAGCTGCACAAGGAAGCGGGGAAAAGCTACAATTCTGTATCGCACAATTATGTGCCTCATTCATTAGTCCCACATCACTGACTACACCATGAAAGAAATGACAAATTAGTAATTTCCCGACCCCAGCATAATACTATCATTTGTATCACAAAGTCAGCAAAATCTAACCTCCAATAATTCAGCTCACCATTCTAACCCAAGACCAGCCATCAATACGGTTTTATGTGCCTTGTACTAATCACTAAAGTCAGATAATATGCAAGGTTAATGGTTGCAGACAGTCTGGGGAAATATCCAAGATCTGATAAGGGTACCCCACATTATTGCAGTTCTCTGTGTATATATCCTGACCAAGAATAGGCCAAGGAAGGGAATCAATGGTTAAGGCAGTTGTAATACATCTCTTGGTGTAACATATAAATTGGCCCTTCATTTGCCCATTCACATTCCGGTTAATAAATAGTTCAGACACAGGCCACACTGATAGTGAAGGAGTGTAACCATTGTACATCTGCCACCCCCACTTTAGATTTATGCTGCCCCAGTACAACAGGGTTCATCCACTACTTTTCAATTACCTTGCAGGTCTTTTAAACAACACAAGAATATTTACACTTAAGTTCTGATTAGAAGTTTAATATGTGTATATATCACCCCTGTAAAACTCTGAGATTCACTTCTTTTCCCCTCATTTAAACCCCTTTTATAGAACACTAAATTGACACAGCAAATCTACTATCCATTCTCTCTGGTTATTGACTTCTGGGGTTAATGAACAGCCCCCACATATATTACTGTGTGTTAGACCCTAGTTTGCCACTGATATGAAAGACATCTTTTCCTTTCCCCAGGGCACTAACTCTAAAAAAAAATGCCGTGGCATATTATAGTTGGCTTTGAATATTCAATATTATCTAAGTTTTATAGAAGAAATTCTTATACAAAATCAAGCTGGTCAGTTTCAGCTATGTAAGTTTCTATCTACACAGTTTTATATATCTATCCAGGTTTATATTTTTTTTAAATGAGTGAAGTAGCCAGCAATTTGCAAATTTCTATCACTTAACACAATGCATGCTTTTGAAGTTGTCTACAAACATCATACTCCATTCTTAGTATTGTTTTTTTAAGTATGCATTTCTGTATCCCAAAATAATTACAACCATTTACCTTCCCAAACCAAAATAAAACATGTAAGCAATATGTTTGATTTGTAACTGTACCACCAAATGCAAATGGGAATTTGGCAGCTTGGCTGTTGTAGTATTTAATGTAGTTTATCTCACCAGTGACAGTGGGAAACAGACACTCTCTTAGGAGTGTGAGTTATGACAGTCTCTTCGATGAGTGAAAAATCATCCCCATACAGCTGTCACTGATGAGATTCTCTTTCATTTTCTAGTATGTCTACCTCAACAGTTCTGAGCCTTTCCAGTAGGAAAGATGCAGACAGCTTATTTTAATGAAGCCCGGAGTTCTTATAATGAGAGAAAGTCACTCCTCATATCAGGAAACAACCATGTTTGCCTCCCAAATTTTCAGGCAGTGAAAAAGAACTTGGCAAAAGTCCTCCAGCAGCACATGAGAAATGAAGTTGATAGAAATACTGCTACGTATCTGAGCAGCCTTGGGCAAACCAATTTCATCTCTGTCGGCCTCAGTTCCTTATTTGTCAAATGAGGGAATTGCAAGTGACAATCTATAAGGTCCCTACAAGTTCTTCAGTCTAGGGTCTTATGGTCCTCCATTAGAAAAATCAATAAGGATTTGTAGTGGTTACAGTCAACAGCTTTTACCACTTACCTATTGTGTGTACATAGTGTACAAAGAACTAGGGGAAATTACAAAAATATTGTGACCTGCTCATCGCCTTGAAAGTTTAGTCATCTATAAGAGGAGACAGGACCAACAAACAAAACAAAGATACACAGGACCAATAAAAAATACTCACACTTGGAACACTGATGAAGATCTCTAGTCTTCCACAGTCATCAACACCTCCACAGAAATCCTACTCTGATGCCTCATCATGAAGTAGAAATGATGCTGGATTGTCAAGGACTATGTCAATGGACCATAAACTCCAGCAGGTATTACCAAACTGAAAAGACTGTAGGGGCAGCCTTAGCAACAGACTCACTGTTATGTAGGAATAGCTTAGCCAGATACAGAGAACATCACCACAGACAGGTAGACTGTGAGGTGATGGATTCTTTAGCTATGGCAACTAATGATGATAATTTAGATAAAGATGTTGACAGAAGACAGAAAAAAACACCAAAATATTCAGAGCAGTGCTTTGGATGGTTCCAAAAAAAGCCCTTGAAATTAAACGAATATCCATTCATTGGGGTACAGCTGAACAAAACGTGGTATATGAAAGCAATGGAATATTATTATACCATAAGAAATGACAAATATAAGGAATTCAGAGAAATCTGTGAAGACCTATGTAAACTGATGTGGTATGAAGTAAGGAGTCAGTAGATATATACATCTATGCCCACATGTGGATGGATATAGACAGACTCATATGTGTATCTGTGTGTGTATGTAACGACAGTAATATAAATTAAAAGGATGAGAGACAGTCAAATTCTTATCAATTATAATTACCAGACTTTGCTCAGGAAAATCAAGAGCTAGGAAAAAGAATGGACCATATACCATCCAACTTGATTGTTGTTTCAATTGATTCCAATGAACTGTTTTCTTTGTTTCAAGAGAAGATTCAATGATGTGGGGAAGTAGGAAGAGACTAGGATATTATGGTACAAAAACAGAGGCATCAGTGAAATTTTCAAATATATGCATACATAACTGACTGAATTAATTATCAGCTATATTGACAGGCTGAACTCCATTTTACTTTCTTGATATGTTCAGCTCTACATAATGAGGTTATTCATGTACTTGCAGTGCTTTGAGACTTTTCCTGCAACAAAATCTGTCGAACAAAAAAATGCTGTCAGATACACACAAAAGTTCCTGCCCATTTAGCATTGTCAATTTATTGACAATTTCATTTTATTGTTATCTATAGGCAAGGGGTTCACTTTCAATTTTATCCATGTGCTCACTCTAGCACACACACGCATGCACACACACACACGCACATACTTGCCACATAGGATAATGAAAGGAGTGAAAATGGGTGGACTTGAACATGTTTCATTTCTTTCCTAAATAAGTACTATTTGCTACACAAATAAAAGCAGTTATGAAATTGGTTACTGCCATTAACTATGACTGTGGATGAGTGACTTAGCTGCTTTTGAACTTAGTTTCCTCGTGTGTGTAAATACTTTTTGTCTCATTTTCCAGGGCCTCCAATACTCAGGTTTCCCCTTTCCTGACTGGTGAGGCCATTCTAATACAGTCCCACCAACTCTCATGAAAGGTTTGAGGCCAGATCTGACTCAGGTTGTCTAGTACTTCAGGTTCTGGACAGAAACAAAATTAAATACTCGTGGATTCCCTATCATTTAACAACAGGAGGTTTATTTAACCATACTATGGAAAGGATGATCAGTAAAGATACAGAATTGATTCAGTTGAGCATAACTTTCCTACCTCTGTGTTGGCACCAGGCTAGTCTAAAGCAAGAGCTGCTGATTCCTCATACACTGGTTTTTGTATAACCATGTATAGCCACAGGATCATCAGTGATTTGAGCTCTAGCACCTGAACCAATTAAGTCTTGAAGGTGGTTTCAATACCTTTTGGACAAAAACTAATTTAGCCCAGGAAAGGTAGGGTCTTCAGAAAAGCTAACCTAGCTTTTATGGCAGAGCCTTAGGAAAAAACTACTCTAGCCTATGTGGCTGGGACCCTAATAGATATTGTTCCAAACAAAGGAATCAATGAGATCACAGATCCATTCAATTATTTGAGAGGGAAGGATAAATTGGAGTTGGGAGAGATTTCAGGCAAGAGATCAATTAAGAGGCTATTGTGATGAGGGTTTGAATGAGTGTGATAGCAACATGAGTGTAACTTCTATTTCAAACCTTCTCCTACAAATGGTGTAGTTACTGTTCTCATAGATTTTAGAGCCAAAGGGAGGATTTGGCAATTGGCATTAACAATTTTGAGAAAACCAAGAAGAAAGAGCTCATCAAGACAGTTTAAGAGAAATTATGTTAGAGACAGGGAGAAAGAAGATAAGGAAAATTTTATTTCACGAGAATATGTCCTTAACTGTTATTTTATGAAGAAACATTATAAAGATAATGTTATGAGAAGTGAATTTGAAGAAAGTCTATTAAAAGTGATGTTTGGAGAACAACTGAAGAGACTGTTTTACTCTCATGGCTGGAGATCAACCGGAGAAAGACAGAGAAAAAGAAGACAAAGGCATCTTATCTTGCAAAGAGGATGAAAAAGATTCTTGTCTAAAAAGACTTTCTTATCCTGAATAAACTATGTGCTGTGGGATTAGGTTCTCCAAAGTAAAGTCATCTGCAATTATAGTAATGATTTGAAATGACTGTGAACTTCTCATAGCTAAAATAATACGAAATAACTATTTCCATTTTAGTATTAAGGATTCATTTTAATAAATTATATGTTCAATAATGTTAATATATTTTATTATATTATATATAATATATGTTTATATTATATATCATCATATATTCTAACCTTCTGTTGGAAATTTTAATATAGAGAAGGACGTCAGTAACTAAGATCTCATTGAATTCTAGGGCCTTCCCTCTGTTGATTATTTCCAATTTATTCTATATGTAGCTTATGTGTACAAAGTTGTTTTCTTGTTGTCTCCTGACTGTGAGCTTGTTGGGAGCTGGAATTTATTTTTTGCCTTTTTTTGTATTGAGAGAACTTAGCACAGTGCCTGGAACAAAGTAGGTGCTTATTTACTGCTTGTTGACTGACTGACAGACAAACTGAAAGAGGAAGTTACTTCACTTTTTCGAATAAATAATATTTTATAATTTCATATGGGAGATTTGAGTGCAATGAAAATATTTAAATTTATGTTGGAATATTATTAATGAATGATAAAATATACAATTTGCCCCCTGAATTACCTTAAAACTCAGTATAATGAGAGTACATATGGGAAAAAATCAAATTGGCTGAGGCATGACTGGTAGGTAAAGTTGATTAACCCTGTATAACTTCGCTATGTATATAAAATCAAAAGGGTGCATGTACTAGAGCCTACACTATGGATCCAACTCCTAGAAAATTCCTATTAAATATAATTAGATAATTAAATATTTGGTCAGATTGTTGAGATACTTTAAGAAATTAATAAACCATTTTCCTGTAGGTGAGGGTAATCATCATAGTTAATATTTATATAGCACGTACTACATTTCTAGGCTATGGACAGCTCACTGGGGCAGTGTGTGGAAGACTAGACTTGGAATCAGGAAAACTCATCTTCATGAGTTCAAATCCAACTTCAAACACTTACTAGTTGTGTGACTCTGGGCAAGTCACTTAACCCTGTTTGCCTCAGTTTTCTCATCTGTAAAATGAGCTGGAGAAGGAAATGACAAATCACTCCACCGTCTCTGACAAGAAAAACCCAAATGGGGTCATGAAGAGTCAGACCCAACTGAATAATAATAATAATAACAACAACAATAATAATAAATGTTTCAGGGAGTGTGCTAAGTGCTGTACAAGTATTATGTTTTTGTTCTCATATCAAACTTGGAAGGTAGGTCTTTTTAGTATCACCATTTTATAGATGAGGAAACTGAGGTAAACAAAAGTCAAGTGACTAGCCCAGAGACACAAGTTGTGACCCGTGTCTGAGGCTGCATTTGAATTCAGGTCTTCCTGACCACAAACTCAGCACTCTATCTGCTGGGCTACCCAGAGCCTCTCTAGGATTTGGATCTAGATTCAACTTTGCATAAATTACTCTCAACTTTAAGAAGATGTCTCTAACACAGTAGAAGAGAACTAGCATAGGAGGCAAAAGAACTTGGTTCTTGTCCTGGCTTTGCCACCAACTCATTAAGTGACCTGGGGCCAGTCAGCACACCTCTCTGGACCTCAGCTGTCTCATCTATCAAATGAATTGAATTAGATGTTTTCCAAGATTTCTTCTAGGTCTAATAGCTTCATTAAGCTGTAATTTCAATATAACTCTTCTTTAATAGCTCCTGTGAGCATCACAAAACCAGCGGTGGGAATCACTAATCTAGCATGGAAGTAAAAAACCTCCCTCTACTTCCATGTGTGGATTCTCTCATCATAAGAGACAAATGAGTTACACCCTCCTTAAGACAAAACAACATAAATTTTCAGGTTTCTCACCTAATTCATGCTGAATGTTTTATCTCATAATAATATTGAATCCAATGAGCACTCCTCATAAAAAAAAACAAATTAAATTAATTAACTTTTCTTTTCCAGATTGTATTAAACAGCAATTCCTTACATAGCAAGCATCACTAATACCTACCTATTGAAATCAATCCATGATTAAGAGACAAGGAACAAAGAAGTCTTTAGAATCCTTATTTATTCCCTCTCTCTCTCTCTCTGTCTGTCTGTCTGTCTGTCTCTCTCTCTCTCTCTGTTCATCTATCTCTCATACACACACACACACACACACACACACTTCTGTTTCCATTTACATCAGCATAGCAAATGTTCATTGTGTGCATGAGGCAAAACACAGATCTTGCCATATCCAATACCAAATCCTCAGATTCAAGCCCAAACCATGCATGCTGCCAGGAAATTCCCAGCATGGCAGCAGACTGTGCCCAAGCTCACTGTGGCAGTTCTGCACATGACACATTGTGCATCTACTTTGGCTCTCATTCTCTCTCCACCAGGTATCCTTGCTCTTTTCACAGCTCCCTTAGGGGAGCAGAAGAGAAACAGGGAGGGTAAGGATGCCACTACTGATGTTCAAACAAAGGCCATTCTTCTTGAGTTGGCAGACAATCCCAGCAATAAGCAGCTCTTCTGAAGGGATTCTTCAGATGCCCCAGTGGCATTAAAAACCCACTAGAACAAACGGTAATTATAACAATGAGAAACTCTAAATTTCTCTTTTTCTTGACATATAGGCACATACATTCCCCCCCCCATCCTAGGAGAAATTTGGCAGACAAATTTCAACTGCCTAATGGCATCTTAAAGAAGATTTCTCCACTTGGGCAGCATAATCCAAATGAGCCCCATGCACTACTTTGTTGAAATGTTCTTGAAATCAAAAATAGCACTTGAGTTGCTAGATAATCCCCATTCTAGGTAACCAACCAAGCAGTTCCCTGAAGCCTTGAGCACCTGTTAGATATGGGGATGCATTTCCCAAAGCAATAGGTAACACAGATTAGTGGAAAGAACACTGGATTTGTAGTAGGAAGGCCTGGGGTCAAAACCTAGTTCTGCAACTTAGTGCACTATAGTTATATGAATTACTCTACCTCTCCAAGCCTTAATTTCATCATCTGTATAATAAAGGTAATAAGAGGTCTTCATAACCTGTCACACAAATTCTGTGATAACCTTTTTGTGAATCAAACACCAGAACAGTTGTATACACAAAAACTGCATCTGTCATTTGGCACTAGAGCCAGGGCTCAAAGAAGTTTTGATAGATGTGCCAGGGGAGTGTATGGTCATCTTCTATATCAAGCTTAAATGGTGGTTATACCCTCAGTTTTCTTAGAAGTTATTCATGTCTCTGCCACTCGTAAATTTTGTCCCAAACCTTTTTCAAGGTTTATAAAGTTTATCAAATTTATAAAACTTTCACAAATTTTACACACAGAGCATATTAAGTTCAATGTATTTACCTTGATAGATACCAAATAGTGGTCAATTCCAAACACGTTTAAGGGTCCAAAAGAATAGAGAGAGGGTGTGATGATTCGGAACTCTTAGATTTTCAAAACCTGAGTTCTCTTCCTAACAACATCAGTTTCAATTCTTGGCATTCAAGTGTGGAAATAAAGGGATCAGAGGACAGTTATGAATCATCCCTACTATGTTAAGATGTGACTTGTATTAACTCTAATAGAACTTTAATTGGTGTAGGTCCCGAAGAAGAAAGATTTTCAATATGCCTCGGCAATAAGAGAGCTTTGAAGAAACAACCCAAAATCTTATTTCTTATCTCCTTTCACATCTAATTTGTGTTAATTCAATTAAGGGTATGCAATTTGGCTGTCAAAGAAATTAAATATAAGGAAAAATGCACATTAATGCAAAGGTTGAAGAGTTAAGCTCATGAAAATCCAAGAAATTCAAAAGTTATTCTCCTATCTATGTGAAGAACTTGCTGCTGCTATATAAAGAAATGTAGAACATAGAGAATCATAGATTTGGAGCTGGAAGAGACCTTAGAGGTTATTGGAAACAACTCTCTTATTTAACAGATGAAGAAACAGAGACTTTGAGAGGTTCAATGCCACAGATGGTAATTATATACTTACATAACTTACATATACTTATAAACAAACTGTAGATAGTAAAGAATGGATATTGTAAGACTGAAACATAAACATGAAATTGGGATGCTATCTTTTTTTCTCCTTACTGCTCCTGTGATTTCATTAGTGTAGAAAGCTCCTGGTGAGGAGAATCCTTTGCCAATACAGATAGGCACTTTCTCTACAATGTATAGTCTCAAAAATGTGTCTGAGATACTAAGATGTTCAGTGAGGGTCACATACTATATGTCAGAACCCAGGTCTTCTAACTACAAGGTCAACTTTCTACCTATTACACAATGTTACCTCTCAACAGATGAGATTGGTGTCCATTTCCATCCATCCAACACTAGTATAATAGCAGTGTTCTATTATTTGTTGATGCGAATGTTGTTATCACTACTTCTTCCAGAGGTAACAATCAGTCTATCATACTCCTTCATCTTCTGCTACTCTTATAAATTTTGACTTATTTTAAGGCTTTTCTCAAAAGGGGAAGGAGAAATACTCAATGTGTATTATGGATTCAATAAAGCATGGAACTACTATTTATCTCCTACATACAAAAGAGGTGCTTTTTAAAAAAAAAAATGACTCTCACAAGAATAGAATGATGGATACAAATTTTAAAGAGGACTCAATCACTTGTCTTAAACTATAACTACTCTTAAATTTTTTCCTGGGAGACTGATAATTAAACCTCCTCAGAATATAAAGCTGGTTGTTGGACTGCCAAATAAGCATGGCCCCATTTTATTTCCACTCTGCACTATCCAAACTCCCCCTGGTCACTCCCCTACTGCTGGTCTCCTCTAATTTAAAAAAACCTTCTATCCATTAAATCCAGAACCTCTGAACTTCACCAATTCATAAAATGAGCTTCATGCCTAAATACGTCCCATACTAAGAACAATGTTCAGTAACCTATTCAAGAAAGAAACATAAAAAAGAGAGTGGGGAACTAATCTACACACTTGCATAATTGAATGAAGAGGTCTTCATGATGCCAAGGGAAGGAAGGGCCAGCCCATCTCCCCCACCCTCACTGGGAGTTTTGGAACAACATGGTACTACCTGGAGAGTTGAAATAAGAGACAGCCAGAATCTATATCTCCTTTCAACTGATATGGCATCCTGTCCACTATTACCATCATGGGGTAGAAGACAAGCAAAAGCTTTCTTTCAGCAACAAGCCTTTTCATCACTAAGCCACCACATTACTAGAAGCAAGCAGGACTTTTGCCATCCTCCATTACAATAGTACCAGGCTAAGAAGGCATATTTCCAGTGGTCTTAGGAACCATGACACTGCTCCTCTATCTCCAGGTTGGTCCACCCACATGCAGATATGCCCACATACGCCCACATGTGAGTATTAAAGGGTCATGACATTAGGAAGGTTGAGAACCACTGCTCTACAGTAATAGGGAAGGTAGGAGGTGAAGAAGGGTTTAGGGGTAAAGATAATGAGTTTGGTTTTGGACACATAGAGTTAAGATGTCTACTGGTCATCCAGTTGGAGATATCTGAAAGGTTGAGACAGAATGAGTAGATGTGAGAATCATCAGTATAGAGGATGGTAATTAAATCCATGGAAGCTGATAAGATCACTAAGTAAAATAAGTTTAAACAGAGAAGACAGCCCAGAACATAAAGGTATGTGAGAGCTATGGCAAGAGAAAACAATCTGGGTGAGAAACCAGCAAAGGAGACTGAAAAAGAATAGTCACAGACTTAGGAAGAGAACCAGGAGAGTGTAACATCCTGAAAACACAGAAAGAAAATAGTATGGGAAATGAGGACTAAAAAAAGGCCATTGAATTTGACAACTAAGAAATTGGTCATTTTGGAGACTGTAGTTTCAATAAAGATATTCAATAAGATCAGAAGTTGGATTGTAAAAGGGTTAAGAAGAGAATGAGAGGAAAGTGGGGGCACCTATTATAGACGACCTTTTCAAGGATTTAACTACAAAGAGCCAAAAAAAAGATGATAGTTAGATGGAAGGATCAAAAGGGTTGCTCTTCATGTGTGTTTTTCATGTGGTGTGGAACACATGGGTATGCTTATTCATTCAGTAGAGTGCGTAGACAGGGAGAGATTGAAAATGAGTGATAAAGTGGGAATAACAGAAGTGGACATCTGTTGGAGGAGATGAGGCACAATGGGATACCTTGAGCAGGTTGAGAGGCTAGCCTAGGTAAGGAGTAAGGCCACCTCATTACATGAGATGGGGGTGAAGGAGGATATAGTAGGAGAAGGCATCTGAGTGTTAGTATATGAGGAAGAAGGGATAACAGGGAGTTCATCAATTGGCCTCAAATGCAGGTGCCCAGGAGCACTAGGTTCACCCTGGAATGAGCCTTCATCTGTGAAGCTAGGAGGGGTAATTGAGGATTAAGACAGCACTTAGAGGAAGACATCTCATGCCCCAACTTCCTGTATCCAGCTGGTTTAAAGGCACAGCCAAATAGGTCTGGCCATTTTTATATGGTCTATTATGCATCTCCAATGGAAAGATTCTATAAGGTAGCACCCTGCATAGAACTGAAAGTGGAGTCAGGAAGACCTGACTTTAAGTCTAACCTAAGACACTTACTTGCTATGGGACCCTAAGCAACTTGCTTAATTTCTGCCTCAGTTTTCTGATCTGTGAAACGAAGATAATCAAAGCACCTACCTCCTAAGATTGCTGTGAGAACAAATATTTCCAAAGCACTTTGCAAGCCTAAAAATGCTTTACAGATGGTATTATTGTCATCATCATCATTATTAATATTTTTATTATTACATGATGACAAAGTTCTTGCACATAGGAGATATCTGGCACCATTCTGAGCCCTCAAGTATCTCAGCATAGGAGTGGTACAATCAAGGCAGTGTCTTGAGATAATTCAAGCATTGGATTCAGAGAATGGAGTGGAAAGAAGGTGGGTGGCAGAAAACCCATCGGATGAACATTATGATAATTTATACAAAAAGAGGCAGAAGTATTTTATTTGTGCTAGGCACAGGGGCTCCAGGGTAGCTGACCCAACAGCAATGGTGATTAATTAGTTGCTGGAGCCTTGTCTTTTGACATCATGGCTCTGTATCACCAGAGACTGAGATATCTGAATGCAATACAGGAAGAGGTTGAACCACTTAGCCCGTTTTGGTAGGAACTGCCTACTAATGAGCATCAGGAATGATAGTTTATATGATACCTGATGACTGTTTTTTCAACCTCATTGACCCTCTCTTCTAAATCCCTGTAACTTGTATAATCTAAATCATATGATTTAGCTCTTAATTATGACCTGACTTGCATCATTCGTTATTTGCTTCATATTTTTTTGTTCACTCTCACAGATTGATTGCAGGCTCTTGAATGCAAGTATAATATCTTTACATTGCTTTGACCCCCCTTTCTCCCCTTGAAGATCACATGACTAGTGCTGTATTGCGTATGTATATGTGTATATGTGTATACACACATACATATATCTGTGTGTGAATATATGTGTTATATATTTCAGTTAACAAACATTTATTAAGTGGCTATTAGAAGGTAGCTGGGGATATAGCACCAACCCTGGAGTCAAGAGTACTTCTGTTTAAATCCATCCTTAGACACTTACTGGCCGTGTGACTCTGGGCAAATCGCTTAAAATTGTTTGCCTCAGTTTCTTCATCTGTAAAATGAGCTGGAGAAGGAAATGGGAAACCTCTCCAGTATTTTTGCCAAGAAAACTCCAAATGGAGTCACAGAGAGATAGACATGACTGAAAAACATCATGACTATGTGACAAGTCAGGGTACCTAGGTGGGAGGCCTGGAGTCAGGAAGCTCATCTTCCCAAATCTAAATCTGGTCTCAGACACTAGCTGTGTGACTCTGGGTAAATCAATCCTGTTTGCCTCAGTTTCCTCATCTGTAAAATGAGCTGGAGAAGGACATGGCAAACCACTCGAGTATCTCTGCCAAGGAAACACCAAATGGGCTCAGGAAGAGTCGTACACAACTGAAACAACAAAATGTGAAAAGTATTGGTGACAAGGTGACAAGGACAATAAAATAAAAACAAAAAATGGTCCCAACCATCAGGGAGCTCAAACTAGAGCATTTACTTCAAATGTATTTATTTTTATTTTATATGTATATGTAATTTCTTTTGATAGAATGTAAATTCTTCAAGGTGGTGTTCAAGTGTGAATATAATCGTAAGGACATCTGAAAACAACATTTCCTTCTTTAAGAATTTTCAGCCCCTCTCGAAAATAAAAACATAGGTACAGGGGCAGCTAGATGGCACAGTGAATAGCATACCAGCCCTGGAGTCAGAACCTGAGTTCAAATTCGGTCTCAGACATTTAACACAAATCTAGCCACGTGATCTTGGGCAAGTCACTTAACCCCAATTGCCCTACCTTCCCCCCTCCAAAAAAAGTTTTAAAAAAAAAAGGCATAGGTACTGGTCTCTACTGATCTCTTTCTTGTCTTGCATCCTTAGCACCTAGCACTCTTGCATTTACATAGTAGATTGTTAATAAATTCTATTAACTAATTATCACTTGCTTGAGTAAGGGGGGAGGGGTGAAGGAGAGAGAAGTTGACACAGCAAACTAGTGTGGAGGAAAAGATGGTGTTTTTATATTCTCTTTAAAATAAATATAAAAATTTGAAAGAAGCATGGGTTCTGTTTGGGGAATATTCGTTTTGAAATGTCTATGGGCAGTTGTCAAGGAAGAACTGCAGCTCAGGAGAAAGAACTATGCAGAATATGTAGGTCAGGGAGTGGTTTGCAAAAAGATGATAAACCCATGGAAGCTGATGAGATCACTAAGGAAGAGAATAAATAGAGAGGAGATTCTTTCCCCTACTTACCTTATTTTTTGCAGAAAAGGAAAGGAAAATCAAGTGCAAAAAGGTACGTTCTTATGATAGTACATTTACAAATCTCAATACAAAAAAGTTAGGAAATGCGAAAGTTAAGCATTTCATAGTCATTATCTCACCCACACTTCATGTAGTGCATATTAAGCCATCATTTTTAATAGTTTAACTTGTAATCAGAATTATCATGAGCAATACGGATGAGTTAATCTTTCTTTGAAAGCCTACTTCACTTCCTAACTCTTTTGTGCATTAATTTCTAACCTTATCACATAATTATTGGTTTATATTTAGATACTGAAAATGGCATCCTTTGATGAAATAGCCATGGGACATTGTAGCGTAGTAAAAAGAGCACAAGGTTTATCATCAAGTAAGACTTAGATTCGAGACCCAGGTCTGATTCTTATTAGCTTCGTAACCCTGGGCAAGTCCCTTAACCCTCTGATCCTCAATTTCATCTGGAAAACAGGGGTATTAATGCTTGCACTACTCTGGGTCATTGTGAGGAACATGCCTTATAACTACTAAAGAAATCTTAAAATGTAAGTTGCTATTATAACTTAACATAGAGTATTCCTAAGTCCTATTACATACACACACACACACACACATATCCAAATATGGCATGTGAAAGGCAAGTAATTTTTTTTATTTTATAAAACAATTTACTATAGGATTCTTTTAAAAACTATAGACCCATGTAGTATATTGATGTAATTTTTAGTAAGAAGTATATTATAGGTAGATAGACTTTTAATGAACCCTTGTAGTAATTTAATATATATTATTCTCAGGAAGAGATAAATCACATACATATGTGCATATACACATATATAGTGAACCCTTATAGAATATTTAATGTATCTTTTCTCTGGAAAAGGCATTATATGTGTGTGTGAATACACACACATACATACATACATACATACATACACATATTTAATGAACCTCTATAGAATACTTAGATCATTTTGTTCTCAGGAAGAGGCATATTATGTGTATATACCTATTTAATGAAACCACCTAGAATAGTTAATTTATATTATTCTCAGAAAGATGTATATTATATATATATAATAAATATGTTATAAAGCATATTTGAAATCATAGCTGGTGCTCAATGAGCCTTTCTTCCATATCTTCAGGGTATGAGCTCCATCTTCTCTCTTTCTCCTGCCCCTCCTTGAAGATGTCTTCTTTCCTCCACTGACATGGGAGGTTATGGGAGTATTGTTTTCCATTGGTTCATGAAGATTTTTGAAAGATTTTATTGTATGGGTTTTCCCAACATTATGCTTTGTTGATATTGTTCAATCAAATTTTGTTCAATATTTAATTCAATTTAATAATATTTTTAAATTAATCAATTAATTCTTCCCAAGATAAATTTACCAACAAGCATTTATTAAATATCTTCAATATGCCTAGTCCTGGGGGTACAAAGTCAAAAAAATCAAAGCAGTTTTGCCTTCAAAGAGCTTATATACTATTGGAAAAGACAACACATGAAGAGAAAACAAAAACAAAACAAAACATTTTCTAAATAATATAAGATAAATTTGGTGTATGGGAGGCTCCCCGATCTAGGGGCATCTGAAGAGGGTGTATTACAGAGGATATGTTTGAGCTGAGTCTACTTGATGAATGAATTCATAAATAGTAAACAACCCTTGCTTTACTGGGCCACATTTTCTTAGTCTGTAAAATGAAAACATTGAACTACACATCTTTCAGATCCCTTCTGGCACTATGATTACTGAGAAAAAAGCACAGGAGGAAAGAGCAGAAAAAAAAAGAGACAAAAAAGAAAGAATTCTTTTTCATTTTGGTGGGCCCTCGGGAGATTTTTGTTACCACTGAAGCTCAGACAGTTTAAGTGACTTGTCATTTATCACACAATGAATAAGTACCAGAGGGGAGATTTGAACCCAAATCTCTCCTGACTCCAAATCTAGCACTAGCCCCCTACATATATATGGATGCATTCGGGCAATTGTGTACTCCTCTAGGGAATATACATTCTCCCACATATACCTGTTCCCTTAGAGTTTTCCAATAATGTTCATGTGCCCTCTGTTTTTGTCTGCTAGATCTACAATCTAAAGTTGGTGCCCTGTGTGAGTCTCCCTCCTTCTGTTTCCCTAGCTTGACTCAAATACTGAAAAGTTCTCATTGCCCACACAGAAGTATTCTGGCTGCATTATGTGTGGTCTGTCCATCCCAAATTGGAATCCTTAATGAATAATTTTTAAAAGAATTCAATTAATAAGCTTACCTATCACTTATCAGCTGACCATGTAAATAGCCTGCAGAATGGTAAAAAAGGCAGGTGGTAATCTGATGGAATAATAGTTCAGGAAAAAAAATATGCTATTAGCCCTGCTGGGCTCCTCATGGCAAGCAGCCCCTTCCACTCACAGACGTGTGAATAGACCTGCCGCACAGCGAGAAACACAGCCACGTTCAGCAGCATGTGTCAAGGAAAGAAGGGGGTGAACTTGTTCTTCTGAGACAAAAGCCTACTCTCAGGGCAGTAAACAGCAATGAACTTGGATTAAAAAGACTAGATTAAAAAAATAACCAGAGATTTGAAGAAGGAGGCAAGAGAAATGGGGGGGGGGGGGAACAAGAGGAAAAAGAGGAGAGGAGAGAAGGAAAACATTGTTCAAAAACAAGGCAAATCAGAGTTAGCCCAAGAAAAAAACTGTTGGCAATTAACTGGACCCAAATCATTTGTTAGGGCCTTCTCCTGGAAGTGTCAAGTGATGGGGATGATATGGGAGGAGGGAGGGAATGCAGGTGGTACCCTATACAATCAGCAGAAGTTTTCCTTTGAATCTTCCAGCTGCTGTGAAAAACAGCTGAAGCAAAGAGAAGTTATTGCATTGGTCTTTCTATTAGGGCTCTTAAGGATGCCACCAGTATATAGAGGCTATTGAACAATACCAACAAAGCATAACGTTGGGAAAACCCATCAATAAAATCTTCCAAAAATCTTCATGAACCAATGGAAAACAATTCTCCCATAACCTCCCATGCCAGTGGGGAAAAGGGAAGATGTCTTCGTGGAGGGGCAGGAGAAAGCAAGAAGATGGAGCTCATACCCTGAAGATAAGGAAGAAAGGCTCATTCAGCAAGTATGTGGTATATAGTGGTTTTGTGGGACATGGATACCAAGCTACTTTTGGATGGGAAGAGAATATGATAGGAGAAAAGAACATTTGATGGGTCAATGGTAGAAGGGGTGGAGAAGGAAATAGTGGAAGAGGCACAGGTCTACAGTCTTCTTTCCTCGTATTGGCCTTGTATATTGGAGTGCTAATGGGTGTTTGTGTCAGCTTGGATTCATTAGTGGCCCTACTGGCTACACACAATGGCCAGTACCTTAACTGGGGAGGTGAATGATAGTATGAGGTGTGTTTACATCCAGCCTAGTGTTACCTGTCTCAGTTCTAATCACTGAGCTTCTAATAGCATTCAGAATATGTAATATTTAGCTAACAACAATAATAATTACAGCTAGCATTTATATTGTGCTTGAAGGTTTGTAAATTATTTACAAATACTATATCATTTGGTCCTCACAACAACCCTGAAAGGTAGGTGCTGTTATTATCAATATTTTACAGATGAAAAAACGGAGACACTCAGGGGTTAAGGGCCTTACCCAGGGTCACAAAGTAAGTATCTAAGGCTATATTTGAGCTCAGAACTTCCTAACCTCAGGTTCTAATCCAACAGTACTACCAAAATGCCAGTATAGAGTACAGATGGCTAAGTGTCCTTATTCCATTATGGTAGAAGAGAATACTCAAGAATGCCCATTATACTTGGTTTTTGTCCACCTTAAGGTTTCATTTCCCAATTAGCTACTTTCCTGGACTTCAACATCTCCAAAAATTCATCATTCTCCAAAATAAACTCAATTCTGAGGCTCACCCAGCCTAATCACCCCCAGTCCATGGGACCAATCCTTTCCCTTAAGTGGAGGGTGGACATTAGAAAGTTCTTCCCAGATCCTCCACCATTTAAGCAAGGCACTCAGGGCATTCTCCTCATTTCCCACCCCCTACTTCCCTGGATTTTAAGGTCTCCAGAAACTCATCATCCTCGAGATGAAACCAAATCTGAAATCTTACTTGTCAGATCATTTCTCACCCTGGCTACAGGACTTCATCATGATCCCATGCCCTGGGTAAACTGCCTTGCTTCTTTTGGCTCTTTTTCTTATTTATGTGTTATCTTTTCCCTTTGGATTTTGAGTTCCTTGAGGACAAGGACTATCTTATGCCTTGATTTGTATCCCCAATATTTAGCACAGTGCTGGGCACATCATGTATTCTTTAAAAATGCTTATTGAAGGGGCAACTAGGTGGTGCAGTGAATAGAGCACCAGCCCTGGAGTCAGAAGGACCTGAGTTCAAATCTGACCTCAAACATTTAACATTTACTAGCTGTGCTTGGGCAAGTCACTTAACTCCAGTTGCCCTGCCTTTCCCCCTCCAAAAAGCAAAAGAGAAAAATGCTTATTTACTATGATTCCCATTGGTATGGGTAATTCCCATTATGGAACCCCCTTTCACCCTACAAATCAGTAACTCATCTGTAAATTAATAGTCTTAAAGGTGTGCCTTGGATACTAAAAGATTAAATTCATGGGCCCTTGTCAAGTGTATTGTACTAGTCTAGTACCCAGATCTTCTAGGTCATATTCCCTATGCCTTGATGCCTCTCACTACCGTACTACAATGCCTCTCACCCAATACATGAATGCATTTTTTTTCTAGGTAGATAAGGGAAGTGGGAGACTTCACATACTGCCTTTCACTGTTCTCCAGGCTCCTAAGCCTGACTGGATGGCTCAATGATCCATGCTAGCCAGCATACACAGTACAGAAAATTGCTCCATTAATTCTGGGGTTAGACACGACCCTTTCCTGCCAATACCAAGCCATTAGTCATTACTGTTGTGTCACAAAGAGCTCTTCTCTCTAGACCTCCAACAAGCAAGCTCTCTTACCCCTCCCCAGTTCCCTGTATTCCCCGAACTGGGACCCGTAATGACTTCTCCGTCCCTTGATCTCCACTATTACTTACTAATAGTCCTATAAAACTGCCTTATATTAGAGTGATTTGTGTATGTTTGAGGTTTGTGTTTCCCAGATAGACAATAGAATCACTGAATATGAGACCTAGAAGGGGCTTTGAAGATCCAGCCCCTTTCTTTTATAGACGAGGAAACTGAAGCCAGGAACAAGTAAATGATTTGCCAAGGTCGTACAGCTTTTCCATGGCATGCAGTAACTAAAAGCTAGGTATCCTAGATCCCGATCAAACAGTCAATAAGAAATTATTAAGTATCTAATATGTGCCCAGTACTGTACCAAAAAGCAAAGATGAAAATTAAATAACCCCCACTTTTAGGGACATTTTATTCTAATGTGTACATATAATTATATACAAAAGCATATAAAATAAAAACAAGGTAATTGGTAGTATGGGGTAGGGAACTAGCAGCTGTGGAGATCAGAAGAGCCATCATATGGTGGTTGAGTTTAACTATAAATGAAAGCAAGGATTCTAAGAAGGGAAATGAGGATAGATAGCATGCTAGTCATGAGAGACCATTACAGCAAAGACTCAGGTACAGGAGTCTACTGTTCTCTCCACTATACCACGAGGCATTCTAAGTTCCTGGAGCAGAAACCATGCCATGTACTTCTTTATATACTATATTTTATATTTACAGAATATTTGTAGAATGGACATGTGGATAGACATCTGTAGCATCATGAGGACAAGAAAATGATCATGAGGATGTCTGAGGCATAGTTATTTACTCCCAAGATATCTTGTTCTACTTAACACACCACACACACACACACACACACACACACACACACACACACATACAACACACACACACACACAGGCTGAAGCTAAGGAGAGGAATAGGGCTTATCATCTAAGAATTCTGCAGGATCTCTTTTGGCAGCGCCCCCTATTTAATTCCTTTTCATCAATCCAGTCAACTACAATAAGCCATTATTAAGCGGGCTGTGCTAGGGAAATACAAGACATGTGTGTGTGTGTGTGTGTGTGTGTGTGTGTGTGTGTGTGTGTATACACCCACCCACATATATATACACACACACTCATGATGATATGAAGAGGAGAGAGAGCACTTAATATTCCACCCAAATGTATATTTTATCCCCATTTTAAAAATAAATTTCAGAGCATATTTCAGGTAGTTTTTTTAGTCTGAATTATCTGAGTAACCACTTCCACTTTGTATCTGTAGGTGCTGATAATTCAAATATCTAGCTACATCAGCCTTACAATGTCCCCTCATGCACATACAATTCTGTTCTGGGATGAGAGCTTAGGAGGCCTAAAGGTAATTCTTTAAGTCCAGAGGTAAATTCTTAAAGGTTGAAGAGAAACAAAGAGAGGACCTCAAAGAGAAATGTAAAATCCTTTCTTGTAGAAAAGGCATGGACATAAAATCACCCTAAACACTAGTGGTAAAAACAGAGATTTCTGATGACTTAACTTTCTGAACTCATTAGATATGCTCAATTTTACAATCAAGGTTGAAAGTAATCTGGACTAAGGAGTGGGCAAACTGTGTAGTCAAGAAAAACAAACTGTTAATAAAATACTTAGAGATCAGATGATCAGCATGATGACAGAATAGTTATCTTCCAAAATTCTCTGCAACTCAAAAACTTCAGCAAAAGAAATTGTCAGCTATGATCTAACTGAACTTGAATCCTGAAGATAACACAGAAATAATGCATAAGGCAAACCCCTATGAACTAAAATTAGAGAATTTAAACATGTAGTGTTCCCACTAAATGTGCTCCAACCCACTCTCAGTGCTGAACATAGGCAGCAAAAACAACTTTGTAAAACTGTATTTCTGGTGGTAGAGGTTGGGGGTGTGGGGAGCAGAGGTTAACCATCAATCTTTTTTTTTCTTTTTTTTTAAATTTAATTTAAAAAAAATTTTTTTATTAACTTGTTTGTTCACTTTTAGGTTACAAGATTCTGTTCCATAGTCACTTCAGTTATAGATTTTTCTCCCCTTCCTCCCCATCCCCCACCCGACCCCCCCC
>CM053600.1:77333685-77391414 GCA_028646575.1 Pseudocheirus occidentalis
GAAGGGAGGAAGGGAGGAAGGAAGGAAGGCAGGAAGGAAGGAAGGAAGGAAGGAAGGAAGGAAGGCAGGAAGGAAGGAAGGAAGGAAGGAAGGAAGGAAGGAAGGAAGGAAGGAAGGAAGGAAGGAAGGAAGGAAGGAACATAGCACCCAAACTCTCTACCTAGGAATGACTTGACTCTCTGAGGCTTCAGGAAAACTACTGGAACTGAACATTCTAGAGCTAGGAAATACAAAATGACAGAACAAGCTGTTGGGGATTGATAGGATGGAGGTAAAGAACCAGCCTTTCAGCTGTGAATGCTGGGGTTATTCAAATATGGATATTCTAGTACTATAATGAGGAAGCATCATGAGACCTCCTACAATAATGAAAATGGCACCAGGGTTGGAGTCAGGAAATATAGGTTTGAATTAGGATTATCATTCACTAGCTACATGATCTCAGATAAATCTTGAACTTATCTATAAAATGAAGGAACTAGACTGAGAAGACAACCTTAAGGTTCCTTTCAGACCTAGAGTCTGTGATTCATATAACACATGTAGCTATATAGGAATAATCACACTGCAGAGTTACTGTAATTTTATAAGGACGCAAGATCAACTTGCCTATTTGACATTTTGTTTCGGGACTCCTTTAGCTCATTTCTGATTATATAAGGCCCTGGTAGACTTTTTTTTGTCTTAGGTTAAAAGATATATGTTATTTCCTCAAATTGAATCAGGAATTATGTCATTAGTTTATTCTTACCCAGTGACCAAGTACTGAGTACATTCATGCATTCATTCAGAAAATATTTTCTGAGCTCCTTGCACAGGCAGGGCATTAAGCCAACAGATGTAAAGATGAATGTACTAGAGCACTCAGAGAGAAGCTCCCAAAAATCCCAAAGCATTCACTAGTCCACCTCAATTAACCCAGGTCCTCAACTATATATGTTCCCTACACACACTCATTTCCTGCTTAGAAAGCTAAAGGTGTCATTGGTCACAGAGATTGTAGAAATATCAGCACAAAATAGTAGTCTCTTTTCTCAACTGCTTCAGAAAGCAATCAGTTGGGCAGCCAGGCAGTACAGTGAATAGAGCAGTGGCCCTGGAATCAGGTGGACCTGAGTTCAAATCTAACCTTAGATACTCAACACTTACTAGCCATGTGACCTTAGGCAAGTCACTCAACCCCAATTGCTCTGCCCTTCCCCCTCCAAAAAACAAAAACAAAAACAAAAATAAAAATAAAAATAAAAAAGCAGTCAGTCCAAAAGAGTTGTAAGTAAAAAATCAAGCAGAATGTATGTTCCTCAAGGCAGTACTGTAATTTTGACAGTGTATCCCCAGCTTAGCACAGTTTCCTGAATATAGTAGGTACATGTTATTGTTGAGTCCTTTCTATTATGTCTGACTCTTTTGTGACCCCATTTAGAGTTTTCTTGGCAAAGATATATAAATGGTTTGCTATTTCCTTCTCCAGCTCATTTTATAGACGAGGAGATTGAGGCAAATAGGGGTAAGTGACTTGCCCAGGGTCATACAGTTAGCTGGATTTGAACTCAGATCTAGATAGATCTACTGCATCACCTAGTTGTCCCTTAGTAGGTTCTTAATAAATAACTATTGAAAGGATGTTTATTTCAACCTACATACACAGACCTGTGTGAGATACAAAGAGGAAAAAGACACGGTTCTAATCATCAAAGACCTTACCATTCAAGCCCAGGAGTCATCATTCATTCCTTTGAACTAAGAGCAATACCGCTGTTACCCCATACGATATTCTCTTGTTCCGCTTATTTCCTTTTTCCTTATTTGAACTTTTTAACAATTTAATTATTTTAATGTAATTGATCATAATATCTCTACAAATTTACTTTAACTACAAATAATTATAAGTAGATGTTGCACTTTTTCTTTGAAATAAAACTTTTCATCACTCTGTCTCTGATACTTGCAAATGTCAGACATTATTTGACACAACTTGGTCATTCAAGGTATTCTTGAATTCCCGGTCCTTCTAGACAAATATTTGGTTGATAGATTTGTTCCTCTAATTGAATCCAAATAAGATCTACTCATTAGAAGGTAAAAATATAAGGGGCTCTATGATAAACATCTTTCCACTAATGTCCTTCAATGATGCATTGTGGCATGAAGTTGAGCTCAAGTTCCCAAAGGTTCTGCAGGATTTGGGCTCCAGCAAATCCTAACAGGTTAATCAGGTCAGCTAGGTGATATGGTCTATAGAATGTTTGACTTGGAGTCAGTAAGCCTTGAATTCAAAGCCTGCCTCATTCACTCATTAGCTGTGTGACTCCAGGCAAGTCATCCCTTAACCTCTCCCAGTCTCCATGTCTTTATTTATAAAATGGGGGCAATACCTGCTTCATAGGGTTGTTATGAGATTCAAATAAGATAATGTATGTAAATTGCATTGAAAATCTTAAAGCACTATCTAAATGCTAGTCGTTATTATTATTATTATTAGTTAGGAAGACTTGGGTCCAGAAACAGTCTGTCATTCAGAGACCAGTATAGATGAATTCAGAGTGTCTAATTACCAGACACTTGTCTATCAGGTGAGAAATCTATTAATCATATCTACTATGGCAAAAAGGTCCTGTGATCTATAGCTGTGGAACAAAAAGAATAAAAGTGGATCCCTGAAGATCACTAGAAATCTCTTAATAAAAACTCCTAATTTCTCAGCATTCTCTTTCCTTGGTTTGTCTGCAACATTAAAACCATTGCCTTTCCTGTTCTTCATAAGACATTCTCTTTCTTTGGTTTCTACAATACCTCACTGAACTGCTTTTCCTTATTTTTAAAAGATGTTTATGGATATGGTTTGTTTTTATGTCACCTTTTTTTCATAGAGAGGCAATCTGGTATAGTGCATGGAGGACCAGCCTTGGAGCCACAAAGACCTGAGTTCAAGTCCTGTCTCCGACAAATACAGCCTATAGGACCCTATGCAAATCATTTAATCTTTTACTAGCTACCAATATAGGACTATAAGTTGCAAATGGGTTCCTCTGCATTGGTAGATGGCATTTGTCCAGGAAGGAGCTCTTTATATCAATGAAGTTACAAATCTACTCACCACGTTTATCCTTTTATTTCCTGATAAACCCTTCCCCTTTCCTCACCCAGAAAGCCATACTTATAACAAAGAATAAAAAAGAAAAAAAAATTGGACTAGCAAAACTGATGCATTAATCACACCCAATATTATACAGTATTAACACAACCATAGTCTCCCACCTTACAAAGAATTCTTGCTAACTGTTCATTCTAGCACCCTACTGAGAGCAGTAGCCCAGACCATCACTTATGGTTTTTAAAAGTCAAAACACCATTTAATAATGAAGTTTCATGAAGGAAGCATATACTCAACCTCAAAGCCATCTCTTGGATATGTTTGCAATTTTCCTTTAAAAGGGATAGTGGGTCAGTACTGAAAGCAAGACCATGACCATCCTTGTCTATCTTCCCTAATGTTGACTCATTTCCCTGACCCTATGACCAAGCCATCTACACATTAACCCTGACAGCTAATCAGCCACCAGAATGTTCGGACCACAGGAAACTCAGTAAGCAATAAATCTATTTATACCCAGAATTCCCTGTAAGGGAAACTATTAAAATAGCAATTGGTCCATTTAAAACACTTTATGTCTTTGTCAGAAGCAAAATTAAAGAAACAAAAGAGACAGGGAGGGAAAAACCAGCATTCAATGTAGAATCTAAAGTTTACACATGGGGGCAGGTGGTGCTCTCACGGCTGGACTGAGGCCAGGAAACTGTACTCTGCATGTGAGAAAAGGAAAAAAAAATAACCCAGAACCAGACTCCATGAACAATCCCGAGGGGGAAAAAAGCCAGCTGCATGTTTTTCTTCTTCAAGCACACTGGAAGTCAATAAAATTAAAAGGGAAAAAAATGATGTGGTTGGTTCCTGGTAGCTAGGAGCCTCTGAGACAAATAGAAAATTTCAAAGCAGGAGAAGATGAGAAGGCCTGTCCCTCTTAAAGACAGCACCAAGAATTAATGGACTCACATGATAAACTACTGAAATTAGGAAGAATCTCAATATAGTTTGTAGTTTTCAGTAGTGCTTTTTCTAAGCCTTCCATGATGGTGACAAACATTGCCTCAAGAGATTGGGAGCAGATTTGGGCTCTTTGTGAATCGTGTCAGCATTCATTCAACAAACATTCATAACATGCCTACTATGTGTAGGACCCTATGCTACGCACTAAAGTTTCAAATATGAAAAAATATGAGAGCTTCTGAGGGAGGATATGGCATATACACAAACAGGAAATATATCACAAGGTAGGGAGTGATGGGGACAAAAGGGTAAAAAGGCACTTTGGGAAATTTGGAGAAGAAAAAAAGCAAGATAACCTTATTTCATGTTTTGATGAGTCACTAAGCTGGCAGAGCAGAGAGATATTGTAGAGAGAGTTTGCCTAGATTTTGATAAGACATTTGACAAATGTTCTTATGCTGTTATTGTGGAAAAGATGGATAACTGTTGGTTAAACAATAGTATAATTAAATGCATTTGGTCTTTTTTTGCTGGCTTATCATCCGCATCATACCCTCAAATTGTGGGATTTCCCCAACATTCTGACATAAGCCCTCTTTTCTCTTGGTAACACCCTTGATTCTCATGTTTAATTATCATCTACATGCAGATGACTCACAGATATATATATCCAGCCCAGTTTCGTCCCCTGAACCTCTGTCCCCCATTATCACAATATATATTTCTACCCAAAGATATCCCAAACTCAACATATTCAAAACTGCACTAAGCCTCCTCCAAAAACAAACAAAAAAAAACCACTTCTCCTCTTCTAAACTTCCTTACTTCTATTGTCACCACCATGGTTCTAGTCTCAGGTTCATAACTGTGGCGCTGTCATTAACTTCTCTCTTCCATCCCACACATACAATCAGCTGTTAAATTTTGCAATTTTTACTCCCACAATATCTTTTGCTTCTAATCACTAGGCCATTGACAGTCATCCTGGCTTTGGTCTTGCTATTAGACTCCAGTGATTCTAGAGGAAAGAGTGAGATTGATGACTGAAAAGCTCTGCCTCATTTAAATCCAGTTCACACACAATTCAAGACATTACCCAAGTGATGTCATTGGCTCTCTTCAAGAATGAAGGATGAACAACAACAACAATCTGGGCTAACACTTCTCTCTTAGATTACTACAATACCTTCATACATCTCCCTGCCTCATATCTCAAAGATCAAATCAAAATTATTCTGTTTAGTTTTTAAAGCTCTTCACTAACCTCAACCTTTTTCTCTCATCCTCATTGGACATTATATGCCCTCCTCTCAAGTCAATCCTGCTTTTGAGCCAAACTGACTGCCTCCCTGTTCCTCAGATACGACACTCTATCTCCTGTCTCTGGGTTTTTGCTTGGGGGTGGGGGAGGCTCACACTTTGAATTTACTCTTTCTTCATTTCTACTTCAAAGGATCTCTCTTTTCCTTCAAAATGTAGCTTTTATTTTCCTGATCTGTCACAGCCACCTCCTCATGTACTCCTTACTTCTGCCTGACTATATATATAACTAAAACTAAATATATATATTTATATATGTAACTAAATATACATATATTCTATATATAATTATAAATGTTCTTGTTTTCTTCCCCATTAAACAAAAAATTGCTTGTGAGTAGTTCTTTCATTTGTTGTATTTGCATTCCTAGCACCTAAAAAAGTGCAAGGAATATAGTAGGCACCTAATAAATGCCTGTTGATTGATTAGTAGGTTAAAAAATGATTGAATGGGGACGGCTAGGTGGTGCAGCGAATAGAGTATGGGCTCTGGAGTCAGGAGAACCTGAGTTCAAATCCAGCCTCAGACACTTGACACACTTACTGGCTATGTGATCTTGGGCAAGTCACTTAACCCCAACTTTCTTACAAAAAAAACACAAGAAAAGAAAATGATTGAATGCTTAGACCCAGTAAATAGAGATTAATAGTTAAATGTCACCTTGGAAGTTCCCCCTTTCAAATGCCACAAGAATCTATGCTTAGCTCTGTGCTACTTAACATGTTAATCAATGACTTAGAGAAAGGCACAAGTGGCATGTTTGTCAAATTTTCAGATGACACAAACTTCAGAGAGAGAGCTAACACAATGGATGATGGAGTCAAGTTTCCAAAATCCCTCAAAAGGTTGCAACAGTCTAAATTTAATTAGGATAAATGTAAATTTTTATATTGCTTAAAAAAAATCAACTTCACAAGAAAAGACTATCTTGTGTTCAAGTATTCAGTGTATTTCTGGTTAGTCCCAGAAGGAAGAACTAGAAACAAAGGGTAGAAATTGCACATGGGCAAATGGAGGTAGGATACTTGAAAACTATCCCAGTAAATGAATGCTAACTGAAAAGCGAATGGTCTGCCTTGTGGCATTGTGGATCTTTCCACCTTGGAGGTCTTTAAGCAAGGATCAGATGACTACTTATTGAACACAGAGATACCACTAACCATTTGAGCACCTGAGTCAAGCTTCCCTGAACATGTCCTCAGATAAATTCTTTAAAGACAAATTTAGTTTATAAGGACAGAGAGGCAGAAAAACTCATGAATATCAGGATCCATGTGCAGAGATCCTAGGGAACCTTGCTTTCACTGTTGATGGTGTGGGGTACCCCATGAAGGAGGAATCAAGGCTGTGTTGGGGAGAAACATCCTGGGATGTAGCTTCCAGGAACAAATAGCTCCTTGCTTTCACTAGCTATTCCTGCTTAGCTCAGCTACTGCACCTCGGAAAGAACTAAAACACTGGCAACATCCTCTAAATGTCAGGGCTCCAGGACAAAGCCCCTGTTGCCCCATACTAGTTATGACTCTGCAGGTATATTGAAAAGGAAATTCTTTGGGGCATTTGGGTTGAATGAGATAGTCTCCAGGTTTCCATCTGACTCTGAAATTCTTTCATTCTAGGAAATATTTTAAGCTAAGGGTAATCAGGCTTTATGGAGTAGGTGGTGGTAGAGCTGAGCCTTTAAAGAAGGGAAGGATCTTCACAGCTAGAGGTGAAGAGGAAGTACATAGGAATGAAGGGTAGGAAACATATAATGAAAGTGGGAGACAGAAGAAAGAAGGTTAAGATCAACGAATAACACAGCTCTGTGAGTCAGAGTAGACTGAAGGCTTTTAAAAAATCAGAAAATTATTTCTCCTCTTAGTATCTTGAACTACTACAACACTACCACCAACATATTTGGAGACATCTAAAAAGATGGTGGGGGCAACTAGATGGCACAGTGGGTAGAGTGCCATATCTGGAGTCAGGAAGAGTTATCTTCCTGAATTCAAGTCTGACCTCAAACACCTATTAACAAGTCATTTAACTCTGCTTCAGTTTTGTCATCTGTAAAATGAGCTGGAGAAGGAAATGGCAAACTATGACAGCATCTTTTCTAAGAAAACTCCAAATGGGGTCACAAAGAGTTGGACATGACTAAAACAACTGAACAATAACAAAAAGATGACTCAGAATGAATGCCTTCTTCATAGGTAGCAAAGATATCCCTGATAAAAGGGTAAAATGACTGTATAGGATCCGTGGGAATTCTTTGGGGCCTGTGACAGGTGGACCTCCTAGAATATAAACTGAGAGTATTTCTGTGAAGTGTGCCAGCTAGAGTCTCACTTGGGATCCTGGAATGTGGACATGCCACTGGGTGCAAGAGCTCACTGACCTGCATTTTGCAGATGAGGGCACTGAACACTATGACCCCTGAAAATGTGAGTCAGAGACTAAGTATTTGATTGCTAAGTTCAGTCAAGACCCTTCGATGGCCATCCATGTCTACATCCAATTAGTAGGCCTTTAGATTCAGAAAACCTTCATAATTATAACATCCTGTATTTCCAGATAAAACCATTTCTATTACATAGAAGCCAGGCTGGTGATGATAAATAAAAGTGTACTCCCAGTTTATTTTAACCTGACATTTAGTTACAGTGGAAAGAGAACTAGCCTTGGAGTCAGGAAGACCTGAGTTTAGGTCCTGCCTCTGACATAAACTGTCAAAATGACCCTGGGAGAGTTTTTAACCCTTCAGTTAAGTAAGGCAATTAAGAGTATAAACTATTGGATAATTGCCAAATTGGGTGGGCAGGGGGAGTTTCCTCATCAGGAGTTCCTTACATTAATGAAATTCCAGGTCTAGAACCCCTTCCCCACCCTAAAAAGAAAAAAGCTATTATATATGTTCAGGGCACAGAGAGCAGCAAACCTTACCTTTTACTCCTACTGTACTTTAAACATAATGATGATTGAAAATGTTAATGCTTTGGAAGAACAGAAAATATTGAATGAAAATTAAACGTGTTCTAAATAACCTTAAATGGGATAACAAGTTATGGTACATGAGCCAAGTTTTCAGAAGTGGCTTCTAAAGGCACTACAAACATTTTCAAGTATTTATATTTCTGCACCTCTAAAAAGCGTAGCTTTTGCCCAAGAAAGAAAATCTGGAAGACATACACCGATTTGTTCAGTATGTGCTTGGAAATGTGACCTGTGAGTGCAAAGCCAAGGTAGAAAATAAACAAATACTAAATTATTACAACTTGCATATGTAAGCTGACAGAATTGGTTAACATCACTTGCAAAGTAAGACTCTTGGGTCTTCCACTAGGAATTTCCAAAGTAATAGAACAGAAAATTAGGGATCAGCTAGGTGGCACAGGGGATAGAGTGCCAGACCTGGAGGCAGGAAGACTCATCTTCCTGAGTTTGGATCTGGCCTCATAAACTTATTAGCTGTGGGACCCTGGACAAGTCACTTAGCCCTGTTTAACTCAATTTCCTCCTCTGTAAAATGAGTTCGAAAAGGAAAAGGCAAATCACTCCAATGTCTTTGCCAAGAAAACCCCAAATTGGTCTGAGCATTAAGAGTCAAATACAACAACAACAACAAGGAAGTGAAGTAGTCAATAGAACATGGAGACTGAAAGATCTGAGTTCAAATCCAGGCTCAAGTCACTTAATTTTTATTTGCTTCAATTTCCTACTCTATGGATAATAATAACATCTACTCCTCCCCAGGGTTGTTTTGAGGGTAAAATGAAATAGTAACTATGAAGCGTTTAGCACAGAATAAGCAGTATATGTTAGCTATTAAATTCATAAGTATTAAATTTTTACCTAGGCAAGAAGATAATTTCTTTTCCTTCACACACACACACACACACACACACACACACACACACACACACACACACACACACTCCTAAAGGGTTAGTCTAATGCTCAGACCAATATGCACTCAAACTATATAAAGGCAACCTGAGAACTCTGCTTTCACAAATCACCATCTCTGCTTGCAGATGCTGTTCAGGTTGGCCTGAGATTAATCCTAGTTTAATATGGGATTTCCTATTTTAATAGCCAGCTACCCTATTGTCTCTGTTTCTTCAGCCTGTATCTTTGCCAATATCATGCTCGGATGGGTATTTGCTCAGCTGCAAAGTATCCCCTGATCCTGCTTACAATAAGCACCATTCGAGCTGTCTTTTTTCTCCTAAATATATTTACAGATCCTCATATCACTCATCTCTACCCAAGGCCACACCCTGTCGTTAGGACACATAACCTCATTACTTGCCAGCTGGAGTAGACTAGAGACAGTGGTCTGGATGAAACTCAGGAGCCCTCAAACCAAAGGAGTGCATCAGTTTCCTATGTGCTTGGCCTCTGAAGCATGGCATGTAAAAGAAGCATTTATAAGCAATTGTGTCTGGTTGTTTTAGAAAGAGCTCGTATGTCCCCACTGTGTAGTACAGTGCAAAGAGCATTGGATTTGGAGCAAGAATCCCTCTGTTTAAATCTCAACTCTGACACTAACTAGCTGTGCATTAGTCATAAGTCACTTCCCCAGGTCTTGGTTTCTTCAACTGTAGAATGAAAGTGGTAGGATTAAATGACCTCTAAAATACTTTGCAACTCTAAATTCTATGATCACTCCCAATCCAATAGTGTTTCTTTTTTTTTTAATTTATGAAATAAAACAAGCATTTCCATAATATAGTTTATTTTTAAATGATTGCATTTGAAATTGCAAATTGTTATGTACAACTTACCATTTCTTTTAAATATGTAATAAAGTTATCATGTAAATTTCTTATTTCTTTTTTTCTTCCCTTGCTCGCCCCCACACACCTAGAGATGGCTACTGTTAGACACAAAATATGCACATATATGTAAAATTATTCTATATATGTTTCTTTTTTACATATACTTCTATCAGTTCTTTCTCTGGAGGCAGATAGCATCTTTCTTCATGTCCTTTATGGTTAATTTTGGTATTTATAAGAGTCAAAATTACTTCCTTACTCAAAGTCGTTCTTAAAACAATATTACTGTTACCAAATACAATGTTCTCTTGGTTCTGCTCATTTTACTCTTCATTATTTCATACAAGTCTATCCATGATTTTTTAAAGATCTTTGGGCTCATCATTTCTTATAACACAGTAGTATTCCATCACAATCACATGCCGTATGTATGAAAGCAATGGTGTTCCATGGGAATTCTCCTACCTTTGCTGGGTGTGTATGACCAGTGTAGAAAGACTGACGGGATTGCAGACAGGGGAAGGAAGTCATAGCAAGGGACCCCATGTACAAAATTTAAAATATTTTTAAATGAACCCTAGAAGAAAGTGACTGAGAGCTCCAAAGAGCACTACTCTTCTGGTGTCCTTCAGATATGGATAGTATATCGTTGTCCCTGACATTCTGACATATTGAGAGTTGTCTATAACTTTGTCATGGATCATAGAGACAAGAGCACTCATGCTCAGGATACATATTAAGCACATTCCTCTAGTATGTAAAGGTTTGTGCCTTTATATCATCTAAGACAGTGGTTCTCAACCTTCCTAATGCCGTGACCCTTTAATATTCGTATGTGGGCGTATTTGCATGTGGGCAGATCCAGCTGGAGATGGATAGAGGAGCAGTGTCTCAGTTCCTAAGACCATCGGAAATATGTGTTTTCCAGTGATCTTAGGTGACCCCTGTGACCCCTGTGAAAGAGTCATTCAACCCCCAAAGGGGTCACAACCCCGCTGACCTAAGAAATGGAGATTTTCATCCTTCCCACTATCTTGAAAGGCACCATCATATACTAGAAAAGGCACTACAAAGTTATCCCTTCTACATCATGGGGCTTAGAGACACAGCATATTAAACAATCTGGATAACTTGTGTAAAAAAATTTTGGTCCTCCCTTCATGCCAGAGAAGAAGTCTGAATTATTATGGTATTAAAAGATAAACTACATTATATTATACAATATTATATTTTATGCATTCCTGAGTTTCTGAATTTTTTTCTGTCTTCTACAGCTTCCTCAAAACTCCCAAAAAATTCCCATTTACTTTCTTATGCCAAACCATGATATATCAGAACCACAATGGGGAATAATTTCACAATATGGAAGGGAAAAGACTTGATTCTACCTTTGACTCTCATATCAGCTACGGGCAAATCACATGATAGAAGAGAAAGAGAAGGAAGATAGAAGCGCCAAAGTGAAGGAGGAAGAAAGAGGATGGAGGTGGAGAAAAATTGATAACATTTATATAGAATTTGAAAGTTCACAAAACACTTTATGTTTTGTATTTTGTATATTTGTATGTATTGTATTTTATATATTATCTCACTTGATTCTCAGTAGATCTGTGAGATGAGCACTGAAGGTCTTACTACCTTCATTATCTACATGAGGAAGCTGAGATTGAGGGAGGTGAAGGGACTTGCCTAAAGTCACCCTAGTAGCAAGCAACAGAGGTCATGAGCTGAGTCCTGATCTTTCTGGCCCCAAAGTTAAAATTCTGTCCTCTGGACCACACTGTTCCCTCTGTTTCCTCGTCTGTGAAATGGAAATAACAAAATCCGCAGCACTTGCTCCCTAAAAGGACTGTTGAGATAATTTATGCAAAGGATTTTTGCAAACCTTAAAATACACCATAAGCTCCTTCAAGGTGGGGGCTTTGTCTTATTCATTCTGTTGTAGCAGTTCTCAACCTGTGGGTTATGTTCAATTTGTAGCAATGAAAATACATCCTGCATATCAGATATTTACATTATGATTCATAACAGTAGCAAAATTGGTTATGAAGTAGCAACGAAAATAATTTTATGGTTGGGGGGGTCACCACAACATGAGGAACTGCATTAAAGGGTCACAGGGTTAGGAAGGTTGAGAACCACTGTTCTAGTGTATCTCCCAATGGTATCCTATTTAGGAGCTTACTACTACTACTGCTACTACTACTACTACTCCTACCACTACTACTACTACTACTACCACTACTACTACTACTACCACTGCTACTACTACTACCACTACTACTACTACTACCACTGCTACTACTACTACCACTACTACTACTACTGCTGCTGCTGCTGCTGCTGCTATGATGACAATGACTACTTGACTACTCCAACTGTTATGACTACTTCTAATAAAATTAGCTAATATTTATATTAGTACTTGGAGTAGGTAGGTGGCAAATGCCTGACCTGGAGTCAGGAAGACATCTTCCTGAGTTCAAATCTGGCCTCAGACACTTACTAGCTGTGTGACCCTGGGCAAGTCACTTAACTCTGTTTGCCTCAGTTTCCTCATCTGTAAAATGAGCTAGAGAAGGAAATGACAAACCACTCCAGTATTTTTGCCAAGAAAATACAAATGGGATCACGAAAAGTAGCACATGACTGAAATGACTGAGCCACAACACAACAAAACATAGCACTTTTACAGGTTTGCAAGACACTTTAAACATGTGTCTCCTAGTTCTTTTAGATGGGAGCTATTGCCATCCAACTTTCAGTTGGGAAAACTGAGACTCCAAAAAGTTAAGTAACTTATTCAGGGTCATATAGCTACCAAGTAAGTGTCTGAGATAGGATATGAACCCAGGTCTTTCTGACTCTAAGGCCACAGCTCTGTCTCTCTCATACCATGAAACAGGAACTCTAAAATCTTTTTACAAATTAATAAACTGCTCTTAGAAAATAATCTCCCAGGGTGGCTAGGTGGAGCAGTGAACAGAGCACCAGTCCTGGAGTCAGGAGCACCTGAGTTCAAATCTAGCCTCAGACACTTAACACTTACTAGCCATGTGACCTTGGGCAAGTCACTTAACCCCAATTGCCCTGCTTTCCCCCTCTAAAAAGCAAAATAATAATAATAATCTCCAAAACCCTGAATCACAGTCACAGCAATAACCATCTAGGTTCAGAGTTATGGGCATCCATCCCTAATGGGGGTAGGACAGCAACAAAAGTCTGATTTCCTAGTTCCATAATAACAAAGATGGTATCTTGCTCTTTCTGTAAATATTGGATTCAATTCATCCCTACTTTGCAAGGAATAGGGAGGCAAAATTCCCAATGAATGCTGATTTATTTAGCAAAAGGTCCAACCACTTATAGGCATACCAAGATCCATATAAAACAAATTATGAAGGTAATCCTTGTGAAAGCTTATTAATTTCAACATAAATATCCTGTATTATAGGAGTGCCCAAAGTCAGTTGAAGAGCAACAGTTCACCAGAATCATTAAAGGGAGTCACAATACATTATTTTCAAAACACAAATTTCTAATATGCAACAAGGCTAGTGAATATTTATATTCCCCTATAATGGGAATGGGAATTTAAAGAACTTCTCTGCATTGAAGATCTTCCCTGTCCACTGATAGGCTGAATGTAATCACATGGAGCCTGTGTTAGGGGGAGTTTGTTGAAGGGTAGAGTAGAGCCCACAGGAATCTGGGAGTTAGAGCAATTAGAAATGAAGGGAGGAGAGAACATACCCCCAAAAGGAGACAGGCTTGTGAGTAAATGTTGGTTTGTGGAAAGGCTAGAGGATGGTGTGGCTCTCTGCTACGTTGGTATATTAACTTCTATGTTGCTATGATGGATTCGGTTTCCTGATGTTGGGATTTGGTTTTCTGGTGTCTGAATAAATGTTTTGCTTCTGTTTTCTATATGGAGTCTGTTATATTTTGCAATTGAGCACTATGCTGACATATTTACAGTCACCATCAGAACTGTGAATATTGCATTGGCTACATTCCCCCTACCTTTGTTTCATGCTTATGCAAAATATGTTTTTGTCTCCATTCAAATCCCAGGCTTACCACTTATTTATGATGTGACCTTGAGAAACTAGATTCTCCGTACTTGCTTCCTAATTTACAAAATAAAGGCTTTGGATTGTATGACCTTTGAGGTTTCTTCTGGCTCCTTATAATGTCATATTTTACTCATTTTAAGGCACATATTACTTTAACTCAGTATCACTATAACATATAATAATAGCATTTTTATTCTTAGTCAAGAGCTCTATAGGTGGTGTGATATATAGGGAAAGCATTGGATTTGGATGTCAAGAAAGAACCTTGGTTTGAATTCCAGCTCTTTCATTTGCCATCTGTGTGGCTATGGATAACTCACTTTACCTTTCTGGAAGTCAGTTTACTAAAGTATAAAATGAAAAGATTGGACCAGGTTCCTTACAGACCAAAATTAATTATTCTATGAACTATGATCTTTGACAAGTCACTGTTTCCTTCTCTGGAACATGGGAGGAGGAAAGATTGGGCTAGACCAGTGATGTCAAGCTCAAATAGAAAAGAAGGCCACTAAGTTATCCCTAAGAATCCTTGGGGGTTATGTTGACTTAGAAAACCACATATTAACATTTTCTCTGTTCTGTTATGCTTTCATTTCTTTTGTTAAATACTTTCCATTCATTTTAATCTGGTTCCCCTGGACTGTGGACTTTGTATTAGACACCTCTAGAATAGCTGGCCTTCCTACTATAAATCCCATGACTCTTGAACACTAAAAAAAAAAAATCCCTCTTACTCTAGAGATAGATAAGAGTCTTGCCTGCTTAAGGATTTTGGCAGACCTCAAAAGAAAAACTTCACAACCCTCTGGTTTGCATGTCACTGCTTTTCTTCTCCAGGGTGGATGCTATTTAGAGAATGACCCAACTAGAATGCAAGAACCATTTTAAAATCTCCAGTCTAAAATGTTAACGAGCTCTATCGTCCTTAAGGGGTCACCTAGGAAGCCTTATTACTTCAAGTTCGGTGTCACTGACATATATTCTGTGGCTAACGAAGCCTGGGATCCCACTAGAAAATGAGTAGAGAAAATGTCGTAAAAAAAAAATCAAAGGCCCAATGGCAAGAGCACCAGAAGAGGAAAAAGATATTTCCACCTCAGGAGAATCTTACAATTGCCAAAGGAAAGGGGGAAAAAAATAAGGCCTGAACTGGGTTTAATGTAATTCAAGAACAAAATAATGAGAGTTACAAAGCCCACCAAAAACCTATTTGAAATAGTAAAGTGAGAAAGGTAAGAGAGAAAAGCATTTGGCTGGGTTTTTTTTTCTCCCCATTTTGGTTTTCAGAAGGTATTTTTTTTTCCTGGAGTTTCTAAGTGTGATTACGTTATTTTATTACTGAATTACAACTGAATTACTTTAACCTTAGTTCAGGTCATTTTTCAGCTCCAGATTTGGCATTTAAATTAGGCAGGTAGTTAATTTCATTAGTTTAGGAAAGTGATTTCGAGATGCACTCAGCCTATCTTTCATTAAGGAAGTTAATTTGATGCCTGAGAACGGTACCAGATTGACAGCCCAGGGAAAGAAGGTCTTTATTGGATCCTGCAGTGAGGAGTCTGCATTGTAGCAGCCTTTCCTCCCCCTTGTCCTCTTCCCCTCTCCAGGGCAGTGGAAGGGCTGCTATCCTCTCCCAGGAGGCTCCTAGCGCTAAGGGAGCCTCTTTAGAGAAGAGGGAACAGGTGTAACACCTCCCACCTCCCCTTGGGTCCTGCCCAGTCTGCAAGTCCAGCTACAAATGGGAAGACCACTTTTCTTTGAGACATAAATGAACACCAGATCTCATATCTAATTCAAAGAAGAATAAGTACCCAGTCATGGTTTCCATGTATGTGACTTTCAGGCTTCAAAGTATGGAAGGGGCCTTAGATCTCAATTAGTCAAGTTCAGGAATTAACTTTTGTTGTTGTTAATATTTATGCATGGGCCCCATTGGCAGTCTTGTGAAGCCTACAGACCTCATATTAGAATTTTTTGATGTATAAAATATATGCATAGGCTTGCAGAGAAAGCCATTTTTATTAAAAGTTATCAAAAAAATGTTTTTTAATGTGTAAGGGATCTGGACCCCAGGTTAAGAATCCCTGACTCTCTCCCTACCTTCTTCCTCCTCTTCCTCTTCTTCCTCCTTCTCTGTCTGTCTTGTCTGTCTGTCTGTCTCTCTCTCTCTCTCTCACACACACACACACACAAACACACACACTTCTAATTGACAAGTAAGCTATGAGCTGTTCCATTTCCAAACCTGGACCACAGGCAGCCTGGTGGCCTTGCTCCAATGACTCAATCTGATTTATCATGGTGTAGCTTAAAATTCCCAGGTCTCAGTCTCACCAGAAGCAGGGATTATAGGCATAGCCCTGCACCACCTTTCATTTTACTTCTGAGTATCACAGTGACTTTCTCAGGTTCATACAGGTAGAAAGTGGCAAAGACATGCTTCAAGTCAGATCCTCCTACTCTTTCCAATAATCCCTTTAATAGTCCACTATACCTTCAAAATGCAGGTGTTATTTCCCCTACCTTATCCATGTCTTTTCTTTCTTTTTGATGAGGTAGTGAGTTTCCTATTCAGGGTGGCCTTATAAACAATAGTTGTAGTAACTGACTGTGCAATCCATTGGAATCTTCTTAAAGTCAAGAGAAATCAAGAAAGGTCCTTGGTATGTTCGGTGAACTTATGCAATGAGCTTATGGGAGGAGATAGAGGAGACCAGCAATGGTTGATAGGAGAGGGTTGGGATCTTTGGAAGGAACACCTATTTCATCAAGGCTACGGAGTATTGGAGTAGTAGAAAACTCAGTTATTCAAGTTTGGTTCAAGTATGGTCCTTCCAACTTTGAGTCTCTGCGAGTCAAATGAATCTTTTCCTTCTTGAACCCAAAGATAGAGGCAAAGAGAAAAAAACATACCGGCCTCACAGTCATTCTCATTACATATACTTGCCTATGCTTGAAGAATACCACATACACACTTCCTCAGGATCATAGCTTCTCTTCCCTCAGTGGTCCCTGACTTCCAGACAGTGCCCCCACCTCCCTTGTTTATATACATTATTCCCACTACCTACAAAAGTGGTCGTTAACATAACTGAGATATTAGTTGACAAAGGCATAAAGATACGTCTTATATTTGACCAAACATAACTAAGACAAAGAAATGACTCATTCACTTTGGGGAGTAATGATTACCAGAGGCTTTACAGCAGCAGTTCTCAACCTGTGGGTCGTGACCCCTTTGGGCTCGAGCAACCCTTTCTCACAGGGTCACATATTTCCGATGGTCTTAGGAACCGAGACACTGCTCCTCTATCCTTCTCCAGTCGGGTCCTCCCACATGCAGAAATGCCCACATACAAGTATTAAAGGGCCGTGGCATTAGGAAGGTTGAGAACCACTGCTTTACAGACTATATTGTCTCAACTGGTTCTCACAAAAGTCCTATGAGGGACTAATAATAAGTCATTTATATACACAGGCTGGGCAGGTGGGTGGCAAGATGGATGGACGGTTGGGCCAAGACTCGTCTTTATGAGTTCAGATCCAGCCTAAGACACTTACTAGCTGTATGACCCTGGTCAAGTCACTGAACCCTGTTTGCCTCAGCTCTTCATCTATAAAAATGAGATGGAAAATAAAATGGTGAACCATTCCAGTATCTTTGCCAAGAGTCCTACAAATTAGGTCATGGAGAGTCTGACATGACTGAGAAATAACCCAATAATAACAAACACACACAGACCCTGCGGTCACAAAAGCTATACATACCTTGCCTGATTCAAGCCTCACAACAATTCTATGAGTCAGCTAAAGAGTTACAGTAGGAGAGGTGATATGGCAGGAATTGTTATGGCTATGGAAGTAGAGGACCCGAGTTAGGCCACCAGGGGAATAAAGTACTGGGCATTAGTGTCAGGAAAACCTGAGTTCAAATCAGGCCTCAGACACTCACTAGCTACATGATCCTGTGCAAGTCACTTGACCTGTTTGCCTGTAAAAATGGGTATAATTATAGTACCCACCTCCCAGGGTTGTTGTGAAGATCACAATGCCTAGAACATGTTGTTCAGTTGTTTTTGGTCACATCTTCATGGCCCCATTTAGAGTTTTCCTACTAAAGATTCTGGAGTGATTTTCCATTTCCTTCTCCAGTTTATTTTGCATTTGAAGAAACTGAGGTAAACAGGGTTATGTGACTTGCCCAGGGTCACACAGTAAATGATTGAGACCACATTTGAATTCAAGACGAGTTCCTGACTTCAAGTCTGGCATTCTGTCCACTATGCCACCTATCTGGAATGCAGTAGGCACGTAATAAATGCTTATTGTCTTCCCCGGAGTCCAATCTGTGTGATCTGGACCAAGTCCCTTCATATCTCTAGGGCTCTGTTTCCTTGTCTGTAAACGGACAGTTGGACTAAATGACCCTGAGGTCCCTTTCACCACTAAGCCCAAGATCCTATTACCCCAGTTTGATAGATGAAGGATCCTAGACTCAGAAGAATTCAGTGAATTGCCCATAGTTACTTACCTACATTACTGGTAGAGCTTGAACTTGGGGCTTCCCCAACTAACTCATAGCTCTTTCTTCTCTCCCACATTACCTGCTCTTTAAGTCTTGTTTCCTCATCTTCAAAATGAGGATAACCAGGCCAGTAGAACCCAACCCAACGTGGTTAACTCTCAAGGCAGTACTTAAAGCCAGTGCTACATGTACTGTTTTCACTATTTATTTCATATATGAAGACACTGAAGCTCAGAAAACTTAAGTGAATCAATTCTCCAAGATCACATAGCTAATATTTCTCAGCCTGGGTCTTGGACTCATCATAACTCAGCACTACAGTATTCATAGTAATACAGATTTAGAGTTCAAAGGGACCTCATTGGCCATTGAATCCAATTGCCTTCTTTTTTTGTGTTATAAATGGGGAAATGGAGTCTGACAAAAACTAAGTGATTTACCCAAGGTCATATAAGCTAGTAAGTGTCTGAGGCAGAATTTGAACTCAGGTCCTCCTGATACCAGACCACCTACCTGTATGTTTTGCTTACAAGTATCTCATTTTACAAATAGCATTTCACAATAATATATACATACTTATGAACAATTACACATATATATGTGCATATGCATATGTATGTGTGTGTTTATATGTGTATATGGGTGCATGTATATATATACATATATACATATATATGAACCCTTTATGGTTTACAAAGTGCTCTACATAATTATTTCAGTTTATGCTCATAAACTGAAATTCCCAGATGAGTCAGAAGAGCAAATTCCATATCTAAATAGCTTTGGGCACGGAGATGAGTTTCATTACAAAATTGAATGTATATATAGGAAGAAGGGTAAACAAAGGAAGTGTGGTAGTAAATAAAAATAAAAAAATATTTTAAAAGAAAATATATATTTTTAATAGCTCTAGCATTAACTGGGTTTTTCACTGCAAGCCACTGCTAAGGCAGTAATGTGAGGCACATGGATCCCAGTGCAACTGAGGTTGAATGGGAGTTGGACAGATTACCAGTATCCAAAATAAGGAATCTCTTAGGAAATTCCTAATGAAATAAGTATCTGCATGTGAATAAATGGAACAAACAGTAGGTTGAATAAACCCTTTTTCACTGAAGTTTCATATTGTTACAGATTTTTCAGTCCCTTCATCTATTATCCTTCTCACGTTTGCACATTTCTTTTAAGAGGGATTTTACTGACATCTGGTGGCAATATAAGAAAACTCACTTTAAAAAGCTAAATCTGTGTGTGATCAGTCCATATTATAAAGTCTAATTTAGACTAAATGGGGAGTTAAATGATAGAAAATGAGGCCTGCTAAATCACCTATCTTAGGGTATTACTGTAAAATGTTGGAATCATGTTTGGGTTGATGATGTTCTCATTCTGTAATAGCTTTGAATCTTTCCTTACCAGACAAAAGCTTTAATTGCTGGGACACCAGGTCAGTTATATTCTGCCTAAGCGTGAAGTCTTTCTGTAAGATTGATTAGGGGTAATGGGTTTCAGCCTACAGGTTTTTATGAATCATATATTAACAGCAATAGTACTGGTTTCGCTTTTGTCGAACCCCCGTGTAGACGTGTAAGGCAGCATGGTACACTGGAGATGGCCCTGCATTTGGAGTCAAATGGCCTGGGTTTGAACCTTGGCTTTGGTACCTACTACCCATGTGACACTAGGCAGTATTCTTATCTGTCACATCAGGGAGTCAGACGAGGCAGCCTTAGTGTTCCCTTCTTGCTTTGTCTATGCTTCCATCTACTACATACTATGTGAACTGAGTAGGGATAATAAAGAAAATATACAGCCTCCTCCCATTGGGAACACTAGTTGACCCAAAGCACTTTTTTCCTTCATAAATTATTAATCTCTCCAATTTTTTTTCTTTTCTTCAAGATTAGAGAAGTCACTAATCTGAACAAGAATAAGCGCTAATATTTATGTGGACTTTAAGGTTTGCAAATATATACCTGCACATATGTTATTATCACATTGAAATGAGCTCAAGACAACTCTCTGGATTCTCCCATCTTTCATGCCTGTTCCCAATCACTCCATAATATTGCATAACACTCTGATAATTTTTTAAAATACTACGTATAGCCAGGCTTGTTCTTTTGAAATACACCTCGCAATAAATTCAAAGAATAAGTATAATTTTTAAAATTGAAACAAAATTTCGCTTATTGTTGGAATATTTTGTGAAAAGTAAAGAGGCTAGAATAACCATTTTAATTACTATATTTAACCATTAAAATTTCTCCTATGACAAGGGTTCTTAGCTTGGAGTCAGTTAACTGTATTTTAATATTTTGATAGCTGTATTTCAATATAATTGGTTTCCTTTATAATTCTATACATATTATGCACATGTATTTATGTAGATCATTTTAAGCATTTAAAAATAATTCCAGAGCAGCTAGGTGGCCCAATAAATAGAGTACCAGCCCTGGAGTCAGGAGGACCTGAGTGGAAATTTGGCCTCAGACACTTAACACTTACTTGCTGTGTGACCTTGGGCGAGTCACTTAACCCCAATTGCGCTGCCTTCCCCCCTCCAAAAAAGACAAAAAATTCTGTCTCCTCCGTTAGACTGTGAGCTTATTGAGATCAGGAATTGTTTTTTGAACTTTCTTTATATTCCCATTGGTTAGTACAGGGCCTGGTACATAACAGACACTTAATAAATGCTTATTGAATTAGATTGGTTTGAAAAGTCATACACATATTTCACCAGATTGATAAAGGAGTTCATAATACACACACACACAAAGGTTAAGAACCTCTGCCCTAATTGAAGGCTAGTTTCTGGTAGCATGATTGGGAGACAGATTTTTAATCTAGGTAGAACACAAACATGGAATAGCCAATCACCATGAAGAGTATCCAATCTCTCGTGTGGGCATAGGTCAAGTCACTGAATTATTCCACCCTGCTCTCACACTCACAGATCTCAGTTACCAAAGAAGTAGAACCACTCCAGTCCTTTCAGGATCTCAGAGGCAACCCTGATGTGAGAGAATATAATTCCCTTTCTCACCTCTTTAGGTCTTGAGCCCCCATCAGTATATTTCAATATACACAACTAACCACTAACAATCATGACAATTTTAGATCTTAAACATAACCATTGACGTAACAATGAGGCAATATCACAAATAATTTTATACTAAAGCAAAGTTATAAATAATAAAATAAATCAGTGTGCATAAAGCTGAGTAACAATCTCCCACCAATGCGCTCTGTGGGAGAAAAGGGCACACACTTTGAGAAACCTGCCAAGGAGGCATATGAGTGTGAAAGAGTCTAGTATGAAGGGTAATACAATTATGGAACCATAAACTTCTGCCTCTGTCTATGAAGTCTTTGGTGAATATCCCCTTGGCCTGTCTATTGTTGGCTATAAAGTCCCCTGGTGAATGTAGCTTCTTAGCTTCTGTGTTGCTTAGGTGCTACCATTGCTATATATTATATACCATAATGTACTTGACATACACTTCCTCCTCCACCCACTCCATGTAACTTGCAATTCAGTAACCTCTCATTTCCTTCTCTAGATCATTTTACAGATGAGGAAACTGAGACAAACAAGGTTAAGTGACTTCCCCAGGCTAAATCAGCTAATGTGTCTGAGGCCATATTTGAACCCAGGAAGATGAGTCTTTCTGGTTCCAGGTCTGGCACTCTATCCGCTGTGCCACCTACTTGTATTTACTTTGCATATATTTTATATATGCTTATATATGTGTATGTCATTTCCCACAATCAAATGTAAGCTCCATGAGGGCAGGGACTTGATGTTTGTCTATGTCTCCCAGATTCCCTGGCTTCTTTCAAGTCTCATCCAAAATCCTGCCTTCTACAGGAAGCCTTTCCCTATTCCCTTCATTTTGGTGTCTGCCCTCTATTGACTACTTCCCATTTTTCCTGTATGTTTCTTGCTTATACATAGTTGCTTTCCTAATATCTCCCCAGTTAGACCATGAGTTCCTTAAGAACAGGGACTGTTTCTGACCTTTTTTTGTATCCCCAGTGCTTAGCACAATTAATGGCACAAGGTAGGCATTTAATAAATGTTTATTGACTGGGCACATTATCTCTGCCAAGCTAATAAATGTGCTAAGTGGCTTCTCTGATTCTCTGCTTCCAATCTGTTCATTTGCACTCAATAGCAACTGTAGTATTTCTCATTTCCAGCTTCAAGATTAACTGATGCAGTTTTAGAATGTGTCCTCTCATCTCTCTCTCTTATATTTCTGGGTTCAGACTCTGGATCATCTCCATGAATAACACCCCTTTAGTGTATGATTAGTAATCAAATTCTCATATTTTGTCCATAATCAGCTAAATTACATCTTTCCTATGATCATATGACAGTTCTCTCCAGTTTACTACAGTTTGTCACGTCGAAAACCCTGCAACAGCAAATGTTTCAGAGCCCTGAGTCAGTAACTGCCTCAGTCATCTTTTTCTTATAACTGAGTAGGCTTAACTCAGCAACAAACCTTAAAAGGACATTACTTTATACACTGTAAAAACAAAGTGAAAATAGATCAACCAACAAGCCAGTTTTGCCTGCTAAGCAAGGCGTAGTGCTGGAGACACACAGACAAACATCAAGTCCCTGCCCTCCTGGAGCTTACATTCTATTGTAGGAAACAATGTGTCTATTTTGCAAGCGTGTGCAAAATATATGAAAGTAAACACAAGTTGGTGGCACAGTGGATAGAGTGTCAGACCTGGAATCAGGAAGGCTCATCTTCCTGAGTTCAAATGTGACCTCAGACACTTACAAGCTATGTGACCTTGGGCAAGTCGCTTAACCTTCTTTGCCTCAGTTTTCTCATCTGTAAAACAGAGAAGGAAACCACTCTAATATCTTTGCCAAGAAAACCCCAAATGGGGTCATGAAGAGTAAGACATGACCAAAAATGACTAAGCAACAAAACACAAGGTTGTTTTTATGGGAGAAGTTTTTAGCAGCTGGGTGAATCAAGCAAGGACTCATGTAGGAGGTAGCACTTGAAGTTTAGCTTTGAAGGAAGCCACAGATTCTAAGGGCTAGAAGTGAAAAGGGAACACGTTCCAGGAATTAGAAAAACCTTTGAAAAAGGCACAGAAAGAGAAAGGCCCACAGCCATTAAAACTGGGGGTTGGATTAAATGTTCTTGAAGGTCATTTCTAGCAATAAAATTTTACAGCAAAAAACTGCTTTAAAAGTTTATTTCATTTTGTTTAAACATTTACCTTTTTCTATTAAAGTCATTCTATAAAAACCTGAGACACAGATGTGAAGTGACTTGCCCAAGGTCACATGCGTAGTAAGTGGCAAAGTCAATTAAATGAACTAACAAAGAAAAATAGAATGGTAGATTTATTTTAAGATTCCATTAAATGCATATTCTGATGCCTCATCAGAAGGCGGGAGCTGAAAGATGGACTGTATGTCTCATCTGCTAAACATCCCAGATAAATTAGAAGAAGCACATTACAAGAAAATTGACCCTCAAGTGATGTTTTTGGGTTGGTTTTTTTTGTTTTGTTTTGTTTTTAGTCAGAGGAGCTCCTGGAAAACTAGCTAAGGTGTGAAGGGTTTGCAGTCTTCATCAGTGAGGCAACTGTCCACATCCATGAAATTATATGTTTTTCAGAGTACAATGACTTAAATTTTCAGACATCTGACAAACTTGTATGTTCACAAACCACTACTATATGTTTAATGAAGTTAATAATGTATCTACAGGACAGAGGTCAGACACTTTCGCTACTTCATCCTTTTCTGAATAACAGGAGGAACAGATTTTTTTTTACAAATTTTATAAATTAAGTAATTTGTAATCAACAGGCACTTGCAGAGAGAGAAGCAAAGTGTAATTTTGGCACACACTTAATGATGCTGTAACATTATGAGTTTCATTGATGAAAAGCAATGCAAATAAAATTAGGTTGACTTTACAATAGGTACAATTAATTACAGGTGCCTCTTATTTAAAACTGGGAAGCCACAAAACCTAGTCACAGAGTGGATCATTAGACATATCTCACAGAAATATAGCTTTAAAATATACATTCCTTTTGGACAATGACCTCCCTTCAAATGTTGATTTGTCCCCATATACCCAATTGTACCTCATGAATAATAGAAACAAGAAATAGTTGATCAAAAGAGTGTGGCATAGTAGAAATGACACCGCACCTAGAATCAAGAAATCTGGATTTGACCCTAGCTTCTGTGACTTACTAATTAGCCAAGTGACCCTGAAAGTCACTTAATCTGAGTCTCAGACACTTCTTCTGTAAAATGGGGACCTCCCCATAAAGACTATTGTGAGAAAAGTAATCTGTAAGCTGGAAAGCTTTATTTAAAAATGAATTGCTATTTTAGTGAGTTGTTAGCAGAGTTCTTATAAAAACTATTGCTATTTCAACCTCTTCAAAACTAGAGATTCCTTCAAATGAGCCCAACTGTTTTTACTGGACTATTGATAGAATGGCATGATTTACAACTAATGAAAACTTAAGAGGTCAACTCTTCTTATCTCCTCATGTTACAAATAATGAAACTGAGACCCAGAAGAGGTTAAGTAACTGGCCCAAGGTCACACATGTAGTAATTGGCAGAGTAAGGTTTTGAATCTAGGTCTTATAACTCCAACTCCAATGCTCTTACTATTGTACCATGATATTTGAAGGGACTCCTTTTCTCATCCCAGACTCCACACAAAATTATTACTTAGACTAACTTTTCTTTTGCTTTTCTCCTCATCCAACTCCTTTTGGTAAATACTTCATATTCTCATGCCCACCCTGGAGTCAGGGGGACCTGAGTTTTCAAGTCCTGCCTCAGATACTTAACTAGCTGCATGATCACTGGTAAGTCACTTAACCCTGCTTGCCTCAGTTTCCTCATATGTAAAATGAGCTGGAGAAGAAAATGGCAAAGCACTCCAGTATCTTTGCCAAGAAAACCCCAAATGGGGTCATGAAAAGTAAACACAACTGAAAAATGATTTAACCTGAAAATGAATCACAAAGGAAGGGTAGCCATGGAAGAAACCCATGTATTCAGAGTTCAAGTACATTACTCTTTCCACTACATCATGGCTCCTCCTCTTTGCCATCCTAAAATTGTTCTTCAACCTTATGTTCTTCAACCTCTGGTCCCTCAAGACCAGTTATCACCCCTGTGCTAGCTTCACAGCCATAACCCAAAGATGTTGTAAGGTTCAAATGGGAAAATGGATGCAAGGTGTTTAGCAAAAATTAAAGCGCCATATAAAGGCTTGATGTTGTTTATTGTTGTTATTAAAAGACAGCCATGGGGCAGGTAGGTGGCACAGTGAATAGAGCACCAGCCCTGGAGTCAGGAGGACTTGAGTTCAAATTTGGCCTCAGACACTTAACACTTACCAATCACCCTGCCCTCCCCACTCCAAAAAGAAAAAAAAAAAGACAGTGACCAGGCCTCTAGGTAACTTCATTCCCTGAGCTTTCTACTGCATTCCTACTGAGCCCAAGCAATGTTTATAGAACAATACAGGGGTATACTGGTAAATGCTTGACAATTTGACTCATCAGGAATAAAAAAGTATTCACACACACTTTTAAGCTAATTTGCATTATTAATACAGTTTTAAGCCTAGACAATCAACAAAACCATTAATCAAGTCCTGATTTGTAGTTATTGCTGATTTCTAAGTTATTTCTCAACACTGGAAATACAATAGTGATTGAAAGCTGGTTAGAGCTGGCTCCAGCACACCTCTGTCTTAACCCTTTAGCTCACTATCTCAGCAAATCTTCTATCCTGTAAGAGATAGTGTACATAATGGATAGAGACCTTGCCTAAGAGTCTGAGAGATCTGGGGTCAAATGCTGCTTCTGACACAGTCTGTGTGGTCTAAATAAGGCCACACAGTAAGGCCTCTCAGTGTTCCAGGCAACTCTTTGTGTCTGTAAGTGGCAATAAAATGCTGACCTATATTGTTAAAGGAAGTTTCCTTATCTCTGAGGTCTCTGTATCAATGAAATGGCAGGTCTAGTGCCTATCCTTCTATTTCCTAACCCCTTGCCCCTGGTCCTTCCCCTATCTGAACCATGCTAAATCTTAACAGTAGCATCCCTACCACCTAGCCTTTATTTCTACTCTTAAACCACTGTGTACTACTAGAAAAAATGCAAAACTCTGCTGACTGGCTCCATGATGAATTTATACAATATAAAATGAATTGGATTATCTCTATTGCACAACATCCTTCTTCATCTATGACTCTATCTATGCCCCCTATGCAGCTATCCTAAACTTTCTCTCTCTACAAGCCCCCAAGTCTATATGCTATGCTACCACAGATTACCCAATCGTCCAGACTTCAGTTGCTCCTTTCCACTAGATTAGATCCCTCATTTCTCCCCCAAAACAACCCATTCTAAACCTTCCCTCCTCTTCAACGCTTACCTATTTTGTAGTTTTTTTTAGGACACTGTTTCTGCTATCTGGTTTCAGTTAATTTAATAAGCTAATCCATTTTAATGAGACCTCATGGATCTATAGAATCATGGATTTAGAAATAGAAGAAATCTTAGAGAACCATCAAGTCCAACTTCCTGATTTTATAGATGAAAAAACTGAGTCTCTCAGAGATTAAATGGCATTCCCAGGCTCATACAACTAATGATTATCAGAGACAGGATTGAACCCATGTTTACCTGACTCCTAGACCAGTCTTCTATTCATCGTGCCAGGCTTCTGCTCAAGAGTAACCACTCAGACAAAATCTTTGCGAATAACAACTTACCTCCAAGGATAATGCCTCAACCAAATGTGTGAATCCTTTACTTGGGTGAGAATTTAAGATAAATTCAAATTTTCAGAAAAGGAAAATAATTTGAGAAGGGAAAATGTACCAGCTTCTGAGGGAGTAGGGGAAGGTTTCGTAGAGGAAGCAGCATTTGAACTCACCATGGAAGAAAGATAATACTTCCGTGAGGCAGAGATAAAGGAATGAGTTCATTCCCAACTATGGGATATATATGGAGACAAAAGATGGGATGTTGAATCTAGGGAACAGCCAGGGAACAATTTGACTAACGTATAGCTTGCTAAGTATTAAATCTGACTAGAAAAGTAAGTAGTTTGGAATCAACTCTACATGACTTTAGATGTCAAGCTGAAGGTTTTTGAGAAAGGCTCAGCCCTGTGCTTCAAGGAAGATTATTTCAGCAGGTTCGTAGACAGTGGATTGGAAAGGGGATAGACTGAATGAAGAAAGTCTACTTAGGAAGTTATTATGAAAAATGATGATAAACTGAATTGCATGAGGGCTGAATGAGCTGAGAGAGGAGGATAGATGCTCTGTAGATGGAACTGATAGAATTTGGCAACTCATTGAATATGAAAATTAGGGAGAGAGAATAATTAATGATTAATAAGAACATGGAAGACTCTGAGAATGGTGCTAATTCACTGTATTTAGTACAGGTACTGGGACATATTGGAAAGGTTTAATAAATGCTTGTTGACTGACTAAAGGGCTCCATCTTCCACCCTGTTGCCAAAGTGATGTTCCTAAACTATATAGATCTGACCATGTCTCACACACACACACACACACACACACACACACACACACGCTCAATAAATTTCAATGGGGCTATTACCTCCAAAGTCAAGCATAAAATCCTCTCTTTGGCATGTTCCAAAGTCAAGCATAAAATCCTCTCTTTGGCATGTAAAGTCTCCTATGAAGTGGTTTCTTCCTTTGTTGGTGTGATTCAATCATTTTCTGTTGTGTCTGACCCTTTGTGATACCATTCTTGGCAAAGACACTCCAGTAGTTTGTCATTTCCTTCTCCAGCTCATTTTACAGATGAGGAACTGAGGTAAACAGGGTTAAATGACTCGTCCAGGGTCACACAGCTAGGAAGAGTCTGAGGCTGGATTTGAACTCATGACAATGAGTCCCTGGCTCTACTGCATCACCCAAGTACCCCAACAACAAATAACAACAATAATGTGACTTAGTCCTACCTTTCCAATTTTCCTTTTACTTGCTTCCACACATTCTAGTCTAGCTACACTGGCTTCCTTGATGTTCCTCACACACACTGTATCTCCCATCCACATGCCTTTGCCCTGACTGTCCCACCTGCTTGGGAATCTCTTATCTCCCCCTTTTCTACCTTTTAGCTTTTTTTACTTCCTTCAAGACTCATATTAAATCTCATCTTTTTAGGCCTTTCCCAACCCCAGCCCATTGCTAGTTTCTTCCCTCTGAGATTACCTCTTATTTAGTCTGAATATATCTCATATATAACAAATTATTTACATACTATGTGTTTTCTCTCATCAGAAAATGAGCTTCTTGAGAGAAGGAACAATAGTTTTGTTTGCCGTCCTTTGTATGTTCTGTGCTCAGCACAGTGCCTAGGACATAGGCCTGGATTACTAAATATTTGCTGATTCGCTGGCAGCACCCAATATAAATTTTCCATAAATAATAATGCCTCACATTTATGTAGGACTTTACATTTTTTTAAATCACTTTTTATATGCTCTCATACTCAACTCAATTCAGCTCAGCTAGCAAGTATTAAGAAAATACCTAGCCAGACACCATGCTAAATCCTGGGATTACAGGGACAAAAAAGAAAACAGTCACTGACCTGAGGAACTTACATTCAACTGTGAGAAACAACATATACACTTGTAAGTGTGTGCAAAAAAATGGGGGTGGAGCAGTTTCTCCTAACTGGTAAATGATGGGAAAGATCTATTAAAGGAGATAGCACTTGACACAAGCCTTGAGGGAAGCCGGTGGTTCCAAGATGAGAAGGGAGATCATTCCAGGAACTGAGGAGAGCCTTTGTAAAAAAGACAGAGAGATATGAGTTAAATGTGTCAGGTATGAAGAACAACCAGCCCGGTTTGGCTAGACCAGTGGTTCTCAACCTTTGTAATGCTATGACCTTTTAATATTCGTATGTGGGCATATCTGCATGTGGGTGGACCCACTTGGGGATAGATAGAGGAGCAGTGTCTCAATTCCTAAGACCATCAGAAATACATGTTTTCCGACAGTCTTAGGCGACCCCTGTGAAAGGGTCGTTCAAGCCCCAAAGGGATTGTGATCTGCAGGTTGAGAACCACCAGGCTAGAACATGATGGATTAAGTAGGAGTAACTCGAAATCACTCTGGAAGTTGGAGTCAAATTATAAAAAGCTTTAAATGGCAAAAGGAAGCTATTGTATTTTGTCCCAGAGGATAAAGGGTCTTAACTAGGGATTACAGAATGAGTGGAGAGAGTAAAATTATAGAGGCAAAATCTTGACAGCTGATTGGAGATGGAGAGAGGATGTGTGAGCTAAAATAGAATTGAGGATGACTAAGGTTGTAAATCTAGATGACTAAAATGATGGTGATAGTCTCAGCAAAAATAGTGAAGTGAGGAGGATGGTGGACTTGGAGGGAATGATAAGGAGCTTTCTAATCTTGCATTGGTCGTTACAACTGTATGAAGTAGTGAAGGCTTTCTCCTCTTATCTTCATATTGAAGAACAAATAGTCTCAGAGCTTAAATGAATTGACCCAGATGACAGAGCTAGAAATATTTATATGCATATAAATATATTATTATATAGAAATATATTCTATCCACTGCTCCACCTAGCCACCCTCACTTATCACATCGCCGGGTACATAAGAAGCCTTAACAAAAACGGTCTATTGATAGCTCTAGTTAAAATTACGTAAATATATTTATGGATGAATACATAATATTTCAGTATATTTTTATATACTGAGGATGACTATAAAATTGAGAATGACTGAGTCACTAGCTGTGTGACCTGGGACAAGTCAATTAATCCTGCTTGTCTGAATTTGCCCATCTATAAAATTATCTGGAGAAGGAAATGGCAAACCACTCCAACATCTTTGCCAAGAAAAATCCAAATCAGGTCCCAGAATCAGACACAACTGAAATGACTGAACAATAATGTGCTAAGTGCTAGATATACAAATAAAGACAAACAAGATAGTCCTACATTCTAATAGGCAAGAGCTTACATTCTAATGATGCCCAAACACACACTAAGGGAGACTGCAAAAACTGGTGTAAAAATGTGAACCCCAACAAAATAAGTCAGATCCTGATGAGCTAGGGATAAAGTTCCAGTTTCCCATGGGACAGATAAGGTTGGAGAATAGGGTCATGGCAAGGAAGAGTGCTAATAAGTTAAAGAGTCAAGATTCAGGTCTTTTGGACCCAAATTCATTCCTCATAGAGTTATTTTGTTTGGTTATAATTTGATTACTTTATAGCCAAACTATATTTTCACAAAGCTGGATTTAACATGTTACTTTTTAAGGGTTACCAAAAAAATTTAAAACAGCCAAAGGCATGTCCACAGGATTTTATTTCTTTTGCTTTTACTTTTTTTTAGAGGGGGAAGGCAGGGTAATTGGGGTTAAATGACTTGCCCAAGGTCACACAGCTAGTAAGTGTTAAGTTTCTGAGGCTGTATTTGAACTCAGGTCCTCCTGACTTCAGGGCTGGTGCTCTATTCACTATGCCACCTAGCTATACCAAGACTTAATTTCTTACAATGCTTAGGGATGAAAAATTGTTCATTGCCAAACTTTCTCTGGATTTTGTCTTCAACAAGACTTTGTGCTTGAGCCTACAGTGTGGTGGTATTATTGTCAAGGATTCTGGTTGAGAGTAAACTACAAATACGGAGGTTTGAAAAACTAGGTGCTCACTACAGGAGAGAGATATATACCAAAAAAATGAGTACCACCCTAGACAAGAGAGTCAAGAAACAGCTGTGAGTGAGGTGGAGTGGAAAAAGAAAAGACAATCCCAAGGAACATCATGGCCATGGTGCCCTTCAAGTCTGGATATAATGACTCCATAGCAAAAGTAAAGATTTTCAGTCATCTTTTAGCCTTCTACCAAGGGAATTCAAGGAAAGATGCTCCAAACAGACAGGGGCCATCATACTCCAAGAATCCAACACTAGGATTTGGTGCTTTGATGGAACTGTGTACTCCTATTATGCTGAGAAATCAGAAAGACTAAAGGAGAATTAGACCACAACTTCCATGGAGGTACAGAAGATTCCATCCCTTTGTGTATGGCTGTAGAAACTATTTTATTACTGGGTTTTCTTTACTGCTATTAACATTGTTCCATGTCTTAAATGTTTCTGCAGTTGGAATTGTGTATCTGGAATGGTCTATCAATAGAACTATTAATACATTGAGTCATTCATTAAATTACTATTATCCCCTAAAAATAGCAAAGCCGAACCTGAGAGTTGTTAGGGATAGGGCATGGGATGGAAGAAGAAAGTAGACAGGATCATAGTATCATAGGAATAAAAGAAACCTCAGGGACAAGCAAGGTCAAACTTCTTTCTCTTATAGTGGAAGAAATTCAGGCCTATAGAGATTAAATGACTTGACCAAAATGATGACAGAAGTATCAAATGTGAGGTTTGAATCCAGAGCCACTCTTTCCAGAGTGACATAGCTGCCTCCAACTATAAAACCATATTGAATGAATCTGAAAAGACTAAAAGCCATTCATTAGCTTGTCTATATGTACAATATATGCTTAGTTATACTGGCTGGCCCACTCATGAGCTACCAGAAGCTGCTTTAGCTAGATGCTGCCATTCACCCAACTTTTGTGTGGCCTTGGCCAGGAAAAAGCAAAGAGATGCCCTAAATGGAATGGGTGAGAGTTCAGGCCTTTTCAGCCTTGAGTCAAATTCAAGTGCTTTTCTTGTTTCTTCATTGGAAGCATTTTTTAAAATAAACAATAGCATACAAATGTAGGTAAAAAAAAAAATTTTTAAGACTCTCAGAATGGGAAAAGAAATCTGTAGAATAATAGCGGATACTACCGGTTGCTTATTAGTAAAGCACTAATGTACTTCTTGGGTGGTGGAGATTTAGCTTTTAGTCTCTAGTCTCACAAGACATCTAGGACACACTTTAATGGACCAGCGTCTCATTGCTTAATTAAATGATTAAGTGCCTTATACAGTGAAGATAATCTGTTAGAAAGCAGACACTGGGTCTACTCATAGCAAACTCACACTAAGCTGTGAAAAGGGAGAGGACCCAGGATAAAAGGCAATTGAGACGAGCACATCTGGTTTTATCCTGCTTACATAAATATTTTTCCACAAAGACAAAAAGGGCATGATAACTAAAAAAAAATCTCCATAATTCATAAGTGTAGCTCCCTATCTGGTAATGACCCAGAAAGCAAAATACTGAGATTTCTGTGAGCATCAAGACACTTCATAGAATTTAGGAAATATTGACCAGTATAAATAATCTCTTCTGTTGCTGTTGCCAGTGGTATCTTAGAATTCCTAAGCTTCTAGTTTAAGAGGCATCACAGAACCATAGATCTTCAACTGGAAAGGATCTTAAAAGTCATCTAGTTCTATCCCCTTATTTTGTAGGCCCAGAGAGGTTGTGACTTGCGTAAGGTTACACACAAAGTGTCGCTATGGAAATTTGAACCCAGGACTCTAGAGCCATTGTTCTTTCCACCATATCACACTACCTGCTGCTGGTAGATATCAGCAAACACTCCCCCTCCTGCTAGTCAGAGATCCAACCACCTTGTTACTAGACAGGTTCCATTTGGATCCAAAATTCTGTAGAATATTCCACAGGGTAAGAGAAGCAAAAAGGCAGAGAAGACGTTGACTCTCCATAATCATTCTTTCTACTTCTTTTTTGGGGGTGATAACAATGCTCAAGCCCCAGGACAGAGGTGGTGAGCTCAGGTCCATTCTCAGTCCTTCCAACAAGGCAGACCTAGTTCCACAGATTCAACTACAAAAAAGCATTTATGAAATGGCTTGATTAAAACAGACACAACCAATGTATCATGATCAGTGACAAAAGCAGAAATTGCAAGCATAGTATAAATACATGTCATTCAACAGCTGTGATAAATAGAGGGGAATGAAGAGTAATGTTTGGTTTCATCAGCTCTGTCTGTACTATAAGGTAACAGTGTCCAGGCTAAGGACTGTAAAATAACTCTAGAGGTTTTAATGAGACAAACTTCTCAGATGGCTGAAGAGACATATCTCAAACCTTTCTCTTCTGTCTACTCCTTTATCACTCTGATTAAGGGACAAGTCCAGGACCCTTCTTTTCATGCAGAAACCAAAGCTTTTGCGCCCTTATCTGGCCCCATGGCTCTTGGGTTGCTTCCCTATCAGATCCCAGACATTTGGCTCCCTGTTTCCAGTTTCTTTTTAGGGATTCTAAGCCTAAGCTCTATCAGAGGGTCCTAGGAATCCTCCCTATCTTCAGCTGGACCTCAGGACACAGTCATCTTGTTTTTCCAGGTTCGGTTGCCCACTTAAAACACTTCTGACACTTAAGTGTTCTTGTTCCCTTTACCCAGACCTCCTGCTTCCATGTACCCTCTTCTTTCAGAGCCCTCAGGTCCCCTGCCAGTGGGCTGAAATTGCAGACTGGATTTTGTCTCCCAGCCTCAGGCTTCCCCTGGTCATTCCCTGGTGGCTCCATTCAAGAGTTCTCCCCATTCCCCACCCTTCCCTCCGTTCTAGATCATGCAATGTGTTGTGTAGGTAATGTGTGTGTGTGCATGTGCTTGTGCATGTATGTGCATGTGTGTGCATGTGTGTGTGTGTGCGCATGCGTGTTAGTTGGGGAGAGGGAAAGCAGAGAGAGCAGAGTACCAATTGGAGGAAGAGCTCTGACACAGCACTCATTGAGGCTCTGACTGGTCTCCTCCTATCTGGTATTCCGAAGACCCTTCTGTCTCTTGGGTCTCTGTAGGAGCATGGAGGATGTGAAGGGGGTCAGAAGAGTAGGAATAAGAGAGGATGAGACCATCTTCATTTTTATACCATCCCATCAAAGTAAACTTATTCCTTCTCTGCTGCTTTGCCCTCTGTCTATGTGTACTCCTAATTGCCCCAAATGCCAGAAACCCTGAGGTCTTCCCCTCCAGGATATTTTTGTTTGTGTTTGTTTTTGGTTTTGCCTATATAAAAGAGACCAATCTTTGCCTCATTTCTTACTTTGCCTTAATTACTGAATGGGTGGGCATTGCCTCAGTCAAACTGGAACCTGGAAAAGACCTTACCTTGAAAAGACCAAGACCTCTCACTGCACCTGGCGCCATCGCCAGTCATCCTGATCTGTATCTGGCCACTGGATCCAGATGATTCTGGAGGTGAAAGTGAGGATGGTGACTTTGCATAGCCCTGCCTCACTTAAATACAATTCACTTGCAAGTCATGGTATCATCTTCCTGATGTCATGGTCCTCTTTGAAAATGAAGGACAAACAACAATAAGGGTGAGGTAGGTGGTGAAACTGAGCCTAGAGTCAGGAAGACAAGAATTCAAATCCAAGGGGTGGCTAAGTGGTGCAGTGAATACAGCACCAGTCCTGAAGTCAGGAGGACTTGAGTTCAAATGCAACCTCAGACATTTAACACATACTAGCTGTGGGACCCTGGGCAAGTCACTTAACCCCAATTGCCCCACCTTCCCCCCTCCAAAAAGCAAGAAATAAAAGAATTCAGATCCAAACTCAGACACTTACTAGCCGTGAGATCAGTTTGCCTCAGTTGCCTCAGCCATAAAATGGAGATAATAATATCACCTGCCTCCCAGGTTTGCAAGAGGATAAAATGAGATAAGATTTGTGAAGTGTTTAGCACAGTGCCTGGTGCATAGTAGGTGCTGAAGAAATGCTTACTTGCTTCCTTCTTTTGTTCCTTTATCATTTCAAGTCAGGCTAGTCTCCCTCCTTGCTTCTTTACCCTCTCCTGAAGCACAAGGACAGAGCACATTGCAGCCCTGTTGAATAGAGGCCAGTGGCTACCGATTCACTCTAGGATCAAACCCAACTGCTTTGTTTGGTATTTCGAACCCTTTGCAACCTGGCTCCAACCTACCTTTTCCTCTATGCACTCTACAATTCCACCAGACTGACTTTCTTCTTGTTCTTCACCTATTCTATTCTATCTCCCTTTTCTGTGATTTTACACAAGTTGTCCTCCCATGCCTGGAATGCACTGCCTCTGCAGCTTGCCCTTTCAGAGGACATCACTTCTTTCAAAGCTCATCTTAAGCTCTACCATTTCCATGCAGCTTTTCTAGTCTATCTTCATCACCACCCCCATTCCCAAATCAAGTCAATAAATATTTATTAAGTACTAATGGGACTGTGCTAAGTTCTCAGGATACAAAGAAAGGGAAAGATAGATTAGATAGATGATAGATGACAGATAGACAGACAGACAGACAGATAGATACATAGATAGATAGATAGATAGATAGATAGATAGATAGACAGACAGACAGACAGACAGATAGATCTTTAGAATATTTATTGATTACTAACTATGGGACTGTGCTAAGTTCTCAGGATACAAAGAAAGGGAAAGATAGATTAGATAGATGATAGATGATAGATGATAGATAGACAGATAGATAGATAGACAGATAGATAGATAGACAGATAGATAGAACTTTAGAATATTTATTTATTAATTACTAACTATGGGACTGTGCTAAGTTCTCAGGACACAAAGAAAGGGAAAGATAGATTAGATAGATGATAGACAGATAGATAGATAGACAGATAGAACTTTAGAATATTTATTTATTAATGACTAACTATGGGACTGTGCTAAGTTCTCAGGATACAAAGGGAAAGATAGATTAGATAGATGATAGATAGATAGATAGATAGATAGATAGATAGATAGACAGATAGACAGATAGATAGAACTTTACAATATTTATTTATTAATTACTAACTATGGGACTGTGCTAAGTTCTCAGGATACAAAGGCAAAGACAGACAGATGGATGGATGGATGGACAGACAGATAGTCTCTGCTATCAAGAAATTTGCAGAATAATGGAGAAGACAGCATGAAAACAAGTATACACAAACAAGATACATGCAGAACAAAATGGAGATAATTTCAGTGAAAAAATTACTTTGTATTCATGTTATATATACATACCCACACATGTGTGTGTTTTTTTCCTCAAACAAATAATGGTGCTGTTATAATGAGGGTGACAATAATAGCTAACATTTATATAATACTTACTACATGCAAGGCACTGTGCTAAAAACTTAGTAATCACATTTAATCCTTACAATAACCCTGGGACATAGGTGCTTTTATCATCTTCATTTTACAGATGAAGAAACTGAGGTAGATAGCATTTAAGTGACTTTCCCAGGGTCACTCAGTTAGTAACTTGTGAAGCTGGATTTGAAGTCAAGTCTTTGTGACTCCAGACCCAGCATTCTAATCTCAGTCACCTTGTTATTGTCATTTCCTTAAAGAAAGGGATTGTTTAGTTTATTGTCCTCTTATCTCAGCACCTAGCCTGGTTCCTTGGCACTTAGTAGGTACTTAATAAATGTTTAAAAGCATCAAAAAAATTAAAATTAAAAATAAAATAAAAGCTTGTTTTTCTTAAAAAGTGAAATGCAGGAACATGATGGTGCATGTCTTAACAACTATCTCTCTAGGGTAAAACAGATGGACATACCTTTAAGTTTAAGTTAAATATATATTTTATTAACATCTTCTCCATCACTTTTTTAAAATCCAGAAATTCACCAGAACAATAAATCAAGTTCTGATCAGTAGCATTTTTTCCTTTCTTGATATAAAAACCTACAAAGATAATTTAACAATTGGCTCTCAAAAGCCATTTCTAGCTTCAATGTATGCCCATTATACAATCCATGATAGACAGAAAATAAGACAATTCTAAGTGACCGCTCATAGAGTCTAGGTCCCTCCTGTAGTAGTGGGACATAGAAGAGAACTCAGTTTCTTCTTCCAAAGAAGACTTTTTAAATTTTTGTTTTTTATTTTTGGAGGTTGAGAAGGCAAGGCAATTGGGGTTAAGTGATTTGCCCAAGGTGACACAGCTAGTAAGTGTGTCAAGTGTCTGAAGTAGCATTTTAACTCAGGTCCTCCTGACTCCATTGCCAGTGCTCTATTCTCTGCTCCACCTAATTGCACCAAAGAGAAGACATTTGAAGCCTGTTGTTCTCTCTGTTTCTAACTTCCAATTGTCTCCTTGGGCAGATCCTGATCTTATTGAATCTTAAATCCCCTTTTCTAAAGTGTAGAACATGACCTCTCTACCTCTTCCATGTTTTGTAAAGTAATTGATATGCTAAAATGAATTCTTTTATGATCTTTGGGAGAAATATGCTAATATGAGTGCAAGGCATGATCACCTTTGGAACAGTAAATTTCTATTTTAAAAAGTAGATGACTTTGACCACCCTTGCTTGTGACCTTTTCCCCTCCCATGCTTTGGTGTTTACCAAATAAGGCCATGGATGATATCTTGGCTTCCTGTCCCACTTCCCTGGCAATAGGAGATAGTGATGGGCTTCTTTGTTATCTGCCATTGGGTTAGATTTCTCGCCAAGACTGAGAGCCCACCTCCTAGCCAATGGGAGAAGGGACAGCCAGAGGGAGGGGGCTTGACCATCTTACGGTATAAATTCTTGTTCTGTCTTTTATAACATACCTCCCTCCTTGTCCCCACAATGGAAAGGACTGCCCTCTTCCTGCGTGGGAAGAGAATAAAAACTTCCTATTCCTTCCTCAAAAAAAAATAGTAGATGACTATCACTTAGGAGATGCCAAAGTAATACTTTTTACTAGTTTTGTAACTGACTACCCCTGGGTTAGTACTGTCACCTCTAAGGACTATATTGTTTTCCAGTACAATCTCTAGGAAGTTATAGGCACTAAAATCTTAAATCAAGGAATAAAAACAAAATGACCACATTCCTCCTATCTTTTCCAAATAAAATAGGGGACTTTCTATAACCAAAAGTAAAAATAATAATAATAATAAACAGTAATAAGTCTTCATATTATGCTTTGAAGTTTACAAAGTGTGATACATTCATTTTCTTTGAGCCTTGCAACAGTATATAATAGGTGTTACTTATATTATTGTCACCATTTTACAAATGGGAAAACTGAGGTTCAGGGTCAAAGGGCTTATAGGTATCAAAGGTGGTATTTGAAATCAGGTGCTCTGGCTCCAAATTTAGAACTCTTTCCCTTACTTTATGCTGCTTCCCCAACAAAAATAAAATACCCTGGCATTTGAGAGGGCTAGTGTCAGCCAAAGAGCCCCAAATCCAGATTGTAGGACTTTTCTACTATCCCACATGACCTCCTTACTCTGAAGATCAATGAATTTTAGTAAGGTAATCACATTTCCCTTTTTTGGTTCTGATGAACTCGATTTTCTTTTGGAAACAAAAAAACAACTGGACTCTCCTAAGCAACTTGCTATATAAACAATCTCCTACACTTTATGGAATAGAGACCCTTCTCAACCTATCACTAACATCATACTCCAGAGCCTGCTTAAAGACTGTGGTCAGGATTAAGCACCCCCAAATATCTAGTATAAAAATCCACATAGTATATAGGTATTTTAATTTGGGGGCAGACAGATGACACAGTGGATAGAGCTTTGAGTCGGGAAGATCCATCTTCATGAATTCAAATCTGGCCTCAAGCAAGTCACTTAACCCAGTTTGCCTCAGTTTCTCATTGGTAAAATGAGCCAAAGAAGAAGAAAATGTCAAATTACTCAAGAATCTTTGCAAAGAAAACCTCAAATGGGGTCCGACAAAGGGTGAGGCAAGATTGAACAATTTTAGATCTGAATGATATTTGTGAAAATACATAGCCAGTTAAACTGCACTCATGTGTCAACTACTTCTTCAGAAAAAAAGAGAGAAAAACTTTTTTTCAGATAATTAAAATACTAATCAGGATTTACTTTTATTAAATGGATTTTTAAAAAGGAATTTACATATTATTCTAAGGTTCTGTTAAAAGTCTACATGTAAGGCTCTCTGTGAGAATCCCACATGTTTAAACTAAATGTTAAAGCAGAAAAATATCATTTAAAAGGAATTGATGACAAATAATAGATTAACATCCATTTATTAAACATCTATGTGTCAGATACTGTGTTGTGGGAAAACAAGAACAAGCCCAAATGATCCTTGTTCTTGAGGACCTTAAAGTCTCATGGGAGAAAGAACGTGCATATGTAGGTATGTACAAAAATATATGTAAAGTAAATAAAATATAATTGGGGAGAAATACATAAACTTTTCAAATGTTACATTAATATAATTTAAATATTACATAATTACAAAAGTTCTGATAGTTACAAAGCACCATGAAATAGATTATAAATATAGAAAGATGGGGGAAAATATTTTATCTGAAAGAAATCCTTGGTCTATTTGCCTATATAGAAGATCCTAGTTAGGCATCCAAGATACTTTATTTCTATTCTCAAACTGTCATGTAGATCTCCAGAAGCAGGATACTCATTGAGAGCGGGTTGGTATGAAAAGAAACAACTTTCATGGGCCTATTATTTCTACAGGTTTATCCACACATGGGAGAGTTCTTCCCTTTCTCTTAGAAGTATGTTATAAGAAGACAACTGAAGACAAAATTAAGATAGAATTGACCTGCCACTGAAGTAGAATCTGGAAATAATCTGTAGAGGGAAAGATGGGGGAAAGAACCCTTCTGGAGCCAGATATTGTAGAAATCTCAGTGATTAAATTATAAATGTACCCCCTCCACTGATTGGAAGTTTAGTGAGAATTATTTAGTTAAAATAAAAAACTGCCATGGGAGCAGGCCATAATGGATGCTATATAATAATATTTTGGTAGTGTTTCTTTACCATCAGAGGAAATCTTAAGGGGAAAATACAAGAACTGAAAAAATCAATTTTAGAAGATATTCATAATCAGCCAGTAGCTGACATTTATATGCCATTTTACAGTTTTCAAAATGCTTTGCAGAATTTAATTTGATCTTTACAATTACCCTACCTAGTAAATAGTATGAGTGTTCTTATTCCATTTTTATAGATAAAGAAACTGAAGTTCAGAGGTTAAGTAACAGCCCACCCAGCTAAGACACAAAGTGTCACAGCCAGGACTCAAACCCAAGACTTTCTTGACTCCAGGTCTAGTATTCTTCCCACTACACCAATGGTTCACCTCCTGATGACTCAGCAAGTAAAAGTTGTAATTAATTTGGTAAATAAAAGTAAACCAACTCATCATTCTCTTTCCTGATACAGCAATAAAATTCGCTTTAATAATGCAAAAACAAACTGCTATAAAATGCATGGGAATTCCCCAGAAAAGGCTAGCTGAGACTCAAGGTACTATATGGGGTCCACATTCACTTAAAAACCACAGCTTACGAACCTCCACAGAAATGTTGGCTTTTACTAAGCAACCTGAAGATACCATTGGCTCAAAGGAAAGGCGTTTAATGAAAAAAAGTGTATTTTTAAAAAACAACAATAAAATCACTCTCTCCCTGAGTCATAAACCTTTAGCATCCTCTTCCACAATTATGTGCTCTTTCAATCTGAGGGATGCACAAAGCTCCTAAACCTTCTTGAGTAAGTGAGTGACATGGTTAGATGTGTTTTTTAGGAATGTCATTTTGATAGAGAAGTGAAGGATACGTTGGGAAGAGGAGAGACTGAAGGCCAGGAGAATAAATAAGACTCAATCACAAGAGTCTTAGCAAGAGGTCATTAGGGCCTGAACTGGTTTAGTAACTATAAGATGAATAGAAAGGGGACTATATGATGGCATTTTTAGGTTTGCAAAGTGCCTTATAAATAATACCCCATTTTATTCTCACAACAAACCTATGAAATAAGTGAAATACTTAAATAAAGTGAAATAAAATTATTACCCTTGTTTTACATACAGAGGAACAAACTAAGGCCCAGAATTACATGGCTATTAAATATCTGAGGCTGGATATGTACACAGACTTTTAACAAAACCTTACATTAATATGTAAATATAATGTAATTGTCATTTACATTATTTAAGAATCTATTCACTCTTCCTCTTAACTTCCTAGCCTAGGTACAAATGAAGACACAGAATAGAAAATATGCACTGGGTTTAATCCTTTCTCTTGTAACATTCTCTAACTTCAAAACACTAGGCTTGCTCTTTGTTGTTCATCCTTCGTTTTGGGAGAGGACCAAGGTCATCACAGAGTGATGTCTTGATTCATGCGTGAATTGGGTTTAAGTGAGGCAGAGCCGTACAGTCATCAGCCTCACTCTCTTCCAGAGTCATAAAATTCCAGTGGCAAGACAAAAAATCAGGATGATTGGCAACAACCCAGCATGCTGTGGCATCTTCAATGTCTGACCGAGCTCTAAGCATTCCACAGCACCTGCTACAGCTACCATCATGGCCACTGGAACAACTGTTCTCAACTGCCCCTTCCACTGGGGAAAAGTCTTGAGGAAGACATTCTCCCTAAATCATGGAAGGGTTTGAAGCCTTTCAGTTGCCCTCAACCTGGTTTATCCTGTCTGCTGAGACATTTTTAACAGGGTGTAGCCACTGGGCATGCAACAGCTTCTTGGAGTCACGGATGACAGTTGAGTGAAAGGTGGATGAGCAGCTCTGAAAAGGGCTCAGCAAGCCCTCATACCAAAGGTGCTAGTTCTCCCTGAACACCCTGTACACCAGTGATGCTAACACAGCATTCATCTATAGTGTTGTTGAAACCCTAAGCCACTTTCTCTTGTGAAATACACATCAAATATCTTCTATGATCCATGCCCATAGTCTCATAAATACTGAATTCTGATTTTATGAGACCTCTTCCCTCTCCTTACCTGCTCATAAAGCACTTTTCATCTCTACTTGCTTGCTTTTATGCACTCAGTTGGCTTTGGAAGGGTTTCCTCTAAAAAGCAGGGCATCTTTCAGAAGCTTACCTGGCATTCCTATAATCCCACCTCAGGCTCACGTGTTCTTAACACAATTTCAACTGGGTGCATGGGAAGATGACAGGGCAAGTCAGAAATTTCCAGGCTTTCCAGATTTCCTTCACAGACAGAAAGTCACCATAAAAATAAACATAGAGCAGTAAAAATAAAGGGGTAAAAGCAGTTGTCCTCCTGGGACCTCTTGAGAGGACCTCAGAGGCAATGCCAGGAGCTGAGGTTTGATCTGAGAGAAGTGTAAACACCTCCAGGCCAATTCCAACTGAATCAACAAACAGTAGGGAGGCAGAAGTGAGGGAAGCAGACCAGGAATAAAGAAATTTTACCTCAGGGACTTTTGCCTCACAGCCTCAGGAACTTTTACCTCACAAACTTTCATCTAAAGAATAGAAGAGGCTGAGTGAGGGAAGGTGAAAGGATCTCCTGCTGTACCTGGAAGTCAGTCCTCGTTGTGCTGACCAGACGTGATCCTGGGCTGTGGCTGTGGGCAAGGAGCAGTGAGCTCAGATCCTGGGGTACCACAGGAAGCAAGAATGTTTAAGGGACAGGAAGGCTGGGGCTTAGGGGAGGAAGAGAGGCGTCCCGAAGGTTGAGCCTCCATACCAAATTTAGAAAACAGCAGTAAGAAGGTCCTGAGGTCTAGGGCAATATTACCAACCCAGTTTGGGAATAAAACTTGATAATAATATTTAACTGCTAAACATTTTAAAAAGACAAATTAAAGGAGCAGCTAGGTGGTGCAGTGAGTAGAGCACCAGCCCTGGAGTCAGGAGGCTCTGAGTTCAAATCCGACCTCAGACACTTAATACTTACTAGCTGTGTGACCTTGGGCAAGTTACTTAACCCCAACTGTCCTGCCTTCCTCCCTCAAAAAGCAAAAAAAAAAAAAAATTTAAAAAGTAAGCAATGGAAAAAGACCATTGACTAGCCACATTAGTGTAAAAGAAGATCTGGGTTTATATTCAGAGGAAGATACTGAGGTTAAAAAAAAAAAGCCACTCCTACCCTAAGGAGTAATGTCGAATAGTCCCAAACCCCAAAAGAAATCTTGGAAGAACTTAAAAAGGAATTTTAAAAATCAAATAAGAGAGAATGAGGAAAAATTAGGGGACAAAAACAAATCAAGAAAATTATCAAGAGGAAGTTAACCAATTGCAAAAAGAAATGTAAAATCTTAAGGAAGTAAACTCTTTGAAAATTAGAATTGGGCAACAGAAGTATGTATAGGATAATTTTACACACACACACACACACACCTATTTTTGTTTGATGGTAGCTGTCTCTAGGGTGGTGTGCAATGAAGAAAAAAAGAAATTCAGATGATAATCTTGTATATTTGAAAGAAAGAGCAAGTTATGGATAGTATATTGTCAGTTTCATGTTAATCATCTTTTTTATTGTCCTATGTTCTGAAAAAAACTATAAAGGACATATGAAGAAGGATGCCATCTACACCCAGAGAAAGAACTGATAAATAGGAGTATGTATAGAATGATTTTTATACACACACACACACACACACACCTATTTGTGCCTAATGGTAACCATCTCTGGGTGGGGAGAAGAAAAAAAATTACATGATAATTTTGTTATATATTTGAATAGAATAGTAAGTTGTGCATAGAAGATTTGCAGTTTCATGCACAATCGTCTTTTTTATTGTACTGTTTTGAATATGTTTGTTTTATAAAAATAAATTTTTTCAAAAAAGAAACGCAACCCAGCCACTGGTAATGTCAAACAACCTGCTTTTCTCTCTAATCTGCTAAATTCTGCAAATGAAATAGAAATGCTTAAATATTAGCACAGAATCTCAGCTCAGTCAGAAACTTCAATGATGTTTTCCAGCATCTCATCACTAGATGGCAGTGACCCTCACAAATTTCTAATCATTGAGAGCTTTATTCTTGAAATAGGTAACCAGCTTGTTATAGTTTCATTTTTTGAAATGAGTAGCAGGCCATTATGTTTCCTCCTCCTAAGCCGTATTCATTAGGAGGAATTTACATATCTGCCGTCTAAGTAAGTACCAGATTTGAAAGCATGTATTCAGAGTATGACATTGAAAGAATATTAGATGTTTGACTTCAATTAAATATTAGAAATGATTATTATATCTGCCATAAGACCAAAGAGAACTAATGAAAATATGTTCTCAAATATTTTCCCAACTAAATAAATACAGACTCAGAAAACTCTGTCTCTGCTATTGGCATAGTTGTATTCTTCCTAATCAAGGACTGAGACCTCATGAAGAAGACAGTAAGGGATGGAGGGAAAGATGACTCTGGGATATTGAGATTATGGTATACTAGACAAAACTGATTAGACTATGGACACTCACCCTTTTGCCATGCAATCTGTTTATCTTCAATAGCAGTGTCCAAATGTTCAATTTACTTGTTTGAACCTAAATTTCCTTATCTGTAAATTGAAAGAGTTGAACTAGACCAAGGGATCTTGACACATGTGTGTGTGTGTGTGTGCATGCCTCATTGACCCCTTTGTAATCTGGCAAAGTCTATGGACTCTATATTAGAATTTTTTGGAAATTCATAATTGGGGGCGGCTAGGTGGTACAGTGAATAGAGCACTGGCCCTGGAGTCAGGAGGACCTGAATTCAAATCAGGCCTCAGACACTTGACACACTTACTAGCCGTGTGACTTTAGGCAAGTCACTTAACCCCAATTGCCCTCCAAAAAGAAAAAAAAAGAGAAAATTCATAATTGAAAGAAGTGCTAAATTTCAGTTAAAGGCTCACGAAAATAAAGATGTATTTTTTCTCATCAAATTCTCAAGGCCTTAAAATCTCTCTCTAGGCGCCATACACAAGAATCCCTGAACTAAAAGATCTCTATGGTCCTTTACAGCTCCAGCAATCTGTGATTCTGTGAAATTCATAAGGATATGGCCTATTACTAGGGGCATCATAAGTAATAACGTCATATAACCTTTTTTTTTCAAACTGTAGCTCCTTGACTTGACCCCTGCAAATCTAGATTAATTTATTCAGCTAAGAGGCTGTCTTGTTTTCAGAGACCTGCAGTTATAGAATGTGGTTTAACCACATCCAAAGACAATTTAAAAGAGAGAGGGAGCAGAGTGCTTGTGATTTTGAAACTGAACAACTGAAAATCTCCCATGCATAGTGGGGTACAAAGCAAAATTAGTCTACATACCAGGGTTGGGGTACATGTGGCCTCAAGGCCACAGGTGGTCCTCCAGGTCCTCAAGTATAGCCCTTTGACTGGATCCAAACTTTACAGAACAAATCCCTTTAATAAAAGGATTTGTTCTATAAAACTTAGACTCAGTCAAAAGGCTGCACCCAAGGACCTAGAAGGCTATATATGGCCTCAAGGCTGCAAGTTCCCCACCCATATACCAACAAGATTCAGGAGAGCTCTCCATTTCCCAGTGCTGAAGTAGCAGATAGGGCTATTAAGGAAGCCTAGAACCTAACCTGTGAGTACTAAAGCTCCTGTTGCTCTTCAGGGTTTTGGTTATACACTGCAAGATAACCTGATGTTTCCTTCAAAGATTAAACTCTAGAAATTTCACTTTCTGCCTGTCCAGGGCTATGGGAACAATAAACCTTTGGCAGCAAAAACTTGTCAATGACCAAACCCCTCTAGGTTCAGCTGTATAACATGTGCCACAAGTATTTACCAAGGTCCTCGCCCCAAAGGGGAGAGAATGAGGATGGCAGAAGGGAAGAAAGTTGCTCTCATGATGGGTTTGCTACAATGAATTTAAGTATTATTTTTCAATGTGATTATATGTGTGTGAATATATGTATATTTAAAAAAAACAAACTGTACATAACAGTTCACTGTTTTTCATACAAGTTTTTGCATATAATGAAATGTTTTCAGTTGTTAAGTTCACAATAAAAAATAAAATTAAACCTCTTCCTTTTTTAACCAGGCTATAATTAAAGCCTTCTCCATTATTCTCAAAGAGAACATCAATTATAAAATTTGCCAATCATAAAAATCAACAAGTTGCTGAATGTACTTCGCCAGATTACCAAAGGGGTCAATCTCACACACACACACACACACACACACACACACACACACACACACACACTACACCCTTGGTTAGTTCAACTCTCTCAATTTCCATATAAGGAAGTTTAGGTTCAAACAAGTAAACTCGAAATTTGAGCATTGAAGATAAACAGATTACATGGCAAATAGGTGAGTATACATAGTCTAATGTACAAATACATTTAAAATAAAATGTATTTTATTGCATACCCATTTCTATTCCCCAAAATAAGATCTAGCGTGTGTTATTTCCAGAGCTTACAAGGAGTCTAAAATATCAGGCTGATTGTAAGCAAAACCATCAGGTAGGCAACATTTTTCTTTCAATGACCTTTTTACCCATTGGCTATTTTCCTTGGTTACTCCCTTCCCCACAGTCATGTTGTGGCAGCTGCCTACAGGCCAGTACTTAGATCTTTGTCAGCAAACACTCCATGTTCTCTCATTCCCATCTCATATCCTCCCCAATCCATAATTTGCTTATAATAATGCTTGTTAAATGAATTCCTAAGTATATTGCTAAATCAATTCATTTTAATGAATAAAACTATTGCTCCCAGGGAAGTTATTTGCATTTTAGCACGAATCTTCTGGAGATAATCTCTTCCTTGGGGAAGGGTTCCTGAGGAAGAAGGGAAAAAATTAAAACACTGATTTTAGAATTTCAGGCACTGTGGCAAGGCACAGGGAGAACTCTTCCGGACAGACCCGTTTTTCATTACTCTCAAATCACCAATAGGTGGCCATGTACTTTACCATTTGGGCTATTTCCCAATGTTATTTCCATAGTACATTAAATCAATTCTCAAGCTACTCTTGTGTAACCACCAGGTGTCACTAGGGAGTAAAGTTGGCTCTTTTACTCTGTCTTACAAAAATTTGAGAAGGAATTAAACTCTAACGCCTTTCCCCTCCTGTTCTAAGGGTCTCTGCCTTCAAGTCAGAGGCTAGTTTTGACTTCACATATCCATGTTCAAAAAATCATGAACTGGCTACTATGAAACAAAAAAACCTCATATGCCTGTAGGTGAGGGGCAAACATGTAGGGACGAACTTTTCTCTATTATTTGAGGAAGTTCATACATAGTCAAAAATTATTAATAAAACCAAAACCTCAGAGCCCCTAAATCAGAGAGATTCACTAATGATTCTGGAGCAAGGTAAAGAACTCTGTCCTAATTAACTTCTGTGTATTCTAGCTAGTCACTAACATCTTGCATTTGCCCAATTCCCCTTGAATTCAATATATACAGACATGGGTAATGATGATGATGATGATAACTGGCATTTAAATGGTACTTTAACATTCACAAGAATTGTAATATATCATTTTATCATAAACATTACAAAGTATTCATGTTTAGTCATGGATTGAATATGGAGCAATATTAAGATAAAGAAGAGCTAAAGGGATAGTGAGAAAAATCATATTAAAAACTTCTAGTGGCAAACAGGCATGTAGAGAGAGGGGATTATAAATAACTTCCAGAATTCTTCCTTGGTTTTTTGCTTTTTGGAGAGAGGAAGGCAGGGCAATTAGGCTCAAGTGACTTGCCCAAGGTAGGCCAGATCTGAACTCAGGTCCTCCTGATTCCAGGGCTGGTGCTCTATTCACTGCCCCAGCTAGCTGCCCCTCTTCCTTGGTTTAAAAAAAAAATAGTTGTAACAACAATCTTAGTTCGAGATCTTTGTCCCATTTACCTGAGGCTTGGCTGCTGAAGCTAGTAAGCTTAGACCTTGTTCCTAAACTTACTCCACAAGACACCATCCGAGGATGGGAAATAGTAATCACAATTGCTTACTTAGCCACTCATCCCTCTCCCTTGAAGACTAGTTCAAAAATTCTCACTGTCTGGAAAGTTTTTCTGTCCTATCACCTGGACCCCAGGTCTGATGACCCAAAATCTTCCCAGCTGGGAAGGGAATGCTGTTCTCCAGACTACAATGAACTGAACGGGATTCTCATTTAAAGTTTAACCACCTTCATCCCATTCATGTGTAAGTGTGAGTGCCTGTTAATACTTAGAAATTTAATCTCTTGAAGAAAGTCAGAGTCTTTGCTTAAGGAACCTGGAAAAAATTTTCACCATATGAAATGATGCAAGGGTGGCCAAAACAGAAGGAGTACTTAGAGATAACAAAATAAACTACTGCTCTCACTTCACTTAGTAGACTATAACCTCCATGCAGGTAGGAACTTATTTGCTCATGTTTATATTTCTAGCTTCTAGCAAATACCTTAATCATACAGATATTCATATTTAATTAATGCTTGGTGAATTGAATTAAATTATATCCTATGAGTCAGTATTGAAAGGTTACATAAAGCTGATGTTGCAAATGTCAAAGTTTTAAAGTATGGATGTCAAGAGCAAGGAAAAGCACCCAGAGAACTTCAAAAATAGGTCCACATAAAGCTGATTACTCATTTTTAAATAAAACAAGTATTAAAAATAGTATCATTAAGAACTATGATCACTTGATGACTAATTATGATTCCAGAAGACTGATAATAAATCCTGCTCCTCATCTCTTGGCAGAGAGGTGTCGAAATAGACACAGAATGTGACACCCATTTTCAGACATAGCTGAGCTATGGATTTGTTTTGCTTGACTATACTTAAGTGTTACAAGGGAGATCTTTTGATATAATAAGGAGATTTATGAGTAGAGGAGGTAGTAATAGTGACTCATAGAGGTATAAATAACGCTCTTTTTTCATTTTTTGTAAAAGGAGATGCTTGTGAGTTTAGATAGCTATAATTTAAAAAGAAAATTTTTTAATATGATAATCAGAAAAAATAGAATAGAAAAACTGAGATATACACAAGATAATCTATTTGTATCTAGATATTTCTATCCCTTTAAACTTTGCTTTAAAATATATGTTCTTTTCAAATGCATGTATATCTACTGCACATTTATAAGCTATATGAGATGGTTTACCATCTAAGGAAGGGGGGAGAGGAGGGATAGAATTTGGAACTCAAAACTAAAAAAGTTAAAATTGTTTTTACAAGTAATTACATTTAAAAATAAAATACATGTATATGAAGCAATTAATAATTATTAAAATAGCCAGTATAAATATTTTGCTACAGAGTTCCATTTATTATTTCTATTTTTTTAAAAAGGAACTCTTCAGTGATATGTTTTGCTTCACTGTATTCTGCATTACAAAGGAAGGTTTCTTGGGGTGGGGGACAATAATAGGAGGAAGAAAGGTGGTGATGATGACAGTACCAAAAAAAGAAGAAAATAATAAATGTGGCATAAAAATTCACAGAAGACAGCTTTTGAAAGTAGTTCAAACTATAGCACAAAGAAGTGGGGAAATGTTGAAAATATTATGTTAAATTTAACATAATTTTTAAAAAAATACAAGCTGTATACAATAGAGATTTGTGGTGTCACCTACATGGTGACAATTAGAGCTATTCAAAAGTGGAATGTGTTCTCTCAGGTGGTATTCAACAAGAAAAAGCAAGATAACCATTTCTCAGTTATATGATAAGATACTTGTTTAGGTATCAGTTGGGCCAGATGGACTCTGAAGTCTCTTCCAATTCTGTCATTCAATAACTATTTTGTTGTGACAAAAAAAAACTATAGGCACATTACTTACCAAAGAAATAAGATTCATAAAAGTAAAGCCTTTCTTGGAGAATGGTGCCTTTTGATTCTATTCTAAAATTCTCATTTTTAATGTGATGTGTCTGCTGGATGTTAAGGGCAGTAGTTAAAGTTGGATAGACCATCAAAAGCTACCTATTCCAATCCACCCTGCCCTCTGTAATATATAATGTACTTAGCAAGAGTTCATCTAGCCTTCATTGGAAGACCTCCAGTGAGAGTGAGCTACATAGAGACCCCATTCCACTTTGGGACTTTTCTCATTGTTAGAAAGATTTTCCTTGTTTATGTCAAGTTTAAGCATTTTTGGAGTTTCTACCATTTGCTCCTAATTCTTCCCTGGAACAAATATAATCTCTCTTGCCCTTCCAGTGCATCAAAACTACAATCCTGGTTCCTCTTAGTCTCTCTTCTGCAGGCTAATGTCCCCAGTTCTTTCAAGTTGTTTTCATATGGTATGTGTTCTCAAGGACCTTTAACATAACTTTTTAAAAGTTGCCATCCCCTAGATCAGTGGTTCTCAACCTTCCTAACACTGCAACCCTTTAAACTCATATGTGGGGGTATCTGCCTGTGGGGGACCCGCCTGGAGATGGATAGAGGAGCAATGTCTTGGTTCCTAAGACCATTGGGAATGTGTTTTCCAATGGTCTTAGGAGACCCCTGTGACCCCTGTGAAAGGTTCGTTCGACCACCGAAGGGGTTGCAACCCATAGGTTGAGAACCGCTGCCCTAGATACTCCATAGCTTCCTAAAATGGAATGTCCCCACCAGTACCAAAAGATTTCATATTGCCAACTAATGGTTAATAGTCTTAGCCCAAAATATTCTCCTTCCTGAATGTGCTCTTTGCAGGCAAAACTTCTCAATGTAGCTAAAGATAGGTGTAAAACTCAAATGCAAAACTTAGTGCAAAAAAAGGAAGTACTTTAAAATGTCTCAGAATTCCCTGAAGGCACATCTCTACCAACTAGGTTGTTAATAATACTCTATGTTTCAGCATTGTAATTAATCTTCATTCTATTTGTATGCAAACATTTTCAAATGCCTACTATGTGCAAAGCAAGAAGTAGGGAACAGACAGCTGACCTTAGAGTTCAGAAGACCCTTTTAAAATTTTGACCCAGACACATTCTGACCTTGCAACCCCAGGCAAGTCACTTAACCTCTCAATAATCCAGACAAATCTTTAAGACATTAAATTTGGAGGCAGATGCTAATATAGAGTGGTTAAGGAAACTTCCTCCCTAGGAGTTCCTTGTACCAAGAAAATCACAGGTATGGATCCTTCCATCCCTAAAAAATGTAAAAGGTGCTATACTAGGTGATGGCACAAAGACAGAATACACACACACACGCACACACACACACCTCTGCTCTCAAGGAGTTTCCATCTGAAATCATATTTTACTTACACAGTGTATATCTTGCATATATAATTTTTGCACGTTGTCTCTCCTGCTAGAATGAAGTTCCTTGAGAGTGTTGATTTTGCTGTATTTATTGCCATTGTTAGGTCATTTCAGTCATGTCTGACTCTCCATGACCCCATTTTGGGGTTTTCTTGGCAAAGATACTGGAGTGCTTCACCATTTCCTTCTCCAGCTTATTTTACAGATGAGGAAACTGAGGCAAATAGGGTTAAGTGACTTGTCCAGAGTCACACAGCTAGTAAGTGTCTGAGGCTGGAGCTGAACTGAGGAAGGTGATTGCTCCTGATGCCAGGCCCAGCATTCTATCCTGGACCACCTAGGCATCATGTTTTTGCCTTTCTTTATAACCCCAGAACTTAAGACAGTAAACATGTGATAAATGCTTGCTGACTCACTGACAGATTACATAGTACCAGAAAACGGTAGTCATCCAGAATGTCAGAATGCTAGAGGGAATCTGCTTTAGCAATGCTTTCCAGTGAACCATCAGGAAAGACTTTTCTTCTTCCCCAAGTTTGAAGAGTCTCCTTTCCCTTGGTCCAGAATCAAGAGTCTTGTGGTTTTAATCATATCCTTTTTAAAAATCCAGCTTTATATAATAGACATTATAATGACAAGATTAAAATGATACCTTTTCTCTCAATCTATATTTAATGAATTTTTGACAGCAAAATCACCAGTGTACCCAACTAACCTCTTCTCAAGACATTGAGTCCACGATAATACCATAAAGGAAAATGGATCTTAAGCCAGAAAAACAGAGATTACATTTTTGTTTTGATATTAACTACCTGTGTCAACTTGAATCCATTACACTCTGGGCAGGTTGCAACCATGAGTTCTTGGCAACCTCTAGGAGGCAGCATCGTACAATGAAAAGGGCACTGGGTTTAGCCTGAGAAAATCCTGCTTAGTGCAGTTCCCTTACTAATTGTGTGACCTTGGGCCATTCACTTAGGTGCTATGTGCCTCTGTTTTCTCCTCTCTATAAAGAAGTGGTAAAATCAGACGGCTCTAAGGGCCCTTCTGGCTCAAAATGTATGTTTTTATAACGCCTGATACCAATATATTCTTCCTCTTGAATTAAGAACAAACCCGAAGACCATCTGAATCTCTTCCTTTTTTTTTTTTAAATAATCAGTGCTCCACGGACTACGTGATTGTAATACCCACTGAAGCAGATTGTAGGGGTGGGGGTGAGAAAGGAAACCACTATATTGGGTCAAGAATGCCATCAATAATGCTGTGTCAGTATGCTAACATCTGTACTCTCCAATCAGATCAAAGGACCCACTGTTTCACCCCCACTCACACACTAAATTCTCTATACAAAACTGCATTTATGCACACAGAATTTTTATTGTGCTGCATGATAAAGAAAAAGTGTCTGATTTAAGGTCCTATTTAGGGACCATTAAGCTGAGAGATAACAGTGTAATTAAAAATCTGGCACCATTAATAATAGGAGGGCATCTGGTGACTTTACTCATAGATTATGTGCATTTTACACTCTCAATAAATAAAAGCAAGTCTAAGGAAGCTAATGATCTCTGGAGATCACCTAGGGGTTATTTCAAAGGAAATAAGAGAAATTCTCAAGTATGTATTCTGAGGATTCAGTCTTCAGCTATGTAGTTTTCATTGAGAGCCATGAGAATGTTTAGAGATTTTTCTCAACACATTATCATTAACTGTGCGGATAGATAGAATAGATAAGAGTGTGTGTGGATAGATGGATAGATGGATGGATGGATGGATGGATGGATGGATGGATGGATGGATGGATGGATGGATGGATAAATAGAGAGAGAGATGGATAGACAGACAGACAGATGGATGGACGGACGGACAGAGAGACAGACAGATAGACAGACACATATATGTATGTACACATTTACATATATGTGTGTATACATACGAGTATATATGCATTTATATCAGCTGAGGTGTTTAAAGGGAATAATTTCTTTGATCTCCATGTGGTAGGTAGTAGGGCATGCCTACATGTACATTTAAGAGTTAAATTAGAGACTTACTGAGAAAATGCATTAGCAAGAATTTCTGGGAAATGCTTGAATTTCAAACAAAAAACCATATCTACCACATATAATCAAATTGAGAGGAACAGTGAGAGGACATGAGAAGAAGGAAAGGGATCAGCCCCTTGTCTGAAACAATCTGAGGTGGAAAAGATACAAAATAAATTCAAAACTGCTGTGATTCTTCTTCAGTAATTCACCCTCTCTATTCATTTTCAGTCCCTTTCCCTCCAGCTTAATGACAGATTTTTTTGGTCCAGAAACCTACATAACTAGTAAGGCAAAGTTTTATTATTTTTTTTAAATATTTATTTTTTGTTTTCAACATTTATTTCCAAAAGATTGAGTTCCAAATATTCTCCCCTACTCTCCACCCCAAGATGGCAAGCATACCGATTACTCCATCCTGCAGTCTGCCTTCTCATATATGCCTCCCATCCTTCCTCTTACCCCTTTCCCCCTTACTTTCTTATAGGGCAAGATGGATTTCTATACTCCATGATAAGGCAAAACTTTAAACCTTTAATGTATAACATTAGTACAATCCAGTTTTGGTCACAGTGACTGATGGCTTTCAAGATCAAAGCTTAAGTAACTGGAGCACAAGTAATTCCTGTCAGATCAGAATCAGACTCATATGTTGTAGCTCCTCCCCTTAATCAGTTAGTTAAAAAAAAAAAGTATTAAGTACTTATGTTTCCAGGCACAATGACAAGCACTGGATATACAAAGAAAACATTTGAAATGATTCCTGCCTTTAAAGAACTTAGATTCTATTTGTAGCTACAAAACATACATAAAAGTTGTCTGTTCTTTATGCTTAAAGAGGACCAAGATGACATCATGGTGTCAGGGTTAGTGCGTGTAGTGTATGGTGTGTCCAGCTGTGGCTGATCATACCAATACAAGCTCAGAACACTTTACCACAGGTGAGGCACAAATAGTCTGCATGCCCATTTGAGAAGGAGATATCTTTAAATTTGCATTTCTCACAGTTCTTAGAAGTTACCCCAATTCTGCTTGCTCATACAGCACGTGCCATATAAAAAATAAATACAAGGTAATGTTTGAGAGGGAAGGTGTTAATGTACCTAAGGGCAATCCGGTGAGACTTATATAGAAGGTAGCTTTTTAGATGAGCTTTGATCAAAACCAAAGATTCTTCAGATGGATGGGTGAGGAGAGAACTTATTCCAGAAACAGCCCATACAAAGAAACAAGGATGGGACGTGGAAAGTTATGTGTGGAGATTACAGTCAGGATAAGGGAAAGCAAGTAGACCTGTTTGATTAGATCTTAGACTGTGTGTGTGTTTGTGTGTTGGGGAGGGGGAAAGTTGGGGTAGTAGTAAGGTATAATATGCCTGGAAAGAAGGGTGTAGACAGGTTATAAAGGACTTTAAATGACAAAGGAGTTTGTATTTGATCCTTGAAGTAATATGGAACCACTGGAGTTTATTGAGCAAAAGAATGATATATTCATTTGTATCTGTGCTTTAGGAAAATCACTTTCATACTTACATGGAGTATGGATTGGAGAAGGGAGGATGACCCATAAGGGAGCTCTTGTAATAGTCCAGATGAGAAGTGATTTTGTGAAGAGTAGAACCAGTTCTAGATGTGTTGTGGAGGGAAATTTGACAAGATTTGGCTACTGACTCAATATGAGAGAGCATGAGTAGCTGAGGATGACTCTCTATGATTATAGAAAACTGAAAATAAATAAAACTATTCAAGGTCTTTATACTCATTAAGCAGAGAGGCAGTGTGGAGGAAAGGAACAAGCATTAGTTATTTTAGATTTTTTTTTAATCTTTGTTCAGCTCTGCCTCTGGACTAGATGTGTATGCTCCTAATAAATTCTAGAAGAATATAAGCTCCTTGAGGGTAAATATGGTTTTCTTTTCATCTCTGTATTCCCATGACCTAAGTACAGTAGATAATTAATGAATGCTTGTTGACATTCTATCAATTCATTTATAAAATGGGTATAATAATATTTGTAATACCTACCTTACAGAATTGTGAAGAAAATGCTTCAACTGTAAAACTTTACAGGTATACCTCATTTTATTGTACTTCATTTATTGTATTTTGCAGATATTGTATTTTTTCCATTTTCTTTTTACAAATTGAAGGTTTGTGGCAATCCTGCTTCACCAAATTTGTCAGGGCCGTTTTCCAACAGTACAGGCTCATATAAGGTCTCTATCTGTTACATTTTGGTAATTCTTGCAATTTCACAAACTTTTTTTCATTATTATTATGCCTGTTATGGTGATCTGTGATCAGTGGTCTTTGATGCTACCCTTGTAATTGTTTGGGGGCATCACTCATACAATATGGTGAACTTAATTGATCAATGTGTATGTTCTGACTGCTCCACTAACCAGCTATTACCATGTCTCTCCCTCTCCTCAGCCTCCCTATTCCCTGAGACACAACAATACTGAAATCAGGTCAATTAATAACCCTACAATGGCCTTTAAGTGTTCAAGTGAAAGGAAGAGTCAATTGATGGGGCAAACTTCATTGTTTCATCTTAAGAAATTGCAACAGCTACTCCAGCCTTCAGCAACCACTACCCTGATCACTCAGCAGCCACCAACATCAAGGCAAGAAGCTCCACCAGCAAAAAGTTTATGACTTGCTGAAAGCACAGATGATGGTTGGCACTTTTTAGTGACAAAGTATTTTTTAAATAAGGCATGTAAATTATGAGATTTTTTAGACATAATACTATTGTACACTTAATAGACTGAAGTATAAAGTGAACATAACTTTCATATGCATTGGGAAACCAAAAATTCATGTGACTCACTTTACTGTGGTGTTCTAGAATTGAACACACCATATCTCTGAGTATGCCTCTATATAAATTTGTTAGTAGTAGTCATAAGGATAAACAAGACAGCCAGCATTATAAATAAAATCACAAAATCATTTATTTGAAGGGGAACACACAATATTCTTACCTAATGTATGATATCCCTCTTTGAAACCTTTGATCACTCAGCCTCTCCTTGAATAATTCCAGTGATGGGAATTCTTCAAAAGATAGCTCTACTTACTAGAGACTTCTTCTTTACTTTAAGCCAAAAACTGCCTTCTTGAAAATTTTACTCGTTCATCCTAGTCCTCCCCTGTGGAAGTACACAGAAGGAGGTTCTGAATATTAATTCTGAATGTTCTGAATATTAATTCCTCTTCCACACAATTATTTTAAGTAGAGTCTGAATATTTCACCAGTGACCAGGATAAATGGAATTATATAGAGGCCTTAAGAATCTGAAGATAACTTCATTAAATCTGTCTTTTCCTCAAACTGTTGAATTTTAAACTCATTCATGCTTTCCTGATGCACAGAAGATATTTGTACCCAAAATATCCTTCACCAAATAAATTGATTTCCTCACTATTCCACATCACTTCTAGCTAGTACCTTGACCTCTGTAGTTGTCATTTCTTCTAAATGATAACTCCTCTCTAAAATGAGGTGATTGGACCAGATCACCTCTGAAATTCCTTTGAGATTTAAATCTGTGACCTTATGATTTGCTTGTCAAGTCTAGCTGGAACCTTTCCCAGGACTAATAGAGCACACCCTTGTATTATGCAGAAAAGATTGCAGAGAGATGTTTAACTCATTCGTTCGATGAACTTATTAGTTACCTACCACATGAGAACATGGTACAAGATGCTGGAGCAAGGTACAAAGTTAAGGTAAGATGGTCTCTGTCCTCAAAGGTCTTATAGTCAGACAGTAAGCATTTGTTGTTACTGTTATTTTTTTTTAATTTTAAATTTTAATTTATTTTCTTGGTTACATCATTCATTTCTACAAGGTTTTGAGTTACAGATTTTCTCCCCTTTTTGCCCCTACCCCCCCAGCCCAGAACATTGATCCCACTGTAAGGCCCCTCCCACAATCTGTTC
>CM053600.1:77391914-77485608 GCA_028646575.1 Pseudocheirus occidentalis
AGTGTGTTTGTGTGGGAGCTGCGGTGCTTTGCTGCTTCTATGCCGCCATCTTGGCTCCACCCCCCCTGTTGTTACTGTTATTAATGTTGAGTCATTTCAGTCGTGTCCAACTCTTTATGCCCCATTTGGTGTTTTCTGGGCAAAGATACTGGAGTGGCTTACCGTTCTCTTCTCCAGCTCATTTTGCATAGGAGGAAACTGAGGCAAGCAGAAGTTAAGTGACTTGCCTAGGGTCACACAGCTAGTGTCTGAGGACAGATTTGAATTCAGATCTTCTTGACTCCAAATCCAGCTCTCTATCCACTGCCCTAACTGCCCACGTTGTTGTTAATATTATTATTATTATTATTATTTTAATGAATGAATGAATGACATTCTGGGAGGGGTACAAGACACAATCCTAGGGAGGCAAAATCATTTTCACAAGAGGGCAACCATCAAGAGGCAGTGATGGAGGGTCAGCTAGGTGGCACAGTGAATGGAGCACCAGCCCTGAAGTCAGGAAGACCTGAGTTCAAATCTGGCCTCAGACACTTAACACTTACTGGCCGTGTGACCTTGGGTGAGTCACTTAACCCCAATTGCCCTGTTTCCCCCCTCCAAAAAGCAAAATAAAATAAAATATAATTTAAGAAGCAGTGATGGAGTGGAGGTAGATAGATCCAGACAGTAGTGGATAATTTTGGTGCTACCTCTGATGTATACTGGCTGAATTGCCCTGGGTAAGTCACTTAACCCCTTGGTGCCCTAGGCAATGTTTTAAGAGTAGAAATCGCAAATAAGGTGTTGACAGGTACTAGAAAGAGAGCTTTTCCTTACCTGGGAGTTGTTATACAGATGAAATCCCAGGTAGAATCTCTATTCCTAATATAAAATTGATAGAAGACATAGCACGGAATCGTACTATAAATCAGCATGCTCATCCCTATGCTAAGTAGGATGAGAAAAACCTGAATCAGGCTGCCACCATTCAGCAATGCTAATTCATAGGGCAAAGAATCTGGGGGCTTTGGGTTTAAATGGTTATTTATTACAAAATGATACATCGCATTGGAGGTCTCCTGCTGATGACAGCTTAAGTTCCTTCAGTATAAACAAACAAAAAGCTAGGGATCTTGCTCATGTTTAAGAACTGATGCCGCTCTACTTTTCTAGGCATTTCCATTCTCAAAAAAGAAGGGGCAAGTTCAGAGTTAATGACTGTTATCCCTTAGTCCTATAGTGAGGTAGGGAGTATTTGTGAGTTAGTAGCTTTCAATAATGGGCAGCTAGGTAGCACAGGGGATAGAGAGCTGGACCTGAAGTCAGAAAGATCTGAGTTCAAATTCAAGGTCAAACACTTCATGGTTGTGTGACCCTGGGCAAGTCACCTAACCTCTGTTTACCTTAATCCACTAGGGAAGGAAATGGCAAACCATTCAAGTATATTTGCCAAGAAAAATCTGTGGACTATATGGCCCACAGGGTCACAAAGAGAACAACAATAACAACAACGCAACTTTCAACTGTGTCCAAATTATAGATGCCAAGTGAGGATCTTCTTTCCTTTCCATAAAAATTACTGTAAAGGACCAGTTAGGTAGCGTAGTGAAAAGAGCATAGGCCCTGGAGTCAGAAGGACCTGAGTTCAAATTCCAACCTCAGACACCTGACACGTGTGACCTTAGGCATGTCACTTTACCCCAACTGCCCTGCCTTCCCTCATTCCAAAAAACACCAAAAGAAATTTAATGTACAAAAATAAAGAACCTCCATCATTACAATGATTGCCTGAACAGTATCTTTATCTATATACAAGAGTGTGCTAGCAAATGTTTAGCTATTAGCTGCCCAGGGGGAAAAATATGTACACATGGTTCACTTTTAAGTTTAATCTACAGTATTAATATTTTCTCCACTAATTTTTTAAGTCTAGACAATAAACAAAAAAAGATACCCTGATTTATAGTGTTTACTGATTTTTGAATTGTAAATGTTCACACTGAAAATTTAACAATGGGCTTGTGAGAGTCAGCTCAAGTTGGCTCCAGCATACCTCTTTGAAGAGCACACAGAGGCAATTTCTTCCAACTCCACCCTAACTGAATGTACCCAACATTGGTCCTTCATTCTCCACTTGAAGAACACCAATATGATATGGGCCAGCCCATCTCGTTTTTGGATAGCTCTAGTTGTTAGGAAATTCTTCCTTATTTTTGGCCAAAAAATCTCCTGTTAATAACCTCTTCCCATCTCTTCTAGGCTATGCTCAGGGACTATGATGAATAAATCTGATTCCTTTTCCAACTTGAAATAGTCAATCAGCAAGCATTTATTAAGTTCCCACTATGCCAAGCATCTAACCTAGGCTTTAGAGTTACAGAGGAAAAACAAAATCAGTCTCCATACACAAATAAGTATATACAGAATGCACGTGAAATAAATATATATGTATATATGTGAGTACATATATACATACATATATACATATATACACATATGTATGTACATATATATACATACACACACATATATACATATATACACACACACACACACACACACACACACACACATATATATATATATAAATTTTGGGAGGAAGGCCATTAGGAGCTGATAGAACCAGGAAATGTTCTGTGTAGAAAATGATATTTCAGCTGAATCTTGGAAGAAATTATGGCTACTGAGACAAAGAGGAGCATTCCAGGCATGAGAAATGGCCAGCATAAACAAATACACAAAAACAGGAAATATGGCATTTTGTTTGAGGGAAGGTTACCTATGAAGAGGGAAAACACCATGGTATAATAGAAAGAGTAACTGATTTAGATTCAAACCTGGAGTTCATATCTCAGTTCAATTCTTGTTGTCTATGTGACCATGAACAAGTCATTTCAATTCTGTAGGTTCAAATTCCTCATCTATAGAATGAGAGAATTGGACCAGGTAACCTCTAAAATACTTTCTAGCTCTAAAGTTATGATTCTGTGATCTATGATCGCCTTTCAAATATTTAAAAGTCATGAGAGTTGAGCAAAAGTGTACACTGATAGTGGATGAGCATCCCTGAAAAGGGCCCAGAAAGCCATAACGTCAGAGATCCTAGTCCCCCCAGAATACTCCATATACCACAATACTCCAAGAAGCTATAGTATGCTCAGCAGCCACACCCTGGTGAGTGTTCTCAGCAGATGGGTTAAACCAGGTTGAGGTAACTGACAGGTCTCAGAGTTAAGGGGAGTTAAGAGGATGTCTACTCCAAGCATATGAAGGCTTCCCCTGGTAGAATGGGTGGATGAGAACAACTTGTATCAACAGCCACAAAGGAGGCTGAAGGAGTCCTTTGAACTTGGTCAGGCATCAAAGACACTAAGGTCATCTACTGCATCCTGGGTCATTGCCAGTTGTCTTGACTTTGGTCCTGCCACTGGATTTCAGTGACTCAGGAATAGAGAGTGAGGTTGACAACTTTGTGTCTCACTTAAAGCCAACTCATGAACAAGTCAAGACAACCCCTGCATTTTCATTAACCTTTTTTGAAAATGAAGGACAGGAGTGGCTAGGTGGCACAGTAGATAGAGCACCAACCCTGGAGTCAGGAGGACCTGAGTTTAAATTTAGCCTCAGACGATTGATACTTACCAGCTGTGTGACCTTGGGCAAGTCATTTAACCCCAATTGCCTCAAAAAAAGAAAGGAAGAAATTAAGGACAAACAGCAACTTAAAAGTCAGTCAATAAACATTTATTAAATTTCTACTATGTGCCAAGCACTGTGCTAAGCACTAGAAATATAAAGAAAGGCCTCCTCCCAAGGTTCCTACTTGTCTGATAGAGGAGACAACATGCAAATAACTCTAAATATGAATAAGCTATATACAGGAGGAACTGGAAGTAGTCAATAGAGGGAAGGCACTAAGATTAAGGGTAACTGAGAAAGACTTCTGACAGAAGGTGAGATATTAGCTGGGACCCGAAGGAAGTCAGGAGACTGAGGAGGCAGAGATGAGGAAGGAGAGAAGGAGCTAGGGAAAGTTCCCAGAGGAGAAGATTGGAGTCTTGGTTCATTGGTCTTATTCAAAGATCAGACAGGTCATTATCATTGGATCTTTAGTAAAGTGATCAGAGATCCCAGTCAAGTTACCTTATTTCCAGCCCATACACCCCTAAATCTTCATTCAGGACACATAGGACATGATTTGAGAGGTAACCATGGTGTTATGGCAAAGCTCTGGCCTTAGAGCTAGGAAAACCTGGGTTTGAGTCTGGCTTAGACACTTACTAGGCATGTGACCATGAACAAACAGCTTACCCTCTGTAGTCCTCAATTTGCTCTTGTAAAATGAAGAGAACAGATTTCATTATTTCTAGGCTTTTTCAACATCTATGATCCAAGATTTTAAGACCCTTCCTGTACTGGTGACCCTTCTCTGTATATGCTCCAGCTTTCTTAAATATGGCCTCAAAAATCTGTCATCGTGCTCCAGATATAACCTGCTCAGTATATTAGTGAGTACTTTAAGACTTACTTAATTACTTGCTTATTGAAAGATAGTCCGTCCTGATAGACTCTGATCAAATTGTAGTGTTAGTTGAAGAATCTATCAATTCATCAAAGCTCAACACACACACACACACGCACACGCACACACATGCACGCACACACGCACGCACACATGCACACACACGCACACGCACACACATGCACGCACACACGCACACACACGCATGCACACACGCACACACGCACACACGCACACACACACGCGCACACACACGCACACGCACACACACACGCACACACACACACACGCACACACACACGCAGATATATACTATATCTAAGATTAGATAGATGATAGATGGATAGATCTACTAACCAAATATAGCACTTATTCTTCTATCTATGATCTCAGAGAGTTGCCTTGTGCACCTAGAGGTCAAATGACCCACTGGAATCACAAAGCCAATATGCGTCAGAGGAGGGACTTAAACTCAGGCCTTTCTGATTTAGAGGCTGACTCCCTACATGCTATACCATGCTACGTCTCATAGTATAGAAATATATTAGTTATTATATATTATATAAATTTTATTCATGATATAATTTATTACATATACAATTTATTACATGTGTGTGCACACGCACATACAGATGCACATACACATACACATACACACACATACACACGCACATACACACGCACATACACACGCACATGCACATACACATACACATACACATACACATACACATACACATACACATACACATACACGTAGTTTCTTTATATCTTCTGGTCCAGATAGCCTACACAAAGGAGGCTGAGTAATTTATCCTACGTAGCACAGTTTTTGTCTTATCTGTCGACAAGAATGACTTGTAACTAACTGAGTGTTCACTGAATGTTCTAAATGCCAGAGCAGGTTTATTGAGTAAACTTCAGAGGCTTTGCATTTCCATCACTTAAACAGGCTGGAATCTATAAACTAATTCCTTTAGAAGCTTCTTAGTTTCTTCATGGCTATAATTATGGTGACTTCTAGTAGAAGGCAATAATGCTGTCTCTCCAAAAAGAAAAACAGAACTCATAACACGAGCTTTTTACATCAGAGTAGGCTATTTTAAATGGCATAAACAGTTAAACACATAAAAGATAAGCACTCACAAGTAATATATTGATGAGAAAGACATAAAGGAGACAAACTCTATTTTAAATACAGAAGGCAATTTCTACCATACTTCCCATGATATAATAATGTTATTTAATCCATGCAGCCCACTATTGTCCTCTCATGTTTTATTTGTTTTCTTATACTGACTCCCACTTGGTAGAGACAGAAGTTGCTAGAGCTGTGGTTTGCAGAAAAATGAATCATTAAAATATAAAGGCATAAACACTAATGATAAAATAAGATTTGTTCTTGTCATGTTGAGCTTAAAACAGTTTTGCAAAAACTTAACACTCTTAAGTATAAATGGGTTAAGGAAACCTGGGTTCTAATTCTAGCTCTGTTTTTAATTTACTGTGTGATTCTGAATAAAATAATAGGAGCCTCAGTTTCCCGACATTTAAAATGAGAACATTAGGCTAGCAGATTTCTAAGATATCATTTGAAGGAAGGAAGGAAAGAAATAAGGAAGGAATCAAGAGTTTAAATCAGGACTCAGACATTTACTAGCTTTGTGACCCTGGGCAAGTCACTTTACCCTCTTTATCTCAGTTTACTCATCTATAAAATAAGCTGGAGAAAGAAATGGCAAACCACTCCAGTGTCTCTGCCAAGAAAACCTCAAATGGGGTAAAAGAGTCAGATACAACTGAAACAATCCAACAACAACAAAAATCTCAACTGGGCCCTCACTGCTGCGAGGCATTCTTTTTTACACCTCCATAATTGACTCTCTATCATCATCACATATTTTTCAAACCTTTTTCATTCTTCACCAAACCTCCCATTGCTCCGTCTCCCCCATCATTTTAGCTCAGAATCTTGCCTTATATTTCACTGAAAGAACTGAGGACATTTGCTAAGAGTTATCTCTTCTCTTCCTCAACTCACTTCTTACAAATGCTTTCTGCCACCATCTCCTCCATTACCCTTGTATCACATAATGAGGGGGTCCTGTTCCTTGTCAAGGCAAAGCACAAATGATCTCATTTCATCCTGTCATCTCCAATGGATTGTCCCTCTATCATTTCCAGTCTCTCACTTATCTTCAATTCCTAGGTCTATTACAAATCAAGGTATCACCCTCCTGATATCATTGGTCCTCTTCAAGACTGAAGGACAAACAACATATTCCTTGATGAGAAAAAGCATGTTTTTGTCTACCTTTGTATCCCTAGTACTTATCACACTGCCTGGCATATATTACATACACATACACACAGAGACAAGCATGTGTGTATATTACATATGTGTGTGCAAATATACATAATAATGCAACATGCTTGTTGACTGATTACTATTAATAATAATAACTAACATCACATAATGCTTTAAAGTCTTCAAAGACATCTCATTCACATAAATAAGATGTTAAATCTTCTATGAATTTTAAAGATTCATCAAATTTTTAATCATGCCTGTAATTATAGTATATAATTTCTGTATCTATGTATGCACATGTCATTTCCCACATGAGAATGCATGTTCTTGAAGACAGGATCTGTTTCTGCTTTGTCTTTGTATTCCTAGAGCTTAGCCCAAGTTCCTGGTACATACTAAGTGTTTAATAATTGCTTGTTGATTAATGTTTTGGCATATGTTAACTAACTCTCAAGGCAGAAAATCCCTCTACTAGTCAAGAATAGAACTTATTCTTCAATCTATGGTATCAGAGAGTTGCCTTGTACACGTAGAGGTCAACTGATTCACTAGAACCCATGTTCATCTTACCCATGGCAAACATTTCTTTTTAATGCATAGCTTTAGCAGCCATTTTCACAGGTCTTCTCCTTATCATCCAACTTTAAGAAATCAGTGCAACTGACTTCTCAGGTATAATCCTTATCAAACTGGTTGCCTTCTCAAGAAGGGGAATGGAGGGGTGCAGTGAATAGAGCACTGGCCCTGGAGTTAGGAGGACCTGAGTTCAAATCTAACCTCTGACACTTAAGACTAAAACTAGCCTTGGGCAAATCACTTAACCCCAATTGTCCTCCAAAAAGAAAAAAAAGAAGGGGAAAAGATTTGGAATTCAAATTTTTTCAAATGATTGTTAAAAAATTGTTTAAATGTAATTGAAAAATATATAACAAAGTAAACAAAAATATGTTTTAAAAAGAAAAAGAAAGCTGTGCTACTCTGTATATGAATCAAACGCAAACTCCTCTAACAGCCAGGTTTCCCTGAAGGTCTTTGCTTGTTTTCTATATTTGTTACCTTTTTGTAGCAATAGTTTGTACATACTTGGCATTGTTTTTCATTTCAACTACATTTTCTTTTGCATGTTAGTACTAAGGATTCTGTTTAATGAATGTGAATGATCCCTGAAATGCTTCATTTCTATATGCCAATAACCACTGCAATATCTCTAGCAGTCATTGAAGTATGCTCTATAAGGGCTATAACTTTTGGACGTTTCTTTGAAGAAACCTCCATTCTTAAAAAACACAGAATTAAAAATAACAAGAAAGATCAATGGAACACCATGCGTCACATAAAATTCTGGCATGTGACAGGTATAAAACTAACTTTAAAAAGAGAATCCAGCTTAATACAGTTTCATCTGTTCAAGGTCAAACATTCTGAGTCAGCCTAGCAATAATAGAAGTATACATGATTGCTATCACAAAATGAAACCATATAAAAAGTATTCACTTATACCAAATAATTCAAATACTATAGTAGTAGTAGTAGTAGTAGTAGTAGTAGTAGTAGTAGTAGTAGTAGTAGTAGTAACAACAACAGTGGTAGCTAGCATTTATAACACACTTTAAAGTTTGCAAAGTTCTTTACAAATATCATGTCATTTTATCCTCATATTGACCCTGGAAAATAGGTACTATTATTATCCAAATATTACAGATGAGGAAACTGAGGCAGATGGAAATTATGTTACTTGCTCAGCTACTAAGTATCGGAGGTCAGATTTGAATTCCCGTTTTCCTGATTCTAGTTCCAGCACCCTATCCACCGCAACACCCAATTGTAGCCTGAGTGACCTTGGTAAAGTCATTTAACCTATGAAGCCTTAGTTTTCTCATTAGTAAATGGGGATTATAGTAACACCATCTTCATGGGATTGTTTCCAGGATAAAATAGAATTATATGTGTGTATTTGCATGTGTGCATGTCTATACACAGACACACATATACATATATACATATACATATATGTATGGTTTGCAAACTTTAAAGCTATCTACATGTCACTTATGATTATTACTATACACATAGCTGATGCTGAATGTAGTTTTTGAGTTCTTAGCCAAAATATGGGGTTTTTTTGAGGAAGAGCCTCTAAAAGTAGATGACAAAAAAATATATTCTTAAATCTGACTAAAAATCATAAGTAGCTTGCAGTGATTGAAAAGTCTTGAACCTGCTGAAGAGAGTAGACCAAAATAGCACAGTCATCAGCCACAACAGAAAAGGGAATCCTGGTCAATAGCAATTGACCATTTCTGCAATGTCATTTCAACTGACTTGTTATTCATTAGGAATGTTCCAAAGGAACTCAATAGACACTTGATTAATTTAGATCAGCTCCCAGTCATCACTGTTAGCAATACTATTGTATTTTTATTACCTGGGTGGATTACAACATGTTTGTCATTCCAAGATTTTATTACAGAAATGTGAACTCCAACAGGTCACTGTTTTATCTTCTCTGTAACCATCTGCCCTACAGCAATTTGTCCAGCCATCATTTCAGGTAGAGAATGCAGTTATACATGAATTGATTTTATTTTTCTGTGTTAAAGACACCCTGTTAATATTCATATAACTACTGTTGGTTTAAGAATATAAACTCTTAGAAAGGAATAATAGTTTTGAATCTTTGGTAACTTCTAGCCCAGTGGTCTTATGACAGCTAGGTGGTGCAGTGAATAGAATGCCAGGCTCAGAGTCAGGAAGACTTATCTTCCTGAGTTCAAATCCTGCCTCAGATAACTTAGTAACTGTGACTCTGAGCAAATCATTTGATCCTATCTGCCTCAGTTTCCTCATCTTTAAAATGATCTGGAGAAGGAAACAGCAAACTACTCTAGTATCTTTGTCAAGAAAATTACAAATGGAGTTGACAAAGAGTCAGATATGACTGGAACAACTGAACAACAAGCACAGTTATACACTTCATCTTAGCATTGCCAAAGGTTCAAGAGGTAACGTTCAGTGTTTGGAAAGGTAGTCAGTATTTCCTTGAAAAAAAAACGTTAATTGCAGTTCATTTTTGTCTTTCTATGGATCACATTTCCCAATATATCCCTTCTTTCCCCCCAACCTTTAAGCCATCTCTTTTAACAAAAAAAAAAGAGAAAGAGAAAAAAAATTACCAAAATAACTTATTCATTATTTAAATAGCATACATTCAATATTCTACATTCATAGTTCTCTATCCCTGTTAGGAATAAAGGAAGCTGAATTCAAATGTTTATTTTTCTGAATCAGGTTTGTCCATTATATTTAAACTGTTAGTTTTATTTTTTGTTCTTTGCATTTATATTGTGTATTCATTATATGTATCTGTGTGTCTATACCTATATATCTACATACATACACACACTATTTGTGTGTGTATTTTGGTCCTTGCTTCATTTTACTTTTTTCTTTTTAATTTTTAACAAAAATATATATTTTAATATTCTTTTCTTTTTAGATATTGCATTCCAAATTTTCTTCTTCCCTCATAGCCCTCTCCTCTCATTGTGAAGGCAAGCAAAATTATATGAATTGTACATGTGAAGTCATACAAAGTATATTTCCATATTAGCTATGTTGGGGGGGGAAGCCCAAAAAGTGAAAAAATGATACTTCAATTTGCACTCAGAGTTCATCCCTTGCTTTACTTTGCATCAGTTTTTATAAGCCTTCCCATTCTTCTCTTCATTCTTCAAAGTTATAATTTCTTAGAGTATAATGCTGCATTATAGCCATGGAACATAATTGTTTAGACATACCCCAATAATCAACCTCTTCTGCTCATTTTCTAGCAATAAACGGCAAATTTTCCCTAAACTTATGGTTGGCTATATCTTAAGTAACACCATGCCACAAAAAGTGAAAATAGAACCTAATACATAATTTGCATATCCATAGGTTGATTGAAGGATGCAGCACAATTAGCCAGATTCCACATTGATGAAAAAGAACATAACTAGAAATGACTTATTACTAATATTCCTCCAGAACTATTGGGTGTTTAGTTCTCGCATTTGTGCAAGGCAGATAGCAATCAATCTTCTGTATCATTGTTCTTTGAGCCTGGAATGACCTTGCTTCACATGAGTGGTAGAGAGAAGCCTCAATTCTAAAGTAATTATTAGCATAGTCTTGTTTTGGTTTGAATCTTGAATAGTTTGAGACCACTTATTGGTGAAGATCCATATGCTTGACCTTATAGACAGTCTTTCTGAACTCATGACAGGTACTTAACCTAACTTGGCTTTGGCAAGACCTCTATCCCCTTAGCAGACTTAGATACTTCTGCAACTATCTACATGGGGCAGTACTTACTGGGAAGTTTCTTCCAATTATTCATGGAAGATCTTCAAACACATGTTATTATATTGGGATTTAGAAGATGGATAGTGAAGAAAAAGGAAGCCTACACAATAATGAAGAAGGAAAGCTACACAATAAGGCTTCCAACAAAAATTGCAAAGGGAACAAGATGGTGTTACAAGTGCTTTTGATATGCTTCAAAGGACAGTATTAATTCTCAACATGCAAACAGAAAGGATCTAATAATTAATTTGATTTGATTTGATTTAAGTTAATTTAATTCTCCTTCCTAAAGTCAGGGTAAAATTGGCCATCTCAGTATACCATCACCTATAAATGGATCCAACTTCACAAAGAGGCTTGGTTTATTACACAGCCTTACTTCTATCAACAGGAATTTATACATTAGAAGTAGCTTGAATTGCATGTAAGTTGCAGAAATTACATAAGACAGTGACCAAGGTATAAAGCTGGCCATAATGAGTATTTTAAAATGTTCACCAAGAGGCTTCATGGGACATACTTTAATATGGGTTTGAAGAGGGAAGGGAAGGGAAGGAAAAATAATATTTTCCAGGCACTAGAGAGGTAGAAAAAAATGTTGTCTGTGCTACAGAAATGTGAACTGGATAAAAATAGAATTAACTGGATTTACCATGCTGAAGTAAGGTCATCCTGAAGGGAGAGGTCTCTATAGCTGTGTGACCCTGAAGTCAGTTAATCCTGCTTGCCTCAGTTTCCTCACCATGAGAAAGAAATGGCAAACCACTCCAGTGTCTTTGCCATGAAAATGTTAAATGGAGTCAGACATAAAATACGGACTAAACAACAACAAAACAAGGGTACATAGTGAACACATTTTCCCTTGGTTTTCCAGATTTACTGTCAAAACAAACTTGGTAATGAAGACGGAGGTAGACTACACGGATCCAGAATTTCTGACTGTCTGAGTACCCCATAAGGAGCAGGTAGGATAGTCTTTAAGTATTATTATTGAGATTCTTCTCTATTGAATGTTTGCTTACCCAGTGGCCTTCACTTGTGCCTTAGGTTATCTGTCTGGAAGAAGTTCCTTATTGTCTCATGGTAGCTGTTCCATTGTAGTCATCCAACTGTACTATAGTTTCATTTAATACCCAGTCTGCCAAAGGTGCCTAAAACCATGCCTTGCTAGGAACAATAACAATTAAAAGGAGATATTTATCTTAGAGAAGAAAAGGGCCAGGAACATTGTCTTATGAATATCTGAACATTGCTCTTTGAAAGAGGAAGCAACTGATTCAATCTCACTCCAGGAGAGAGCATTGCAGATGAACAGACACCAGTTAGGAAGAAGTAGATTTATATTAAATAAAAAGAGAGGAATGTCTGGTAAGAACTACCAAAGTAGAACAGAAAACCTTGCAAAGTAGTGAACTCCCTAGAAAGAAGAATGTTCAAGTAAAGGCTGGCATGACCATGTATCAGATATGCTACTGAAGGGATTGGAACTTTGAGGGGAATGTTGAATATCCAAAGTCCTGTCCAACTCTTATTATGAGTAACTCACAAGGTAAAGGAATTGAAAGAAAATAGAATCTATGCCCTGTTAATGTTCTACTTCACCAGTATATATTGAAGCATAATACCAATGAAAAGTCACAAGTCTGAGTTAATAGAGAACACTTAGTTTTACACAGAGAAAAAGCTCTAGTCCACACCCTGTATCCAGTTATCTCATAAACATATATAATAAACCATGGGAGGGAGAAGGAGGGGTTGAATGGAGACTCTGCCCCATTCTGGTGAAGACACTTACATGGGGCAATCCATAGAAGGAGAGGAGAGGGTATTGCATCGAAGACAGTTTATCCTGTAGGATGTATTCTCACTCAGTAACCTCCAGAAGGAAGCAAAGAGAGATAAGGCAGGTAGTACAAAGAAGACAGTATACCATTGTACACCTTGTGAGAACAACTTTCCTGAGGAGGTAATGAGAAGCCAGGGTAGCACAGAAAATATTCTGTGTCATTCCTCTGGGAAACCCTAGGAAATGGCAGACAGACCAGTGATGAGACAGAGATAGGATTCTTTTGGTAGAAGATGGGGCTTCAGAAGGCACCTACATCAGGTACCATGTGTATAAAGCAAAAGTGTTAGAGGGAATGATGGAAGGAATGGGCAGAGGATAGCCCACCCCCGTCAGACATAGACACATTGAGCAACACTTGGGAAGAGGAAGCAGAGAAAGGAAGGAGGCAGGAAAGAGCAATGGCAGCGATTTGGGAGGAAGACAGGAGCCTTGTGTCATATCCCAGGGCATGAGCTCAACATTGAGAAGATGGGTAAGGGAGGAAGCACTATATGCAACTTCTACCACCCACCCATCCAATGTTGACATCCCAAGTAAAAGCCCTAGTTGCCTTATTCATTTGTAATTTAAGAGAAATAATAGCATCATTTGTATAGTGTTTCAAAACTTGCAAATAATTTCATATACATAATCTAATTTAAGTCATAGAATGATCCTGTCAGGTAGGTCTAATGGGTATTATTATTCCCATCATACAGATAAAGAAACTGAATGCCAGAAAGATTAAGCAACTTACCCACACACAGTCTGTGTATCTTACTTAATAAATTGTCCATTAAAGTCTGATGGACATCTGGACTTATAAAGGCTATTTACTATTGTGTGCAATGTTCTTGGGGGAACACAAGGAAAGAGAAGACAGGGGCCTTGATTTCAAGGAGTTGCCAAAATATCCTCAAAAGCATAGTAAAGGGATCTGGGACAGGGAAAAGCTGAATGAGGCACACATAGAAGGAAAGCAAGTCATGACAGAAAGGTAAATTTGGGAAAGCTCCCCACAGCCCGCCCTCAAAGAGCAAGGTTATTACAGTAAGATCCCAAACAACATCACCAGGTCAAAATCAGGGGGGATCAAAGTTTATAAGAAGAAATAAGAGCAAATAGTCAAGAAATCAGAGCAAACAGTCAAGAGCCCATGTTCTACATGAGGTTTTATATGCATGCATGGTGCTCTCTTTTCTCTGGATTTCTGCAGGATAATTTGGTCCTCTGATCCATGTAGGGAAAGCAGGGGGAAATAAGCATTGCAGCCTTTTGTTGTTCTCTGATAACAAAGCATTTTGAGTCAATCCAGCCCAAATCCTACACAATCAGGTACCATAGTTCAAATGTGGTAACAGAGGAATGAAATGTCATGTATTGACCTTTTGAGAGACCATTGCATATGTTGATGGCTAAAGAGAGAATAACCAACTGGAAAAATGACTTTTTGGTTCCGGAGGGCACGATTATTGCCTTGACATAAAACACATTCTCCAACAAAATGGATACTACAGAGGACAAAGGATGATTGTAAAATCTTGGCTGTTGCACCGAAAGTACTGAATCCAAGTGACTTCTAGATCTATGGCCTGAGCCTGCTGGCAGAAGCTTTTGTTGCTAACAGATACAATAGGAAGAGTTGTCTCCCTGCTTTTCTATGGGTTATTTAATGTCGGGAATGAAGGCAGAAATTTCAAAAGGGAGCCTTCTTAGATCTCTGTCATTTCCAGATAAATGGCGGGGATGAAATCCACATCTATTAACTAGATTCACTGAGAAATTAAGTCAACTATTATATGCTGTGAGCTTTGTAAAAACCTGGGCAGCCTCATTTCTCCCTGACCCTCTTTGCAGACAAGCAGAATAAAATGGCTGAACTGGATCTGTGAATAGAGTAATATCTCTATTAACAAAGAAAATGAGTTCCAGTGACACTCTTTATTATCAGAAACTGAGGTGGAAATATGGGAGACATGGGGATGTATTTCTGGATATCAGAATTAGGGATTAGAATCAGAATAGTAAAAAAAATACATATATAAATATATATCTATATAGCTTTAGTATTAAATACTAAGTAAAATACAATTGTGACTGATACAAAGCACTTAACATAAGACTAACATATCCTTCCCGTTCTATGTTGAGATTGATAGTAACATATGGGGGCAGCTGGGTGGTGCAGTGAATAGAGCACCAGCCCTGGAGTCAGGAGGACCTGAGTTCAAATCCAGCCTCAGACACTTAACACTTACTAGCTTTGTGACCTTGGGCAAGTCACTTAACCCCAACTGCCCTCCCCAAAAAAGAAAAAAAAATGTAGTAATATATGAAATGAAAACATCAAAGGATCACATCATTTGTACTATATTTACTAAATCTTGGTGAAAATGAGTTCATATGAGGTTTTCTTGATAGTAGGTTTTGACTGGTAAAAAGGGGAGAGAACATGAAGGCATTGGGCAGGTTGAAGAGGCTAAAAGGCATCATACAAAGGGGGAAAAACACAGAAAGAGAAATATGCATAATAGAGCACAAATTTCATATATAAGCAGTTTGTGTCTTATGTATTTCATACAGAGTGCAATCTATCCATGTCATTTATCATAATCTGGGGCACTTTTCAATCAATAAACATTTTCAAGCATTTGCTATATTCCAGGGGTAGCCCCAAGGCCTCACGTGGACCTTTAGGTCCTTAAGTGTGACCTTTTGACTGAATCCAAACTCCCTTTTTCTAAAAGGATTTGTTCTGTAAAGCTTGGATTCAGTCAAAAGGCCACACCCAAGGACCTAGAAGGCCACATATTCTGTGACTAGGCACTGAGTGCTAGAGATACAAAACCATAAAAATGAAATAACCTCTGCCGTCAAAGAAATTTCATCCCGTTGAAGGTGACAACATGTACACATGTAAGTATACACAAAATAAATGCAAAATAGTTAAATCCAAAATCATTGTGAGATAATGCACTAACATGAGGAAAGGGCCAGTTACAGTTTTGTGGAGAAGGTACTTGAGGGCCATGTTGAAGGAAGCAAGGAATTCTAAAAGGCACAGGTGAGGAGAGAATGCTTTTTAAGCATGAGAGAGGATCACTGAAAAGTTACTGAGATGGAAGTCAAAGTGCTGTAAGGTGGAACCAGACTGACTGGATCATAGAATATCGGAAGGGAAGTAATACAAAAAGAATGAGGCTGAAAAGAAAAGTTGGGGCCGTGTTTCCTAGGATACCTTTGCACAGGTTGTTCACTGAACAATAATGTTATCAACAAAGTTTAAAAGTGATACCACAAATGCACATCTGCACTATTGCTTTGAACAATGTATAAAAGTACTAGCTATAGATTTAGAATAATTGGGTTCAAATACCAACTCTGGTACTTACTATCTATGTTACCTCAGGTCGCCTAGCTTCCCTGGTTCTTAGTCTCCTCATCTATAAAATGAGGCTTTACTCTGAGAGCTCTTCTGGTTTTAGGTTTATTATTGTATAACCACAATGACCCATATTTTACAACCATAATGACATGTAGTCCCCCAGCTGGGATCCATCTGAGTCTACAAGAAAACCTGATTTAAGATAGGATAGAGGCTATTTGGCCAAAACATTAATAATCCTCATAGAACCAGAGAGTGAATATGAGACCTCACATGAACCTAAAAGTGTAATAGATATAATTTTAACTATTGAGGCCAATCAGGGTGTTTACACTGAGCAGATACTGTTCTATTATAAGAAAGTAGGTGGCATAAGAAGCTGAGTCTTGAACTTTGAGTCAAGAAGACATTAGTTCAAACCTTTGTTTAGATACTTACTGACTGTGTGACCTCAGGCAAATCACTTTACCTCTGTCTGCCTCAGATTGCTCATCTGTAAAATGGGGATAATAATAACACCTATTTCCAAGGGTTGCTATGACAAACAAATGGGATAATATCTGTAAAGGCCCTTAAGAACAGTTCCTGGCACATAGTAAGAGCTACATGAATGATCATGTATTTCTGATGAGTGAATAATGAACGATGACTGAATAGTGACTGATTTGTAACTTAGTGTGCCCCATGAGTGGAGAACTTTGACTTTTGTATTTTGTGACCTTTAAGGAGGCATGAAGGAGGATGATTGAGTGATTCAGTTACTAAGTGATTGATTGACTAAATGTTTGTACTTTGTTCAAAACTATGTGACCACTGTGGTGAAAAATGTGGCCATTTTAGTGATAAGTTGTTGTGAATGCTATATTGTGAATACTGTACCTTGATTTACTGTGAATGTTTTGCTTTGATTTGTCAATGAATAAATACTATGTAATCAGAACCTTGAAAGCTGTTCACAGAGGCAGTCCTCTTAAGAAGCTGCTTGTGCTTGGTTTTACAGTAACCAAGTATGGTGGCACACATCTATATAATCCCTTCCATGGAGAAGCTGAGGATGAAGGATGACTTAAGCTTGGGAGTTTTGAGCTACGGTTGAGTTAAAGTGTTCATGCTAAATCGAGCACTAATATGGTGAACTCTTGAAAACTAGAAATTAACTTCTGAGATTATATAAATTCTAGCAGTGAGCTGAGCTTCAGAGAATTCTGATGAAGAGTTGCCAGCATTTGATTAAGCAGGGTAGAGCTAAAGTATTCCTAGTTACATATATTAGCCCAATTAGATTAATTAAATTTATCATGTCATATTTCCATTAATCTATAAGCTCTCATCATGCATATATAGACAATGGCAAGGAAGAGGAGAGAATACTTCTATGTTTAAGAATATTAACATTTATTTAAAGCTTAATTCAATATATCTTCATAACTATATGAAATTTGCAAATTCAAGAGACTTTTGCTGTGTTGAAGTTACAGAGTTCTGCAAAGTAGAAAAAGTACAAAATTTAATTACATTTGACAAACCCAGAGACCACCACAGAGATATATTGAAGCTCCTGGCAAAGCTTTTGCTTGCTTCCATCTGGCTTCCTTCTTACCATGGACCTCTGATATAAATGACAAGCCTATTGAGAATGGTTTTGTGTGGGAGAATTTCCTCAAGAGGGTAGTTTGCTGTTGACTGAAAATCTGACTTAAGATCTTTAGGTTTCCCTAAGGTCTTTTGAAGAGTCCCTAGGGATGTCTTTAATTTTTTTACAAAAATTACCAAATTAAATGCAGAGACATAAAATTCTAAAATGACATCCATGATATCCCAGCTTTAGTTCTAGTAATACACTGTGATAGGGTAAAGGAGAGACCCAGATAAGGTGCCTTAAGAAAATTTGAGGCAAAAGAAAGCACCTGAAACTGGACATGAAGGAATTTTAGGAAGGTGATAGCACTTGGACTAAACTTTTAAGAAAGATTTCCATAGGAACGGAGAAGGAAGAAAGCCATTGTAGGTGTGAGCCAAAACCCTCAATGGTGCCCGGAGGCAGGAGATGGAATGAGAAGATGGGAGAGCAGTTAATATGACAGACTGACTGAAGTGTAAGTTATATGTAAGGGCAAGTAATGTGAAATAAGGTTCCAATGTGATTTGGGTACAAATTGGGGTTTGTATTCTGGCTTTTGGAAATATCTGAATAGGATCAGCCCTGGACAAAATTCAAAAGCTTAGCTCAGATATGCTGCCCTTTCTGCACCATTATATCTTCCTTTCATGGTACAGTTTTCTTCATGTCTTCGAGTTTTCTCATCCTTAAGGTCCAGTGCAGAGTACTGGCTCTGAACTCAGAGGACTTGGGTTCAAATCCCACATTTGATGCTTATTATCTACATGATCTGAGACAAATCACTTAACCTCCTTGAAATTAGTCTGTTGTCCTCCATTCTTTTAGTCATGGGATTTTCTTGGCAGAGATACTGCAGGGGTTTGCCATTTCCTTCTCCAGTTCATTTTTACAGATGAGGAAACTGAGGCGAACAGGGTTAAGTGACTTGCCCAGCCAGGGTCATATACTTGCTCAGGGTCTGAGGCCAGATTTGAACTCTGGAAGATGTCTTCCTGACTCTAGGCTCAGTGAATGGGTTGGGCTAGATGGTCCCTGAGGACCTTTTAGACCTAGTTCTATGACTCTGTCATTACTTCCCACTCCCCAGCTAAAGTACTCTGGAAGATGTCAAATATATATCAGTCATTTACTCTAGTGGAGTCAAACTCAAATAGAAACAGAGTTACTAAACAGTACATAAGGATCCACATTTGGACTGAGAAAACCACATGCTAACATTATCTATGATCCATTATATTTTTACTTATTTTATTAAATATTTGCAAATTACATTTTAATCTGGTTCATGACTGTGTGTTGTGAAACCTCTTATTTACACCATTTGGTAAAGACATTTAGATTAATGTTTCCTTTTTCAGATATGGTTGGGTTTTAACTATGGACTGAAAGACTTTCTTTCACCTTTGGAATTTCTGGTATTGACAGACAGGCTTGGGGGCAGGAGGAAGATTAGAAGGGATTGAGAACTTTCTAAAACCACATTCAGGCAGGTGTTTTTTGCATTCACACACACACACACACACACACACACACACACACGGCCAACCCTGAGTCAGAGTCCATGGTTTGCGACAACTATGTATAAAGTTCTCTTACAAGTGGTGATGTTACTTCATTTTCCCAGAATAAACTCTTCATGGACACCTGCTTTGGATCATCAAAAGATTAAAATACATCCCGCTGCTTCAGTTTTCTCCTATTCAATGCAATTCCTATGGATAGCAGCAATATTTACTGAGATTTTTTTTCATCACTTTATTTCAGTCCTCACCCAGCTGACATGCTATTTTCACTCATTTTTATTTAGTTTCTTTCATATTTTTCATTGTTTTCCTTGAGTTTTCATTTCAATTGATTTTTTTCCAATCAGCCTAGCAACATATATATCTGTCTACCCTGCATTTCATTTCAAGTTGGATCCCTGCCCTCAATCTGGGTTTTGTTGAGATTCGTATCTCTACCAGTTACCAACAACCATCAGAAACTTTTTTTGGCTAAGCTGGCTTCTAAGAAATCAGGCTCCTGGATTTGGATTTGTCCTTGAGGCTGGATCAGAGAAACAAATGCAGTAGGAGTGAGCCAAAGGATTGTAGAAGGCTGGGAAGTTCGCTATTTTGAAAGGTTACACTGTTAGAGGTTTAATGGGACAGGAAAATAGAGAAAGGAAAACAAAAAAAGAGACAACACCAAAGAGATGACATTCCATCAGAGACAATTCTGTGCTCTTAGAGTAATCAGTGTCCTCATGTATTCTCTGATATATATATATATATATATATATATATATATATATATATATATATACACACACACATACAACATATATGATCAAATATGGCAAAAGATCACCGTGTACATGTACGATACTTACACACATGTGCTTCTTGCTCAGGACTCAGGGAGGGTTATGTAGGGTCTCGCTCCTAGTAATCATTGGCACTGTTGAACTAACCAAAGCCCTTTTGCTCCCCTTCCATGTGGAAAGAGGTTTATGCCACCGTTCTCAATTCAGCGTAGTGTAGAAACAATATTATTATTAATAATTATATTTTATAGACCCTTAAGATTTGCCAAGTTTTCATACACTATTTCATTTAGTTCTCCTAATAACTCAGAAGAGTAAGTATACAGGTATAATTATACCCATTTTACAGATGAGAAAACTGAAGCTAAGAGGGGTGGAGTGGTTTGTCCAAGATCACTCCATCAGTAAGTGCTGATGGTGAGAAATGAACCCACATCTTCCTGTCTCCAACTTCTGTTCCCTCTCCACTATGCCATACTAACTGCTGCCCTGAGAGTAGAAGGAACACTGAAAATGCTAAATGGAGCGATGTATTTTTTTTTTACTTATTATTATTCCTTGAAGAGACAGTGTGGCATAGTGAATAGAACGATGGATCTGGAGTCAGGAAAAGCTACTTTTAAATTCCATCTCAAATACTCAGTATCTTTGTGACCTTTGACAAATCACTTAACTTCCCTAAGTCTCAGTTTCCCCATCTGTAATATGAGAATAATAAACCTCATAGCATCTGCCTTATAGAATTGAGGTGAGGTCAAAAGAGAGAACATGGATAAAGTGCTTTGCAAGCTTTAAAGCTCTATGTAAATGCCAGTTACTATTATAAGTAGCCAGCTTCAGTTCACAGGAAGTGCCTATGCATAATAAAATCAGCAATTTGTCTAGGGTTCTTCTTCCACCTGAGCTCATGTCAGATCCCACTGGGATCTAGTCTTACTCGAATATATAATTCTTTTGAATGTAGTATGAAGGAGGGGGAAGGGTAGAGAGCAGTTCATCTGATCACAAAGTTAGATTGAGATGGCATGGAAAAGGCATATCCAAAAACCCATTAAGCCTTCAAATTCAAGTACGATGCCATGTGCAATTAGGCACTTAGCAAATGCATTTCTTTAAAGGCTGATCAGTCTAAGCTAAGATTTTCTGATCTCCCAGCAATACATTATCAAATGCAAAACTTTGAGGAAGGCATTTTCTGGCATGGACTCCAAGGACAAGAAAAAAAAAGGAAATGACAAACCCAGGCCATACTTTTCTTGGAAAATTGGCTTCAGGAATACACTGGCTGTTGGAAATATTTTTTTTGAAAAGATGTAACACATTACATTCTGTACAGACAGAAATCTCTCTAGGTGAAATAATAGGCTAGTGGGAAATGTACTACCCAGAGAGAAATATGAATAAAGGGTGGGTTTGTTTTTAACTGGCTATTAACATAGGCCTATTGTGCTAACGTGAAAGCTGACAAAGATGGAGTTAGCTTTAGTCGGTTGTAAGTGTGTTAATTTGAGGATCTTGGCTAATTTTCTAAAGGGAGCCCTGTGTTCAGGGACTTCTTTTTACCAATTCTATCTGAAGGATAAAAGTCTCCCCCTCAGAGGGACTGAGCTTCCTTCTTACAAGGTTGAGTAAAGAGGGTGATCACTATTAAATGGTACTGTAATCTCCATCTAACAAACAGGACCAAAGGAAAAGCTTGTACCCTTTGCTTATGGCGTAGAAGAATAGAGCCTGAGTAGATTGGCCCTTTGTCTCTGCAAAGAGCATTGCCTCAGGTCTACAATCAAATTCTAGACTATTCTAGGAGGAGGAACTTAGAAATAGACTGTTTTAATAACTTATAGTTACTTTATAAATCAGCTAAAACAATGCCTCCTACCTGATATTTTATCTCCCCACTTCATGCATTTTCAGTCTGTCCCCGAGGACTCCTCAGCTCTACCTCTCAGAGCCTCTAACTCTGTTCTTGGCCCTGGTCATGTACCATATCTACCATATCCCATATGATGCCATTCCTGAAACCCACCTCCAAATTATTTTGCATTTACTTTGTTTCAATTTTACATTTATTTATCTGATCACATGTTGCTTCCCCTAGTGCCCAGAATAGCACCTAGCACATAGTACTCCTACAACTCATTAATAAGTGCTGGTTGAATTGGATTCAAATGAAATAAGGCCTATAGAAGGTCCCCAGGTCACCTGAGTTCCTACCTAACTTACCTACATTTGCCTCCACCAGCATCCTCTTCCAAATTCACAGAAGTATCAACCCAAAACAAATGCCCTTGAGAATTTTTTTACTATCATCCCCTAAAAATATTCATGAAAATTCAAAATGAAAAAGAAGAAACTGGTAAGGGCATAGTTTTGATAGTTTAAATCCCTTCTTGCATTTTATTCTCTTGGCTAATCCCATTGTCCTTCCCTGTCTCTTTTCCAGCTCCAATTTGGCCAGATACTAAAACCACCTTTCCAATACCATATGCTAAAGTCAGAATTTTATTCAACATCTCAGGTATCCAGACAGCAAGCAAAGGGAAACACTTTCTGCTTCAATTCTAAAAGCTTTCTTGAAATGACCTAATTCTGTATTTCCTTGGATTAAAGGCATTATTCAAAAGAATTTCCCCTAGGAATCCTTTCAAAAAGAAATAAAATATAAAGTTCTTTGGGTATCAAAAGGTTCTCACGTTCAGAGGATAAAATGAGTGGAAACTCATGGGTATATCTACACTCTTTGTTAGGCCAGCAAAGTAAAAAAGGAACACAGAAGACCCAGCCCACAGTAAGACCAGCATTATTAATACTAGGAAGAGTCAAAGAATAGGGAGTGCATACACCACTACCAAAGACTTTGGGAAAAAAAGGTGGTGTCAGACTAACAATCAGCTATCCTCCAGTTTGCCTTCTGACCTCCTGACCTCAATTCATCTTCCTATAATTGAACTTGTTCTTTAATATCAACACCTTGAACCAGTTGAGGAGCTCTGGACTCCAGGTATAGATCCTTGGACAGTTTTAGAATTTAGTGAGGAAGTCAAAGATAGCTAGTGTGAGAAACTCTAATACAGAAACAAGGATTCTGATATGGAAAGGACCTTAGAAATCACCCCATTCAATCCCTTCATTTTCCGTATAAGGCTCTGATGTCCCAGTAGGCTGACCAATGTCACACAATGGCAGGGCTGAGAGTTGTAAAATCATAGGGTTACAGATTTAGAACTAATTGATAATATTAACAAAATGGTTCAAGTTTTGGAAAGTGCTCCATATTATTTCATTTGAACCTTAGAACAATCTTATGAGGCAGGTGGCAGCATTATTCGTTTTACAGATGAGGAGACTGAAGCTAAGAAAGTTTACTTGCCCAAAGTCACACATATCTTATAGACTCCAAGCTCCGTCCCCTATATTGCCTAGCTTCCTCCTACAACTGAACCTAGCACTTAATTTTTGAAAACAGCTAGTTAAATAGAAGTTACAAAAAGGTTCTTCTGTAGTGCCAATGCAATATTCATATTGTGAATATGCTGGCATAAATCTGAATAGCAAAATATAACAGAGTCTCCACATGGAAGGCAGAACAAAAACATTTATTCAGACACCAGAAAGTCAAATCCATCATAGCAACATAGAAATCTATACACAATAACAATGCAGAGAGCACTGCCATCCCCAAGACTTCCCCCTGCTAGGGCCTTCACACAAACAAACACTTACAGTTTGCTGCCTGCTTCTTCTCTTTCCCTTAGCTCTAACTACTCTAACAAAATTCCTCTGAGCTGTTCCACCAGTTTGGCAAGCTCCTCCCCCCATAGAGTCATGTGACTCAGACTTCTGTGTGATTCAAACACATCACATGGGCCTATTAATGGATAGGAAAGATCTTCCCATTAAGCAAAAATACATTAACAATATATCTTCAATTGTATTTGTAACAATACAATAGGTTAGTGGGAAGAGGCAGAAGAGTTGAAGAACCAGTACTGGGCTAATAGTAAGGAAACCCAAGGTCTTGTTTGCCTTCTGTCGTTAACTAGCTGTGAGACTCTGGGTCAGTTGCTTCCTTTCTCTATTTGTCATTCAGTTTTCTGCTTATAAAATGAGGCAGTTGGATACATCGAGATCTCTCATCCAACTCTAAACCATGATGCGGCTAAGACATATCCCAATGTAATTGAAGTACATAATAAACAGACAATTTACGAAGGAAGAAATACAAACCGCTAATAACCATAAGAAAATATAATCAAATTCCTTTGCAATCAACGAAATACAAAATTGAGACATATTCATACCATCTAGAAAGGCAATTTTTTAAAATTTTGGTAAAAATTCAATATTAGAGGAGTTGTAGGAAATAGGAACTCTCTCATACATTGGTGGTGGTATTGCAAAAGGGTGCTATCTTATTAGAGGGCAAAATGACAATCAGCATCAATCAACTAAGGCTTATTAAGCAGCTTCCATGTACCAGGCGCTGAGCTAAGAGTTAGATCTAAATAAACTCAGAGATGGAAGGGGATTTTTGAAGTCCTGCATCCCCTTTTTATATTTAAGGAAATTGAGAACTTGAGAGAAGAAGTGACTTGCCCAAGGTTATAACACTCATAATAAAATTGACCATTTATTTATTTAATTTCATACCAATGAGTCCATTGCTAAGCATTTATCTCAAATCATTTTAAAATGACTTCACTAAATGAAAAAAAAATTATCATAGTTCTATTTGTAATGATCAAAAACATTGAAACCATTATTTATTCATTGAATCATAACTGAAAAAATTATGTTAAATTAATTCAATTGATCTTTGTGAAGCTTTCAAAATTATAAATATGATACTGACAGTGAATTATAGAATGGCCTAGATGGCGATTTGAAGTGAAATCAGTAAAACCAGAAATGTATACATACTGACTAAAATTCTGTTTTTAAAAAAGGAAGAAAAAAATGAGAATAAAAAGCCAGAGATAGTAGAACATCAAGCTAGACTGGGAAAAACACACAGAATAAAAGGGATAGGGTTTTATTTGTGATTTGCTTGTTAATTCCTGTGGTTTTACCTTCTTAAATGTTCAGAGTTCTATTTATTTGTTCATTTTGTTGACTTAAGTTTATAATATCAATATTTATGATGGGGGATGGCTAGGTGGCGCAGTGAATAGAGCACCGGCCCTGGAGTCAGGAGGACCTGAGTTCAAATCCGGCCTTAGACACTTAACACAAAAACTAGCCGTGTGACCTTGGGCAAGTCACTTCACCCCCAACTGCCCTCCAAAAAGCAATATATATATATATATATATGATAAATCCTCTGACTATTCCATAAGGTCAAGACATGTGTTAGTTGAGTATTTGAGCAAGGTCTCTGGAGTAAGAAGTCCTAAGGAAAGATTTCTATTGACAGCAATACCAACCATCCAAGTAGTGCCTACATGTTTGGCTTCTTGGTATCTGGAAAGAGAAGGATGTAACATTGAGGACAGAAATCATTTTAGGAGGTGAACATATAAACTAATATGTAATATTTCTGTGTTCTATGAAGGCAGATAAAACAATGGTACCCCAAAAGAGAGCTTTTTTTTCACTTCTGTGAGTACTACGGCCCTTGAGCACACTATGTCTCCAAGGGCACAGGCATTCAATATCCTGGCAGATTAATTTTGAAGCACTCGGCTTTACAGTAAGATGTTAGCTTGCATTCTCATCCCATTACCCTGAAAACCCACCAAAGAACTTGATCACAACTTCTACAAGATGCATGAGTTAGGTTGGAGCAGCTGTTCCCCTTTAATAGGTCACAAACCCCTTTGTCACAGCTATGGTCCAAGGGTCTCTTGTGAAAAATAATGATGCCTTAAGCCATAATTTCAGAATATTGTGAGTAGTATATTAACTTCCCCGAGGCTTCGCAACATGTTTTTGTCGAAAGGGATTTGTGGAACAAAAATATGCTGAGAACCACTGGATTAGAACACAAGTCAAAGGTAGAAGCAAAGATATAACAAAACCTCTTTCAAGGAATCTTCAAACAATCCCAGACTACACTGAATTTTCTTTTCCCTGATCTCCATTACGTATTGCATTCTCTACCACAGAGTTGGTCAAGAGCCATGATTTAATACATTTAATAGCCTTCCTAATGCCTAGACCCTTTAATAGTCTTATGTGGGTGTGTCTGCATAGGGGTGGACCCACCTGGAGATGGATAGAGGAGGTTCCTAAGACCATTGGAAATATGTGTTCCAATGGTCTTAGGTGACCCCTGTGACCCCTGTGAAAATCTTCATCTCAATTTCAATGGGGTAGGGACGAACTTTTGGTCAGACAATTAGTTGTCCCAAGCAAATTTGGAAAATTTTAACTTTCTTCTACTTCCTGAATTTAAGATATTTGGTACCATGTTTCAACTAAGCATTGTGTTATTGAGACAAGAGCACTCTCTTAAAATTAGAATCATTTAAAAATCATTTTTATTGATAACTTTAATTTTTTATGTCACCAGAATCTCTCTCAGCACCTTCCCCCACTCTCAAGAAAGCTATCCTTTTTTTTTTTTTTTGCTTTTTTAGGGCAATTGGGGTTAAGCAACTTGCCCAAGGTCACATGGCTAGTAAGTGTTAAGTGTCTGAGGCTGGATTTGAACTCAGATCCTCCTCACTTCAGGGCGGATGTTCTATTCACCGTGCCATCTAGCCACCCCAAAAGCTGTCCTTTTTAATAAATAATATTTTAAAGCAAAAAAGACACAAGAAACTCAGAAAAAATTCATCAATGAATCAAAAACACGAAAATATATGAAGTCTTCCATACCCATTGACCTCTCCAAAGGAATAGGGTAGAGGGGGTCTTCTCACATCTCTTCTTTGGACACGTTTATTCTTCATAATTTTGTAAAATTGACTTACTTCTGTGGCTGTTCTTTCCATTGTTGGGAGTTGTTGCTGTTGTATTTTGTATAGTATTTTCTTGGCTGTGCTCACCTCACTCTGCACTAGATTAGAATCTAAATTTTCAAGCCAACTCTACTACCTATTAGCCCTATGACTTTTTTTTAACACTAAAAGAATAAAGATCTTTATTAAGCACTGGAAGCTGCATTGAACAGCATTCAAATACACTGCATCATCTACAGTCAATCAAATTGGACAGTAGTTCATTCCTGCACAATCCATGAGTTAGGACAGAACTCCATTCAACTTATAGTAAGGGGGCGGTTAGGTGGTGCAGTAAATAGAGCACTGGCACTGGAGTCAGGAGGACCTGGATTCAAATCCAGACTCAGACATTTGACACACTTACTAGCCGTGTGACCTTGGGCAAATCACTTAACCCCAATTGCCCTCCAAAAAAAGCAAAGAAAACAAACCCCACAATTTATAGTAAGGTGCTACTTAGCTCCCTCAGGCAAGGAATGGGGAATAACACCTCATTTCTGATCACTAATGTGTGATGAAAAGCATCAGGAAATGTATATAAAAATGAATATAAAGAAATTATTCTAATTTCAAAGTTCATTAAGTTTGGAAACACCAACAAAAACAACAAAATGATACAGCTATATTTGCTTATATTAAATTCTTGATGGGAAAGTTCTCAATTTGTTTCCTGCTACAGAAAGGGGATAGTTTTTGAAGATCAAAGGGGCTTTTTTGTTTGTTTTTCATAGAATTTCCTATTTGCTAACATGAAGTAAAAACAGCAACAGAGAACAATAATTCATACAGTAATGAACACACCAGGGTAACACTGATATTCAAAACTAGCCCTATGACTCTTGACAAGTCATGAACTCACTGAGGCTGTACAACTGGAATAATACTGTGTGGTCCTGATTAGATCAAGTGCATTGGAAAGGAAGTCTTGGAGTCAAAAGACCTGGGTTCTAATTCTGACAATGATATTTACTAGCTAGATGACCCTGGAGAATTCATGCATTCCTGTTTTACTTTGTCTGGAAAATAGGGAATAATGCCTGTACTCACTGAGTAGTTGGGAGGAGAACGCTTTGTAAATCTTTGTAAAGTACTGTAAAACCAACAACAAAAATAATAACCATAATAGGTAACAATTACAAAATAGCTTAAGGTTTTAAAGAGCATTACCTATATTATCTCCTCTGATCCACAACAACCTTGTGAGTTATGGGCTTTTTTTATCCCCATTTACAGATGAAAAAACTAAGCCTGAGAGAAGTTAAATGATTCGACCCCAGTCATACAACTTGTAAGCGTCAGAATCAGGATTTGAACTCAGGTCTTCCTCACTCCAAGTCCCACATGATCTACTGACCCACTGAACTGCCTTGCTCATAAACATTTTATATATATATATATATATATACATATTTAATATATATTATTTAATTATATATTTAATATATATTATATATAATATATATTATATATTTAATTATATTATTTAATATATATTTATTATATATATGCATATTTGTGTGTATGCATAATCTTTGAAAAGGAAAAGACACTACAAAAAATGTGAGGTGCCATCTACTATTGTGTGGACAGTCATTTGAAAATGGTTTAATTTTTGAGTCACGATTCCATCCAATCTTTGATCTCTCCATCAGGGAAAATCTTAAAACAATAAGGAAGAAAAATGACTTTGCACAGATTGATCTAGCCTTCATTGCTAAGCATGATGCAATGATCTTTCAAAATTCAAAGACTAGTTTCTTTGTAAGCAAGTCACTCTAGCTAACTAAACATAATCAGTCCCTTTTATATATCACCTTAAGGTTCGCAGAGAGCTTTACAACTATTTTATCCCTGCAAACTAAATTGTCCCCATATTATAGATGAAGAAACTAAGACTAAAGAGGTAAGTGACTTAATCAGGCTCACATAGTTAAGGCAGAAATTCAACCTAGGTCTTCCTCCCTCCAACACTTCATCTATGTTGATATGCTAACACTTGAGTTCTTTTAATCACATACTTAAGGAGAAATTATGAATTTAATGTATTTGTGCACTTTGAGAAAACAGAGTATCCAGAGGGAGGGTGTAGACAGTGAAGCAGAGGGATTAAATAGATTGAAGACTGAGGACTTAGCAGTTAGGAGACCCTCAAGTCTTTGAAAAAGCAGTTTCAGTTAAGTGAAAGGGGAAGAGAAGAAGAAAGAATTCAAGAGCACAAAAATGAATGAGAGGGTAAGAACTGGGCAGGAATTGGATTGAGAGACAGACAGACGAGAGACAGAGGTGGGGGAGAAGTAACAGAGAAAATGAAGTATGTGGTTCTGCTTCTCAGGATAAGGGGAGCAGGATATGCAAGTTTGCCAGACATTGGACAGGGGAAGAACAAGTTGACCAGAGCCTTTGGTGAGGATCCTAACTGCAGGGTCCTATGTAAATTCGAGGGCACTGATGCTACAGTTTCTTACTCCAAAAACTGAATTCTGGGGAGGCATTTGAGGGAGCAAACCCAAACACTTACAAAAGAAACCAATTCTATCAGGAACTTAATAGACATATAATGCTCTAGGCACTGTACTGAGTGCCAGGAATATAAAGAAAGGGAAAGACAGTTACTGCTCTCAAGGAGCTCCCAGTTCAAGTGGGTGCAGAGGTCTAGGGGATGGGGGAGAATGAACAAGAGACAACATGCAAAACATTATGTACAGGCAAGATGGATAGATAGAGGACAGATAGAAATATGATATGATATGACATGACATGACACGATATATCTGAAATAATCAACAGAAGGATAGCTTTAGAATTAAGGGGAATCAGGAAAGATTTCCTATAGAAGGTGAGGCTTTAGCTGGGGCTTGATTGAAGTAGGTACATCTACCCCTGTGACCTCAAGATTATGACCCACTGATCTAGAACATGTTGCTTCTTCATATAGAGCCACGACCCTTTAATACAGCTCCTCATGTTGTGGGGATCCCCAACCATAAAATTATTCTTGTTGCTACTTCATAACTGTAAGTTTGCTACTATTATGAATCATAATGTAAATATCTGATATGCAGTATATATTTTCATTGTTACAAACTGAACATAACCTGCAGGTTGAGGACCACAGATATAGAGAAATCTATGCTAATACTCCTCCCCCCCCCATTCCCATCAAGTATATAGGAGATTATACAGAACTAGGTAATTAGTTTTTATAGTAAAAAAAAAATCACATCTTGAGAGATTTCTAAATCCTCCCAGAGCTCTTAATAAGTTCAATATAAATCAGCCTTAAAAATAAAAAAGCCTTAAAATAAAATTATCAGTAAATCTCCAAACAAAGCCAAATAATGAAGTCACATATGCCAATCCTCTTGTAATACAGAGTTCTACAATAGTGCTTTCCACCTTTCCCTGGCTTCCTGACCAATCCAATTGTCTTCATAATAAAAATAACAATTATAATAGATAACATTTAAAGAGTTTTAAGGTTTGCAAAGTGCTTACATATATTATAATTTTGTTTGATTTGAGCCTCACAATAATCCTATGAAATAGGTACTATTATGATCACAATTTTGAGAGGAAACTGAGGCTAATGAGAGGGAAATGACTTGTCCAGGGTCACAAAGTCAATGAGCATCTGCAGTAGTATTCAGACCCAGTTCTTCCTGCCTCCATCACTGGAGCTCTATTCTTAATGCTGCTTCTCTTAAGACCTACTGGGTACAAGTAATAGAAATGGATAAGATGGAGCAGCTAGGTGGGGCGGCGAATAGAGCACCAGCCCTGGAATCAGGAGGACCTGAGTTCGAATCCAGCCTCAGACACTTAACACTTATTAGCCATGTGACCTTGGGCAAGTCACTTAACCCCAATTGCCCTGCGTTCCCCCCTCCAAAAAGAAAAAAAAGGATAAAGACAAGAGAATTGAGTAGAGGAAAGGAGGAAATAAAAAAGAAAAAGACATGGCAGATGGAACCTAGACACAGTTTAATCTAGAGAGAATACAGGAGACTCTCTCATATCTACCACTAACCTCACCTGGAGCTTTATGCCTCTCATTGAAAATGTTGCGGAGATGAGCAACGACACAAAGAGCCACTTGGTCTGATCCATTAACTTCCAAAGATTCCCTTGCTGAAAGTGATAGTTTGCCAGTTAAAATTTTTGCTGCTCTAAAGTACATTTGTTTTTTGTTTTGTCTTGGAGGCCCATAGGAACTAAACCAAACTTGACAGGGCATTCCTCTCCATCCTCGAGGGGATATTCAGGGAAGTATCCTCCATGTTATTGAAAACTGGGAGAAATATCTTGAAAAATCAACCTATATAAGACCTTAGTTAACAGAGTTTTAATCTGGAAGTTTCTACATCATCTATTCAATTAATTTTTTGAAAAAGAGGCCAAGTTCCAGGATAACACAAACACTAAAGGCTACCAGTGAGGTTTGCACTCAGCAATTACAACCTAACCATAGCCTTGAATTCTTGGCTAGGTTTCTTATTAGTAAACACCATCCAAATAATCACTCTGCTTGGTTCTAGAGATGTAGAGAACCAGTGCATGGAAATTATAGGAAAACAGACTTGAGCTTAATATAAAGGAAAACTTCATAAGAATTAAATGCACATGGGCAGTGAATTCCCTGTCATAAAGACTTTTAGGAAGAGGCTAGATAACAACTTATTGGGGGCATTTTAGAGAGGATTTGTAATTTTGGTAGGGATTGGAAGTGATTCCCAGAAAAGTGCTTTTTCCCCACTTACTCAAAGGGAATAAAGATAGGAGTAAGATAAGGAGGGAAGATCCAGGCAAATAGAAAGTTCCACCAGGTAGCTCTGGTGCCTGGATTTGAGGTCACATTTATTTAGTACTAGATAGTTTAAAAGTTTAGAGGCACCATCCTTTTGGTATGTCCCCAAATCTTAATAGATGGCTAAGCTTATGATGTGATGATGTCATACACAAATCTACTTAGAACTGTTCCTAAGAGCTTCCAGAGTCTTTATAATAATAAGTGATATTCACATAATTATTTTGAAGCTTGCAAACTGATTTATGATACACTCTCTCATTTTATCCTGACAATAGCCTTGTGCTCAAAAGTCATTATTATCCATATTTTATACCTGGCGTTGCAAATTAAAAACCTGAAGAGAAAGAGTTTCTGGGTAATTAATAATGTATTAATTAATTAATCTAGCTGACAACCAACAAACAAATGGTCAGTAACCAAAACAGCCAGTGGATGCACTGAATGCCTTAAATACCTTGTAAAAGGGAATGCCCCTGACAAGTAAAAATCAATCCTGATTGGTGGACATTTAATGAGGAAACAGACTAGAGTCTTCAGCTCTTCCTGCTAAGAATGTAGCCTGATCATGAGACTCAGTCACTTCCAGAAATCTGGATAGGGGGATCCATCCCCATCCCCACTCTGGTTGGTTTTCTCCTTTATGACCTAAATCACCTTAAAGTCTAATGGAAGGGTAGAAGGACAGGGTCTCCTTCTGTTTATTCTCTAAACAGAAGTTAGGTCTCCTAGTTGAGTGGGGTCCTGGCCCAGGATTGAAGAGCCTGTGTCCTTGAGGGCTAGGAGCAATCTGATCAATCAGTCAGGTCTTTCAGAGACTGATTTTTTTACAGGATCTGGGTCTTAATGAGAAATAAAAGGAGAAAAGTTCAGATCCCAATTTAATAATTGGTTATTAACATAACAGTAAAATAATAATTTATCTCAATGGGAAATCCGTCTCAGAGATGTATCTCGTTCATGGTCATACAGCTAATAAGTGGGTAAGGTGGGATCTGACTCTGAATCTAACACTCCAACCACTAATCTGCAGGATTTCAAATGACACTGCTCCAAGGGTGGTCTGAGCCCCAAAGAATCCTTGCCTCTCTATTCCCTACTACAATTTTTTTTAAGTTAGGAAAGAAAAAGCAAGGACTTTGGAGAATGATAATCAAGTTGATTCCAAGCCTATGGGTCTCATTTATCAAGAACAATGTCCAAAAAACAAAGGCCTAAACTTCATTGCCCAGTCTCTTCTAACAAAGGAAGAATAAGGCATCAATCAAAATGTTGCAATTGTAAAATATAGACAAAAGGAAAAAGGGGGTGGAGGGAAGCCAACTCTTATTTAAATAGATGAGCTAAGCGAAAGAGAAAATTAAGACCATTACCAGGAAAATTCAAAAGCTTAAAAGAGTTGCTTTATTTAGTCATTCATGTATGTAATTGAAGCAAAGGAGGATTTATACTCAAATTTCCCAAATAATTATCTCTATCCTGTCCCTTTTATCAGTGGTCTTCTCCACAGTACGGTCAACTCATATCTAGGTGCCAACACACTCCGTGCCTCAGGCAAACAAATCCAAGCACTTTGGACCCAGATAATACCAATAAGTCATAATATCAGTCATGGAAAGCATGGAAACAATCTCTCAAGAAGTTAGCTTTACCCAGACACCTAAAGGAGGGAGGCATTTATTATCATGTCAAAAGAAAGGAAAAAGTCACTGAGACTTCTCTTGCTTTATATTCATTCACTTAGCAGGAACCTTAGTCCAGTGGCAAAGAGGCTTAACTACTCTTATAAGTAGAAGAAAGAAACTGGAGGCCAGCTGGTGAGGGGGTCCACTTTTTAATCTTCTTTGGTGATTCATTAAAAAACCTCACTTAACCTCTCTGTGTCTCACCTTTTCTAGTCTGTAAAATTAAGACTGAAATATCTGGTTTTGGTGGTTTGGCTCGGTCGTCCACAATCCCCTATTTTGGCATTGGTTTCTTAATCAATTTCCTGCCCATCATTTTTACCCATCAGAAAATATTCAGAATTATCTTCATTCATTCATATCTGTATTCAGGAATGAAGTTGTTCCATAGGCCAATAATTCCTTAAGGTTTTTGTTGGGGGTTTGGGGGTTTTTTTTAAGCAGTGTCCTTGTGTTTCTCGGGTCATGGTTTGGATTTTCTCGAGGCAGCACTGGAGGAGGTCTGAGAGATTTGCTAATATCAAAATTGTAGAGCTCGAAGCCTTGGGACTTAGTGAGATTTCCTATTTTACTCTACAAATCCTTCCTCTGGTCTTCCCCAAGTCTTAATTGTTAAATTCTGAGAACCTTAGAACTACAGAATTCAAGAGTGCAGGTAGCTGGTGGTGGTCGAAAGGTATATTTAAGTAAATAAAATAATAATAATAGTAATAATAATAATTAGCAGCCAATACTTATGTAGCACTTACTATAAGCCTGGAACTGTGCTACAGGCTTGGCAATCATTACCTCATCTGATCCTCACAACAACTCGTGGAGGTAAGTGCTATTATCTCTATTTTACAGATGAGAAAACTGAGGTAAACATGGTTTAAGTGATTTACTCAGGCAGTAAAATTTAAGGCAAAATTTGAACTCAAGTCCTCTGTACTCCAGAGCCAGCATTCTACCCAGTGTGCCACCTAATACTTATTTTTTAAATAAGAACCTTCCATGTACATCATTTTTTTGATAGCACCCATGAAGGACTAAGGATTGCTCAGAGTGAGCACACAGGCTGAGTTATTTCTGAAACAAGGGATTCATCTTTCTTTGACCTGTAGTAATTTTATTTCCAACCCTGTTCCTACTTGTTGCCTTGAGTGTTTCTGTGAGTCTATAAAATGGACTTTCAAGGTGAGCAGCTACTAGCTATAAAGCCCTGGTCTTCTGGCACTTTTAAGTGGACACACTTGTAATAGAGATTCATTGCTATCAGAGTGATGGTTCAATAAAGATGAAGGCAATGGTTTCCCAATCGAAACTACTGCATTTTATGCAGTCCAAGAACATCTCTGAGTGTGTGTGTGTGTGTGTGTGTGTGTGAGTGTGTGTGTGTGTGTGTGTGTGTGTGTGTGTTTAACCTGGAGGCCCACAGGGACTTAACCAAAGGCTTTACTCATTGAGGCTTCAGGATTCATTGCGCAAGAATTATGACCTACATATGATCAGAGATGGCACAACATAATAAGGGGAAAGAATATTGACTTTGGAGCCAGTTGGCCTCGGTGAAAATCTGGATCTAATACTCTACTATGTGACCATAGGTAAGTAATTTAATGTCCTTGGGCCTCAGTTTCTCCATCTGTAAAATGAGGGGATTAGCTTCTACAACCTCTGACATCTCTTCTATCCTTAAATATATGATCACAGACTAATACCTAGCACTATAAGGAAATAAAATCATCATGACAGTTATTGACAAAGGAGGAAAAATCCCAAGTCTAGAGGATAAGAGAAGAATTTAGTGGCCTTAGTGTCACAGATTTAGAGCTAAAAGGGCTCTTGGAAGTCATCTGGTCCAACCCTCCTTAGCTGGACTACTTGCGGTGTATCCTTAGTGCCATAACTATGAGGGAAATATATTTGATTTTCAAAACACAAATTTATATTATCTTTAATAAGCAGCCAGTTCAAATGGCTATTAACAATGTAGCTCAACAAGAAAAAAAATATCTAGCCCAGTGTCAGGGATCCTGGCACATGACTTGTGTGGTTTTTAGAAAACTGTTTTTTTTTAAAAAGCCATTTCAGCTCTTTATGTCTCAGTTTCCACAAATGTAAAGTAAAGGGATGGTCAAAAATGATCCTGGTCAGGTAGGGAGCTTGGGGGGCAAAACATTAGGCCTGGAGTCAGGAAGACCCAAGGTCATATCCAGCCTCACACACTTACTAGCTGAGTGACCCTAGGCAAGTCACTTAACCTCTGTCTGCCTTAATTTCCTCAACTGCAAATGAGATATTTATAAAGCTCTTAGCACAGTGCATGGTGCTTGAAAGATGCTTGTTCCCTTTCTCATCCCTCTTAAAATTCCTCTAAGCTTATTCTAAAGGAGAAGTCTGGGAAAAGAAAAGTATCATCTGACAGATGCTAGGAGAAGGAGATAGTGCCTTCCCAGGTCATACAGGGGAGGGGAGAAGATTCCATGTTAGCTTTTATGAAAGATGAAAGATATTTCTCCAAATCACAAAGTCACAATACTTACAGAATCATGAATTATGCCCTTGACTGGAGCCATTTTCCATTAATTCGTTCTATTACCACTCTTTAAGTTACTATGACTCCATCTGTCTCCTACATTTCATTGACAAATTTCAAGAAGTTTTCTCTCTGTTGTTTTGACTTCCCCACCATCGACTTGATCCATAATCCTTCACTCCCATTTCCATGTCCAAGGTTATGATCTTTCAAGGGTCACCAATAATCTCTTATTTTCCATATTAAATGGTCTTTTCTTAGTCCTTGTCCTCTCTGACCTTGCTGAAGTGTTTGTTATGTTGACCACAAGCTTCTTCAAAGTTTTCCCTTCCTTCTGAACACCACCTTTGCCTGGCTCTTCCCCTATGTACCTAAACACTCCTTGAGATCCATCTTTGGCTCTGCTTCCTGCTCCTGCCGTGTAAACATAAGAATTACTCAAGAATCTACCCTCAACTCTCTTCTTTTCCCTCTCTTTCTCTTTCCTTGATAGTCTTATTTGCTCCTTCAGTTTCAATAACCACTTCAATGTTAAAAATTCTTTAATTGGGGTGGCTAGATGGTGCAGTGAATAGAGCACCAGCCCTGGAGTCAGGAGGACCTGCATTCAAATCCAGCCTCAGATACTTAACACTTACAAGCCATGTGACCTTGGGCAAGTGACTTAACCCCAAGTGCCCAGCCTTCCCCCCTCAAAAAAAAAGGCAAAAAAAACTTCTTTAATCTAAACCTCTAGTCCCAAGTGCCTCTTAAGTTCCAAATCAATTGGCCAAAGGACATCCGCACCTTGATGCCCCTTGAACCCTTGAAACAATATGTTCCCAGAATTAACATCTTCCTCCTCCTGCTTTCCGTTCTATTTATGGAGCTGTTCTTCTTCATGTCAGTCAGGCTCAAATAGTCAGAACAACATTTGATTCTTCACTCTCTCACTCCCTTCGTTTAGCCTGGTGGTTCTCAACCTTCCTAATGCCATGACCCTTTAATACAGCTCCTCATGTTGTGGTGACCCCCCCCCCAACCATAAAATTATTTTCACTGCTACTTCATAACTGTAATTTTGCTACTGTTATGAATCATAATGTAAATATCTGAGATGTAGGATGTATTTTCATTGTTACAAACTGAACATAACCCACAGGTTGAGAACCACTGATTTAGCTGGTCCCTTATTATATCAATGTCATAAATGATGGGCTTTTAGGCTATCATCTCCTTTCCATTTCCCCTTCCACTACCCTGGTCCAGGGACTTACTACATCTTCCTTGAACGACTTTAACAATTTCCTAACTGATCTCCTTATCTTCAGGGTTTTTTTCCTACCTGGAAAAACTAGGTGGCAAGCGAACACAGTACTGGACCTGGAATCAAGAAGACCCGAGTTCAATCTAGGTGCAGCCCCTTACTAACTGTGTGATCCTAGGAAAGTCACTTAACCTCTGTTTGCCTCAGTTTCCTCAACTGTAAAATGGAGATGACATTTACCTCACATGGTTTTTTAAAGGATCAAATAAGATAATAATATTTAAACCCTTTGCACAGTGCCTGTACATAGTAGGTACTGCCTAAATATTTATTCCCTTCCCTATAACCAATCCAGTCTACCACTGGCAGATTAATTTTCCAAATGGGCAGTTCTGCTCAAATTATTTCACTGTTCAAAAAACTCTCAGTGATTCTCCATTACTTATTTTCTTAGCGAGGTTCACCACAATGCAAGCACTATCTGGAGAGACTGGATCAATGAAGCAAATTTTAAAAAAACAACAAAACCACCACCAAATACAAACATTCAGACAGGATATATATTGACAGGCACAGCTCTGCAGGCCCCTATCTAATGGCCAGATTCAGGACAGAGACAACAATAACAACCTGGTTGAAAAGGAACAGTCTGATCTGAAGACCTTCACTGACTTCTCAATACTGATTTTTATAGGACTCGCTGAAAATCCACCCTTAGTGCATATTAACAACCCTCATTCTTCATCACCATGACTAGCACCCCAGACCCATAGTAGGTCCCAAGTCCTGAGTAGGATCGCATTTACCAAATCAAGTTCAAACCCCTTAGATTAACATTCAAATTCTTCCATGATATGGTCTTAACCTACCTTTCCACTTCTATTACAAGCATCCTATACTCTGGTCAAGCTGGACTTCTTAGAATTCCCCAGACCCAAGTTTACTTTCTCCCCCTGTCCCCTTTCTCATGTTAACATCCTACTCTTGCCATTTCCCTTCTCTCTCTACCTGTTGACATCTTACTTTCCTCCAAGAATAAAATCAGATGCTCTTTTGTTCATAAAGCCTTGTCTGAGCTCTGGCCGTTCCCCAGGTGAAAGCTCTGTTACTCACTTCCACAGCCCCAAGCTTGCACCTCTCCTGTGAGATTTGTTTCATTCCAGCATTGTAGCTTTATGGGGTGCAAGTGTCCAGTTTTCCCTCTTCAAGTCTGTCAATTGCTTGTGGGTAGATAAGGTCTTATTTAATCTTTCTATCCCCACAGTGTATTTTAAGTCTAAAATAAATGCTCATTAAATTGAACCAGGTCTTTTCACTATTACTGAATTTCAAGTCAACTAAAAAACATTCATTAAGAACCTACTTTGTTCAGACCATTGGGGTCCAGGTAAGGAGAGGTCATGTTTACAAAATTTAGATCAAAAAGACCCTCTGCCCCCAAAAGTATAAAGACTAATTAGAAAATATATAACACACACAAACAACTACAATAGAAAAAAATATACATTACAGAATGATTTCTAGAGTGGTCATGGATAATCATACTTAGAGTAAAAAGTGTTCATGGCAGGCAGCTGGGTGGCACAGTGAGTCGAGTACTGGCCCTGGAGTCAGGAGGACCTGAGTTCAAATCTGCCCTCAGACACTTAACACTTACTAGCTGTGTGACCTTGGGCAAGTCACTTAACCCCAATTGCCCTGCCTTCCCCACTCCAAAAGGCAAAAAATAAATAAATAAATAAATAAATAAAGGTTCATGGGGCTTGTTTTACATGACAAGAGGGAACAGAAGTAGCTACCTATAGGTTCTAATTTAAGAGTTGCTGAATAGCCCACTTACTCAAAATTTCTCTTTGGTTAGCTTGCCTTGGAAAGGAGTAAGAGATGCCATTAGGGTTGCTTACTGGTTGAACAACAAAGTCTTGTTTCCAAGACTAGGGGTTGGTACCAGGGAGCTATCTCACTACTATCCCTCCTCCACCAGATAGCTTTTTAAAATCTGATTAGCTTATTAGGTAAATAAATAATAAATAAGCTTAAATTAAGAAGTGTATAAGATGGGAGGACAGAGTATGAGGCTGGTCAAGTACAAGGTGAAAGGACATCTACAATTCTAATGACCAACTTTACTCACTCCATAGCTTTGCCTACAGTCAGCACCAGGTATGTGCTTGAATAACTCTTAAGGAAAGGAGAAGGCACTCAACTCAAAGATTTTTCACACTAACAGAAGTCATAGCATGGGCACACACTGTAAAAATGACCGAGATCCATGCAGAAGGGGATACATATACTAATACATGAATGAATATTCATTCAGTAGGTACTGGAAAACTTGCTTCCTGTTCTCATTGGAAAGTCTCATATATTTCTTCCTCTTTGAAGGCTACAAAACTAATAAAGAAAAAAATCCTACTGAGGTTTGGTTCATGTATCATCTACCAGTGATTCTTTGTGGGATTTTGTCAAGCAATTAATCCATAAGCATTTAAGTGCCTCCTGAGACACTTTGGGTGTGTACCCAAACTAGAAAGTTAAAGGTATTTTGAGAGGGAGGGGAAAGAGAGAATGTGAGCAGACTTCTCTTATTGAGACAAAAGTTATCAGAGGGAGGCAGGAGAACATAATACTGAGAAGAAACTTTGACCTCCATAATGGCCTGTGCACCTTGAACATCAGGAAAAGGAGTTTAGCTGCCATTTGCTATACTAGCAAATCACTTACCTAGTTCTACTCATGTAAAAAGCCTTCCAAACTTGAATGTAACAGTGTATTCAGCATAAATGTCTCCAGTGGGATTCTGCAAGTGAGAGCAGACCCCTGTAAAGTCCTTGTTTTCCAGGAAGTACAGCATTTACTATTATGGAGATGAATGATTTTTTTTCATCTAGGTCTAACAAGCCTTGAAAGTTTGTCTGATTGCAAGGCAAAGCATCACTCAAAATTAATTCAGGCATGCACCTGTGGAGGGGTAAATGGACCATATAAAACAATTTGCATCTGCACCAGATGTTTTTGCATAACACTGCATTGTCTCTTTATTACAATCCCTGGAAAATATTGAAGAACACCTGCTACAGAAAAACATCTCCAAAGCTATACTCCAATGAATGATTCTACATGTAACCACTACTATTTGTTGTTGTTCAGCCATTTCAGTCATGTCTGACTCTTTGTGACCCCATTTGGGGTTTTCTTGGCAAAGACACTGGAGTGTTTGCCATTTTCTTCTCTGGCTCATTTTATAGAAGAGGAACTGAGACAAACAGGGTTAAGTGACTTGCTAGTCACACAGCTAGTAAGTATCTGAGGCTGCTCTATCCCCTGCACTACCTAACTGCCCCAAGGAATACTATATTAGCCTTAAATCTGGCAAATTCCAAACTCTTATTACAGGAGCATAGACTTAGAGGTAAAAAGAACCTTAGAGACACATCTCTCTCTCTCTCTCTCTCTCTCTCTCTCTCTCTCTCTCTCTCACACACACACACACACACACACACACACACACACACACACACAGATTTATTTTGCAGATAAGGAAACTAAGAACCAGGCTATTAAGTGACCTTCCCAGAACTCAAACCCAGGTCCTCTGATTGCAAATCCAACATTCTTTGTGTTGTCCCACACTGTCCCACACTGCTTCCTTTCTACCGGTTAAATTTTTTTGGCTGTACTTACCCAAAATCTGAATATTATCATTGGCATTAACTTCAGCTCATTGAGATCTTTCTAATAGGTTCTACCCTTATCTTTCTCTCCTCTTCCACCAATTTAAATACCCTTCCTTTGATATTTTTCTTTAATCCCTTAGTACATTTTGTTGAGCAGTATACTGATATAGAACAGTTTCCTGTCTCCATTCCATCCTTTAAATTTCTTCTAACAACTCATTTCTTCCTAGTCCACTGGCATCACTATACAAAGATTAATAATATTGATACATCAGTTATTAATATACAGTCACCTTTTATCTTTAGTAGGAAGAATTGTGGTTTTACAAAACTTATAAAGCAAAGAGCTAATTTACTTAAAGCCTTACAGCTAGGGATTTTTCATGTTAAAGTTCATCATATCTTAAGGGTATTCCTATTGTTGAAGTATCCAATGGAAAATCAATTCTATTAGCGTATTTTAACTATCCAGATGAAAAGAAGGGGAGTTATGTTAGAAGACCTGTGGTTCATGGAGTCAGCTGAATAACAGAAATGGAAGATTATCCCATAATCTGAAGGACAGACCAAGAGTGATAAAGAGATTTCCAAGGTTAGAAGGAAGAAGGAAACTTTTAAAGCAATTAATACCAGTATTAACACATAAGATAGATGAGAAATATCTAAGTGAACAAAGAAAACTTAGACTAATGAAAAATATGATTCACAAAAGGAAGAAAAGGGTTGTTACATGTTCTGAGAGCATGCAGCAAACATTAAAAAATTTACAAAAATACTTTAGGAATCAACATTTCACTTCACAAAATAATAAAGAATGCCAATAATCATACGCCACTAGCTTTGTCAAAGGCAAACAAAATTGGTTAAATTCTGGACAAAACCTAGAAAAGGCCTAAAATTCAAGAAAGAATCCAAAGGAACTCCATAGGTTATAGCCACATGAATTCAAACAACAATGTGTTGACAAAGAAGCTCACCTTGATTATCTTTTTAGAAAAAGCTGATTTTTTTTTTTGGCCTAAGTTTTACAATTGCAAGACTTGGTTGTTCATTTTTCAGCATTGTTCTTGATTAAAGAGATCAAAAGATTAGAATCTCTTTAATGTCTTTCTCAAAGGATGAGTTATGATAGTGGTTAAAGACTAGATGATCATCACCTGAAATACAGAAAGATTATCCTTAAGGAATCAGGCTTTAGTAATCAATGCAGATTATGCAATGAAGTAGGGGGAAAAAATGAAACCCGAGTAACATATCACTGCAGACTGAAAAAATTTGTTGTCTACCAAATGCCTAAAAAGATACAATATGATGACTAGAATATTTGCTATTCTTTATAAACAAATGAAAAATCCAGACACTATAAAGGCAAACCTCAAAATATCATTGAAAATCCAATGAATAAACTGTAGTGATTCATAAAAATTTAGGAACATTTTTAATAGATGTTGCCAAATAAAATATTAAGTCTCCAAATTACATGGAATGAAAAGTTCTCAAAATGTAGAGACATAGCAGAAGATACTAAAACAACATGGCAACAGAATGAAGTACGTCACCCTTGTTATCCTGTCTGCTATTGGAATTGTCCCAAAAGTCCTTTCAAAGCATATAGTAAAGAAGACAAACTTTTATCCCCAAACTTTCATTTAATTACAGGAAAGCACTCGTTTCATTCACTTGTCCAATAGTCTTCAGAATGAGAACCATAAAAGAACAATACCAAGATAGCAACATGTCCTCAGGTCATTTGTGTCTCAACCCTATAAAAAGATGAGACAGATATCAATGATAGGTATCATTATTCTAATAGTTTGTGTTTATATAGCACATTTAAAGTTTGAAAAGTGCTTTGCATTATCTTTTGACTCAACAAACCTGTCATATAAGAACCATTATTACCCCCATTTTACAGGTAAAGAAAATGAGACTTACAGAGAGGTTAAGTGATTTGTCCTTGCTTACAGAGCAAGTGTCTGAGACAAGGTAGGTTTTATTGAATTCAAGTTTTAGTGATCTCTCTACTCCCTCTACTCTACTCAAACTGCCTTCAAATTACACAAAGAACAAGTAAATAGTTAAGTGGGCCTACTAGTATATTTTTTAAGAAAGAAAAAAGAAAACAAAATGAATATGAGATCAGTCACCATTTTAACTCTTTTTTTCCCCAAAATCTATCTTTTGGGGGACTTTTCCCTTTGTAAACATACCAATGGAAAAAAATGACACTCACTTTACAGGGGTTCAATCTGTCTGAAAAGAATTTGTTCCACAAAGTGAGAGATAGTGATGTAGTAACAACCACCATCAATACTATTTTTCTAAGGACTTTAGAGTAATTGTATCTTTCCATCATCTGGTGAGCTCATAGTCATTGAAGAGAGAAGACATATACACCTACAACATTAGAAAAAGAATGCAAATATTGCATGATTAAATGATTAAAGAACCATAGGAGTTCACATTAGGAAGCAATCACTAATTGGCTGGAAGTCAAAGAAAGGTTTTTTTGGAGGAGATAGGTATTAAATGATAAGGCAAAATTTATTAAACTAATTGTGACCACTTTGCTCTCTAAAAAATGTTTGAGAAATCTATATGACTTAACATCTTCGAGATGTAGGGGGTTCTCCATCACTGGAAGTATTCTGGATGAATCTAGATCACCAGTCCTGGATTCTGTAGAGGGTGAGGGGATGGACCACTACAATGGCTTCTCTTACTCTACTTCTCAAAAATCAACTCAAATCAAGGTCAGAGGCAGAACTTAAACTTGGGGAATAAACTACCAGGCCAGTAAACAGCTCCCTCCCTCCCTGTGATGTTCCTGTGGATAGGGCCAAAATTCATGTTACATTTGTAGGTACAAATTAGGCTAGGTAATCTCTGAAGTCCTTCCCAATTCTAAAATTCTGCAATATCATAGTACAATCCCTTGACAAGACAGGGATTGTACTTTGTGACAAGAAACAGACAATCTGTTTCTGAAGGAATATTTTAAATATAGGACTGGACTCTGCAGAAATTAGCCAATAACAACTCTGATCTTGTACAACAGAAACTGAAGTTTTTGAAGAAGCAGCCATGTTCTCTGGCTCATCATACTATAGAATGGGATGAGGCTGGGTGCCACCCTATTGATTTTCAAGAGACCACCAAACCATCCCGATATCTTTTAGTGTTATACTGGGACCTATAGATAATTCTTCTCCATTTTTCTTGTTGAAACACATTTGTATATTCTCATAATCACAATTGTGAGGGAAACATAGGTAATTTCCAAAGCATAAATTTACACTACTCTTAATAAGCAAGCCAGCTCAAATGACTTAAATGACAGTGTTAATCATAAAACTCAAAACCTTACGGAAATGAATGTTGGAAACTAAAAATATATAAATTATGTATATAAAAAAGATAGAAATAGCAAGCACCTACCTCAGTGTTAGGGATCCTGGCTCTGTCACATACTACATGTGCGGGTTTTAGAAAATCATTTCTTCTCTTTAGTCTCAGTTTTCCCACTTGTAAAGTAAAGAGATTTTAAGTGATCATCCTAGGCCTTGGTCTTGGAGTCAGGGAGGCCCAAGGTAAAATCTAGCCACTTCCTAACTAGGTGACCCTGGTCAAGTCACTTAATCTCTCTCTTCCCCAATTTCAAAATGGGGATAATAATAGTACTTACTTTCCAGGGTTGTTTGGTGGATCAGATGAGATACTAATTGTAAAGTGCTTAGCATGGTGCCAGGCACACAGTGGGCATTGTTTAATTGCTTATCCATTTACCCTCTCCTCTCAATTTCACTTATTTTCTCTATTCTAACCACTTTGGTCAATATTATGCAAGAGTATAACAAGAAAAATTGTAGCTTCTCAAGGAACATTATGGGTTCAACCTTGAAATCTCTGCCATCCTGGTATCCATGGAGAACATTTCATCTACTGTCCCACAAGTGATTCAATAGGTCTATTGATTGATTGATAGAATTGCCTTGCAAGGAGTCACTTCAACTTTCTGGGACTTCCTTTCCTCATCTGTTATATGAAGGCATAGATTAAATGACTGTCAAGGTTTCATGATTATTTTTTAAAGGTAGTGGCTCTGTAGTTAAGATAGAAAACCCAAAGTTGTGAACTGTCCAACCATTCTGGAGAACAAAATGGAAATAAGCCCAAAGGGCTATAAAATTGCACATACCCTTTGATCCGGCAATACCTCTCTTAGGTGTGTATCCCAAAAAGATCATAAAAACAGGAAAAGGATCCACATGTGCAAAAATATTTATAGCAGCTCTTTTTGTGGTGGCAAAGAATTGGAAATCAAGGGGATATACATAAATCAGGGAATGACTGAACAAGTTGTGGTATATGAATGAAATGGAATACTATTGTGCTACAAAAAATGGTGAGCAGGTAGACTTCAGAAAAACCTGGAAAACTTATATCAGCGTCTCTCATCCTGTGGGTTATGTTCAATTTGTAACAATGAAAATACATCCTACATATCAGATAGATTCATAACAGTAGCAAGATTACAGTTATGAAGTAGCAACAAAAATAATTTTATGGTTGGGGGTCCCCACAACATGAGGAGCTGTATTAAAAGGTCATGGCATTAGGAAGGTTGAGAAGCATTGACTTAGAACTGATGCTGAGTGAAATAAGCAGAACCAGGAGAACATTGTATACAGTAACAAGTTACACTGTGTGATGACTGACTTTGATATATTTAGCTCCTCTCAGCGATGCAAGGATCTATGACAACCCCAAAAGACTCATGATGGAAAATGCTGTCCATATCCAGAGAAAGAATTATGGAGTCTGATCAAAGCAGACTATTTTCTCTCATTTTGTTTTGTTGTTTTGTTTTGTTTCTTCTTTCTCCTGCTTCCTCCCATTAGTTCTAATTCTTCCTTACATCATGACTAATGAGAAAATATGATTAATAAGAATATATAAGTAGAGCCTATATCAGACTGCGTGCTGTCTTGGGGGGCAGTGAAAAGAGAGAGGAGAAAAAATTTAAAACTCAAAATTCTATGTAATTGAATGTGGAAACTAAAAATAAATAAATTATGTATATAAAAGGGTAGAAAACCCAATCCTTCCTATTTATGATCTAAAAGAAAGAGGGAGAAAACAATGGTTAGAACCAATTCCATATACAAACTCACAAGGACTTCAGGAAGTTGGGGAGTAGCTGGGTAAACTGTGGTATAGAAAGATCACAGGACTTAGAGGAACATGAGGTAGCACATGAAATGAAAAAGTATAAAGTAAGTAAAACCACAATGAAAACAGAAAGGACAATAAAACAAAGCCAAATGCTGTACAGTTGTAAAGCCCAATCTTGGTCCTAGAAGAGAAGAGGAAATGCTTGACATCCTCCTTTGACTGAAGAGACAGGGGCCTATGGGTATGTAATGTTGCATGTTATCAGGCTTGGTCACCTTAACTGTTTTCTTTATCCCAAAAGAAGTCTCTGTGTGGGGAAGAGAGACGTCATAAATCAAAAAATGTCTGCGACATAAACACAAAAGGTACTGCTATGCTTTTTTCAAAAAGTCAACCAACCTCACATGTTGGTTATGAGAGTCAAAAGTTAATTCACGTGAAGAACTTTGCCAATTTTAATGTGCTATACAGTCTGGGAGACAGTAAAATAAATAACTGTCCTTTATTTGTGGTTATGAAATTCTCCCATAATTAGCTTACAGACTGAACAACTGAAACACAGGTCACGTTAATTTTAGACACATAATTACTTCCCCCCCCCCCATTCTGTGTCTGCTAAGGTGATACTCAAGCCTTAATCTGTGTTACATAATGACTTGGAGAGTGAGGAGACAGACTTGTCTAAAGGAGATTCAATTACTCCTCTAACTCTCCTTCTCTCTCCATGTTCTCCAATTCAAAGTATTTTAAAAGTGCTTGCAAAACACAAAGCATTTCTATAATCATTTAAAGAATTACAAATCACAATGGCGGCCTTTCCTGAATTCGTAATTGCAGGGGCCCCAGCAGCGCCAAGAGAGGTAAAAGGAGTTCAGCTTTCTATAATGAATGGCTACTTTTGTGCCTTAAGAGCTTGGTAGTTTAAAAACAGTTGGAGTGGACACTTGGTGTGTAAGTTCTGAGTCTTGGAGGAGATTTTCCTTTTACCCAAAAATAATTATTTAACTCTATTAATTAATTGCTCCATTATTTTGCTGGCAACAAATACAAGGGGAGGAATCCAGCTATTTTTATAAGAAATAAAAAGCTGGCCTCTATTCCCTGCTGTGGGAGTAAATTTCACCACATTTTCTCTGCTACTGATATCACAGAGGCACTGGGAAGAGTGAGAAGGGCTCTTTTATGGAAAATGGAAGGAGATTTATGGGGGAAACAGCAGCATATCAAAAGCTGATGTGAAGGTTGGACCAGAATAAAAGACCATGGAAGATATACCACAGAGCCAAGGGGCCTAAGTTGGAATGGGTAAGTTATTTTTTCCCCCGCCCATGGCATCATTTAGCATAACAGGAAAGGTACGTGTATAGACTTGAATTTCATTCTTATTGTACTTTTGGAAAATTTAGAGCATTTCTAATCTTTAAAAGGCATTAGGCCACCATGACAACTATTCCTCTTTGACATTTTGAAAATAAATCTTTTGACACATCATAAAAATAGTTTTACTTTTGAAATGGGTTGAATGGATATATTTCATGGGGGGTTTCTTTTCTTAGCTATGGGCAATTCTGTTGAATGGATGCAGAATTGAGGTATTGGGGGAGGGAGGGATTGTTCTTGTCCAAAATGCTTTTTGATATGAATGTGGGACAATGCACTTGAAAACTGGAGTAGGGGGATGGGATTTAAAAGAACCTTTCTAATTCAAGGTCTTCATTCAACTGCTGTGGACAAACATAGAAGTCATTCCCCCTACCTCCCTAGTTCTATGTAATTTCACATAAAATGTAAGAGAAAACCATAACGCTGACTCCTTTTCTATTTTACTTCAGTCTAATCAATGACTGTATATTCCTTTTGAGGCAAGAAGATAATGGTTTGGAAGGGACCTTGGACAACATTCAGAACTGCCCTTAGATAGTTAGAGTGGGTAGAGACCCTAATGTTTTGCTACTAAAATCACTGAGAACGGCCTTTCTTCCCTAAATTCCCCAATACTGTTTGTAATTCTTCTTTTCACTTTGTCACACAGCCTGAAGTCTCATTAATAGTCTCTTTGGAATTAACTGGGAATATTCTTTTAACATGCAAATACAGGTGTGAATTAGTTTAACGGGTTGCCTTTTCTCTTAAGGATTAGCTGTGTTTAGGGGCACTGAGGGAATAGAATTCCTAAAATAGGGATAAGGGTAGGGTAATTATGGAGTGTGAAGTACTTAGGAGAAGAACTGGGTAGGGTAGGGACCTGCCTGTGAGAGGTTTAAGTCAGAGAAAGTGCAGCATAAAAGCTTTAGGTTCTGTTGTTACTCTTCAGTCATGCCTGACTCTTTGTGACCCCATTTAGGGTTTTCTTGGCAAAGATCCTGCAGTGGTCTGCCATTGCCTTCTCCGGCTCTTTCTACTGATGAGGAAACTGAGACAAACAGGGGTAAGTGACTTGCTCAGTGTTACACAGCTAGAAAGTATCTGAGTCTGGATTTGAATTCAGGTCTTCCTAACTCCAGGCCTGGCTCTCTATCCACTGCGCCACTTAAGTGCCTAAAAGGCTTAGAAGGTAGACGTAAATGCATAAAGGGAGATGGGAAGGTCCTACAATTGAACTTTGTCCAGGGCCAATTCTGTCTGTTTCTACTCTGCCCCCAAGTTACTTTTAAGTGACTGGGAGTTGTTCCATAAATATTTATCAAGTGCCTACTATGTACAAGGCACTCTGCTAAGTCCTAAGGTTACAAAGAAAGATGCTGGGTCTAATGGGGGAGACAACATGCAAACAATCACGTGCAAACAAGGTAAATATATGTGACAAATCAGAGATAATCAACAGAGGACCAAAATAAATGTTCTGGGTACATAATAAAAACAGACCAAGATAAGTTTGTACATATGAAGCACACACAGTTACACTGTGGTTCATGATCTTTTGATGTAAGAGAATCATAAAACTGGTAGAGAAACTGGGCAAATGCTCCCATTTTACAGAAGAGGAAACAGGTACAGAGAGGCTAATGACACATTAGATTGATAATTAATTTATGAAATTATGAATTTGGGGCAGGCATACCCAGTTCTTTGGGTAGTTGCTGGGAAAGATAATGATTGGCAACAGGAAACGGTCACAAAAACAGTACAAATACAAGCCACAAAAAGTGGTACAAAGGCAGACAGTGTGTCTCAGAATGGGGGAATGGGATAATGAAAAGAGGCAATATGAGGAAGAAAATAGGGGAGGGGGGGAAGAGGCTGAGAGCATCTATCCCCCTTGTAACAATGGATTAGAGTTGGGAACATTAGGTAGCATGAAGATGGAAGAGTTATCCAGGGCAGGAGGTTGAGCTTTAATTTTTATAGAGTTTTGGGGGGAAACAGACCAATCAGTAGCTATGCTACCTTGCATTATTTCATTAACATTTCCAAATCATCTCTAAGTTACTGGGAAAACTACAAAGTTGCTATCTTAAAATTATCAGCACCTTTTTGACGTTCTGCTGGGTGGGAGCTATGGAGTCTGGTTTTAGTCTGGAATTTATATATCATAGTACCAGGAGCAGTTCCTAGATTTTCCCTAGATTAGGCAGATGTGAATTTTAGCTAACATATGATACAATTTGTAAATTCCGCACCTTTGATCTTTGGGATCTCTCTTATCTTTGTGGCTTCCAGGTTGCCCTTTGCAATGTTATTTCCTGCTAAAACTTACTGTACTGATTGGTGTGAGCTGGGAGAGAAGGGGAGTCAGGGAGACCAGAATAAGATATAGTCTTAACACATAAACAATACTGAGTGACCTGTGATGTCCAAAGGTTTCACAAATAGCCACAGACCAGGGATTCAAATATGATTCCTCTGACTCCAAATCTAAGGTTCTTTCTACTACACAAGCCTCCAGATGCCTAAGGAAATACACATATTGCAGGAAGTAGGCTATTGACTGTGTCAATGTTTTCTTTCTTCTTTCCACTTCTTTTCCCTATTTCCTTTTCTGAGGAACTTTCAAGGGCTTTTCCTTTCTGGCAGACTTAATATCATGATTGTATGAAAAATGAGATTACCATTAGCTATAATGAGAATTGTCTATCTGGTTTTGTTCCCCTAACACAGTGGTTCTCAACCTGTGGGTCATGACCCCTTTGGGGGATGAAAGATCCTTTCACAGAGGTCACCTAAGATCATCGGAAAACACATATTTCTGATGGTCTTAGGAACCAAGACACACTCCTCTATCTGTCTCCAGATGGGTCCAAGTATTAAAGGGTCATGACATTAGGAAGGTTGAGAAGCACTGACCTAACACTTGGCTGCAAACATTCCATGAGCAGAGGATAGATACTTAGGTGAAAACAATGTCATTCCAGGGAGAAAAGAAAAGATTGAGAAAATATTGAATGTTACCATGCAATGTGAAGTCCTGCAGAGTGGATATTTCTTTGAAGAAAAAAATTCACCAAGTTTGGCCAGGGCGCTATAGTCAAACTAATGACAATTCCTTGGGCAACTAACTCTCTGGGGAATTCAGGGAGAGCACATTTGCATAATAAAATAACTAGCTATTTATATAAAGTTATAAAAATTCATCAGAAATTTAAGGGACCTTAACTCTAGAAAGATATCTAGATTGTAACATTTCTAATTCCCCAAAGATTATTAGCTCTTCCCACACTAGTAGAAATAGAACTTGGTAGATATAGGGGATTTCAGAAGTTACATAGTATAAGCTCTACCCATAGTATGAGTCCTTTCTCCAAAATCCTAAATTGTCTATACTGTACTTGAACCCCTTGAATATTAGGTCCCTTGCCATCTCATGAGGTAGCCTATTGCATTTTTATTAGCTCTATTAAAAAATCTTCTTTATATTAAGCTACAATCTCTCTTATTCCTTCCCATCTCATAACTTCCATTCATTAGTCCTTCTTCTGCCCTCTCAGGCCAAGCCAAATAAGTCTATCTTTATCTTACATGGCAACTTTCTGAATATTGGAAGACATCTACAATATTCTTCCTAAATCTTCTCTTCAAGTTAAATATTCCAAGTCCCGTAATTTATTCTAATGTTATATGGTTTTATATCTTCTCTTCCTCTTGCTAACCCTATCCCAGATTCACTCAAGCTTATAAATATTGCACTCAGAGAATATCTTAGGTACTCAGAGAGTTCAAACTATGAAAGTAAAGTGACAAATAGACACAGGTAGAGTGAGACAGTAGGAAAGTGAATCTTCCAGGAAAGCTCCTGACTCTCACTTTTCTAGAATGAATTTAAGGAGAAGTGTTGATTTCTAAATGTTTTGGAGAGGCAACTCATGTTATTTTGGAACCATGTTCTCCCCTTGAAACTCAATGGTTGAAAACATTCTTAATCATATATACTCTCTGGAGCCCATAAGAAAAGTAGATCATTTTTTTGGCTTTGGCTTTTGCTTTTTGGAGGGCAATTGGGGTTAAGTGACTTGCCCAAAGTCACATGGCTAGTTTTCGTGTTAAGTGTCTGAGGCCGGATTTGAACTCAAGTCCTCCTGACTCCAGGGCCCGTGCTCTATTCACTGTGCCACCTAGCTGCCCATTGGATCATTTTTTGTATCCTCTTACAACCTATAATTGTCTCATACACAACTGGAGATAGAGTTAGTTCTTGCTAATTGGAGCAGGGGAGCTAGGTGGTATAGTAGATAGAGTGCCAGTGAACTCATCTTCCTGAGTTCAAATCTGACCTCACATACTTACTATATGTGTGATTCTGGGTAAGTCTCTTAAGCTTGTTTGCCTCAGTTTCCTCATCTATAAAATGAGCTAGAGAAGGGAATACAAAACACTCCAATATCTTGTCAAGAAAACTCCAAATGGGTGGAATGGGGGAAGGCAACAGAGCTAAGGTGACAGAGAAAAGGTAGTGACTCATCTGAGCTTTCAAGAAAACTCCTCCAAACACCTTTAAATAACTACATAAAACAATTCCTGGAGCAGCAGAACCCACAAAAGGATGGAGTAAAATAGTTTCCAGTCAAAGACAACTTGGAAGGTCAGCAGGAAAGGTCTGTTGTACCTGCATGAGACTGGAGCACAACCTAGCACAGGCTATGCCAGCACAGACCCAGACTCAGCAGACCAGGAGCGGGCCCTTGGAGTAACTGAATCAGTAGTGGAAGCAGCTACTCCTGGAGCTCTCAGCCCACGGATGATAAGGGTTGAGCTGGTCAGAAGTAAAGAAAGAAAGGAAGAAAGAAAAGAAAAGAAAAGAAAAGAAAAGAAAAGAAAAGAAAAGAAAAGAAAAGAAAAGAAGAGAAAAGAAAAGAAAAGAAAAGAAAAAAGAAGTCCAAATGGGGTAACAGTCAGATACAATTGAAAAATCATTTGAAAAAAATTCTGACAAGTGCTACATCTCTATTTTCTCCAGAAGGACAGAAATAACCACAATAATGTCTAGATAGCTCTTTAAGAATTTCAAAACACTTTATACTCGCCATCTCATTTGATACTCACCACAATTCCATGAGGTAGATATTTTCTATATTTTACAGTTGAAACAAAGGTTGAAAATGTTAATGGCATGCTCATGATCACACAGCTGGTAAAAGTCTGAGGCCACATGCAAATTCAGACCAGGAAGACCTGAATACAATGCAATAAATACAATGCTTTATTCACTCCACCACCTAACTACAGGATTTTGATAAGCTAAAAAATTTATGATTCTGAGATATCTTTCTTAGAAGCAAATATTTCCAAGAATTCTGAATGACAATTACAAGTCATTTCAGTACTACATAATCTTCTCACATTCTAAGACAATTGGACTCACTGAGCTGGAATTGTGTGTGTGTGTGTGTGTGTGTGTTCTTTTAGGTCTTAAATTATCCTATTCTCTTTTCTTGTGTTGTGATGGTTTTGCTTGAAATAATTTCATCATAGTAGACAGATCTCTTCTTAAAGACATATAGCATAAAAAGAAAGAATTGTAGATTTGCCCAAGACTCTTTAAAATTGTTTTGGTATAGACTTTTCAGAATATCATTAACTATCAGTTCCTTCTTCACTTGTTCATTCTTGAGTAGGACTGTCAGTGCCTTTTTTATCAAAAGACTTCTGTTCATTGCTATAGGTACTGTCTCCCTAAGTCAAGTTTCAGTTTCAAGACCTTTCCAATTCCTTTCAAAAGTTTCCTCCCTATCATTTCACAAGTCATATTTCTCTGGTGTCTTGGAAAAGCAGAAGTACCTGGAGGAAAGTGAATGGCAAGTGGGAGGTTGTATCAGGAGTGTTAATGCCTAAGACAAGCTTTAGAAGCTCAAAGTATGGTCTCTAGATGGGAACCACATGAATCACAAGCACGTGTTCCAAATAACATACTTGACTTGAGTCAGGAAGGATTCTTCCTATTTGATTTTGAAATGGGACATGTAAACATCAAGAGTCTGGGCATCTTCTGTTCACCCAAGGCCCAAAGCAAATAAGATGGCAGAAAATGCTTCTTGAAACTGGAGAGGAATGAATCTTCTACCTAATGAGAGGCTGCATTTGGGAAAAAATACCATTCTACAAAAATTTCAATGAAATCTTTCATTGTCCTCACAATTATTCTCCTTTACCACTGATAGTCAAAAATAAGCTCCAAAAACTATCAGTATAATCGATCATAACAACAACAAAACTAGTAGAAATCATATAATTATCTCAATAGATGCAGAAAAGGCTTTTGACAAAATACAACACACATTCCTATTAAAAACACTAGGAAGTATAGGAATAAATGGAGTCTTCCTTAAAATAATAAGTAGCATTCATCTAAAACCATCAGCAAGCAGTATATGTAATGGGGATAAGCTAGAAGCATTTCCAATGAGATCAGGGGTGAAACAAAGATGTCCACTATCACCCCTCTTATTCAGTTTGGTGCTAGAAATATTAGCAGTAGCAAGGAGTGAAGAAAAAGAAATTGAAGGAATCAAATTAGGCAATGAGACTAAGTTATCACTTTGCAGACAATATGATGATATACTTAGAAAATACTAGAGAATCAAACAAAAAACTACTTGAGACAATAAATAAATTTAGCAAGGTTGCAGGATATAAAATAAACCCACATAAATCTTTGGTATTTCTATATATTTCTAATGAAATCCAACAGCAAGAGATAGAAAGAGAAATTCCATTTAAAGTTACCATAGACATTATAAACTATTTGGGAATCTACCTGCAAAAAAAAAAACCCAGGAACTTTATGAACACAATTACAAAACACCTTTCACACAAATAAAGTCAGATCTAAATAACTAGAAAAACATAAGCTGATCATGGCTAGGTCAAGCTAATATAATAAAAATGACAATTTTACCTACATTAATTTACATATTTAGTGCCATACCAATCAATCTACCAAAAAAATACTGAAAAATAGAAATATTGAAAATATTTTTTTAAACAGTAAAAAATTCATTTGGAAGAACAAAAGGTCCAGAATATCAAGAGAATTAATTAAAAGAAATGCTAGGGTAGGTGGCCTATCCATAAAAGATTTTAATCTGTACTATAAAGCAGTCATCAAAACAACTTGGTTCTGGCTGAGGAGTAGAGTAGTGGATCCATGGAATAGATTAGGTACACAAGACACAGCAGTCAATGACTATGGTAATCTACTGTGTGATAAATCCAAAAACCCCAGATTTTGGGATAAGAACTCCCTATTTGACAAAAACTGCTGGGAAAACTGGAAAATAGTGTGGCAGAAATATGGCATAGATCAACATCTTATGCCATGTACCAAAATAAAGTCTAAATGAGTACATGATCTAGGTATTAAAGTTGATATGGTAAGAAATCTGGAAGAGAAAGGAATAATTTGCCTGTCAGATTTATGGAGAAGGGAAGATTTTATTACCAAACAAGAGTTAGAGAGCATCATAAAATGCAAAATGGATAATTTTGATTACATTAAATTGAAAAGTTTCTGCACAAATAAAGCCAATGTAACCAAAATTAAGAGGGCAGTTGGAAAACTGGAAAAGAATATTTACATGTCTCTCATAAAGGCCTCATTTCTAAAATATACAGAGAACTGAGTCAAATCAATAAGAATACAAATCATTCTCCAATTGACAAATGGTCAAAGGATAGGAACAGGCAGTTTTCAGATGAAGAAATTAAAGATATCTATAAGCATTTGAAAAAATGCTCTAAATAACTCTTGATTAGAGAAATGCAAATCAAAACAACTCTGAGGTACCATACCTCACCAGTCAGATTGCCTAAGATGACAAAAGAGGAAAATGATAAATGCTAGAGAGGATATGGAAAAATTGGAACACTAATGCATTGTTGGTGGAGTTGTGAATTGATTCAGCCATTCTGGAGAGCAATCTGGAATTAGGTCCAAAGGACTATAAATAAGTACATACCCTTTGACACATCAATACCACTTCTAGGGCTGTATCTCAAAGAGATTAGAGAAGTCAGAAAAAGACCCATATATGCAAAATAATTTATAGCAGCTCTTTTTGTGGTGGCAAAGAATCGGAAATCAAGGGGATGCCCATCAACTGGGGAATGCCTGAACAAGTTGTGGTATATGAAAGTAATGGAATACTATTGTGCTGTAAGAAATTAAGAGCAGACGGACTTCATAATAACCTAGAGAGATTTATATAAACTGATTCTGAGTGAGGAGAGCAGAACCAGGAGAACTTTGTACACAATTACAGACACATTGTATTGTGATGACTAATTTTGATAAACTGGGCTCTTTTCAGCAATGCAAGTTTATAAGACAACTCCAAAAGACTCATGACAGAAAGGGATACCCACATCCAGAGAAAGAACTACAGAGTCTGAATGTAGATTGAAGCAAACTGCTCACTCTATCTGTTTTGTTTTGTTTCTTCTTTCTTGTTGTTCACTCCATTGCTTATAATCCTTCTTTACAACTTGACTAATGTTTAATGTGAAGGTATTTGTAGATCCTATATTTGATTGCATGCTGTCATGGGTGGAGGGGGAGAAAATACATATTTCCGATGGTCTTAGAAACCAAGACATGTTCCTCTATCTGTCTCCAGGTGGGTCCACCCACATCCAGATACACCCATATATGAGTATTAAAGGGTTGCAGCATTAGGGAAGTTGAGAACCACTGGTCTACAGGAAACATCTTTTGCACCAGACTCGGATAGGAACACAGTTCAGCATGGGCCATTCTGGCACAGACAGGCTGGAGCAGTCCTCACAGGACTGAATCACTGGCAGCTGCGGTGGTTTCCAGACTTCTCAACCCACATATGCCAAAGAAAACATCAAAGGTCAGTAGGAAAGGTCTGTGGGACCTGAGTAACAGAGGAGCATGGTCTAGTCCCAGTCTCAGCCCCAGGATGGCAGCAACATCAGTTGCTTCCAAATCTCTCAGCTTACAGACAGTGAGGGAATCAAGCAGCTGATCAGAGGGAGATTACATGACCCCATGTGGGGTTTTCTTGGCAAAGGTACTGGATTGGTTTGCTATTCCTGACTCCAGGCCTGACATTCCATCCACTGAACCATCTAGCAGCCCTGAATCCTTTCTTCCAATAGCCAACCAGTCTTAGTTCTTCTGGTCTAGGCCTCCTCACTCTTCAAGTCCTATGATATCACAAGATCTGTTGTTGACCCAGACCTTGTTCAGTATTTACATCTGACACATAATTTTATCTGACACAAATTAAATATGAATCTCTTTTCTTTGTCTCTCTCACTTCTTTAAGTGTTTTCAAACACACATCTCATTCTTTTTCAGGAGAAACCATTCTTTGCCCAAATGCCAGGAGGCATTTGTGAAGGAAGTCTAGTGTTACAGAGGTGAACATTAGGAAAGTCAACCCTTGCATTTTCCAGGAACTACTAAATCGTGAAAAGCTTTGAAGGAACTATCTTTTCCACTTTGAAAGTGTTTACAATGGAGATCAATTAAGGTCCCTGCATTCTGGAAGACAAGGAAAATAATATAAGATTTACTTTTTGTTGTTTTGTTGAGTCATTTTCCAATCATATCTGACTCTTCATGACCTTATTTGGGATTATCTTGGCAAAGATACTGGAGTGGTTTGAAATTTTCTTCTCCAGTTCATTTTACAGCTGAGGAAATTGAGGGAAAGAGGGTTAAGTGCCTTGCCCAGGGTTGCATAACTGTAAGTGTCTGAATCTAGATTTGAACTCATGAAGATGAATGAGTCTTCCTGATTCCAGTTTCAGTGCTCTGTTCTCTGTACCACCTCGCTGCCTAGTATTTGCTTAATAGTTTAGTTTAAAATATATTGTGTTTTGGTGGAGTGAAGTAAAGTAGGATTGGGGTCCCTTTACAGAAAATCACAGGGATGAGACTGAGATTGAAGGAGACTTTGTTCTTGTCTTTAATGTTACATCTTGAACGGTTATCTTTTCAAAGACAATATGAAAGACAGAAATTCTCTTCTTTGTTTGCAAGTCTAGTGTGGTGCTGCACGTAAGAAAAAAAATTTTAAGGTTGTTGGGTTTGTTTTTTAATAGCAGCATGTTTCTACAGTAATTCGCTATCTTCTTTATTATGAAATGTAGTCACCCTAATGGTCACTTTCAACTCCTATTTGGCCCTCTCGTGTAAAAATCACATTTACTTCAAAATTAACATTTTTTCCCCAATATTTACTTAAGTCTAGACAATCAACAAAACTATAAATTAAACACTGGTTTAATTTGCCAGTTCCAAAGTGTAAATGCCCAAATTGAAAAATTTAACAATTAGACTCTCAAGTCACAAACTAGTTTGATCTCATCCCTGCTGCTACTGCTAGCCAGAGTACTCCTCCCACCCCCACAAAAGTTTTTACAGATCAGTTCCAACATCTGGGCTGTATCATTTGATTAACAACTATATTGGACTCCACAAACTTTTTTTTTTTAGTATTAAAATCTTAAATGAAGTTAACTAGTCATGAGGTAAACATTTAAATAGGTAGATAAGAAAAAAAAGCAATCAGAAGAACAGGTATAGTCTATTCAACAGTCAGCCTTTGTCCAAATTCAGTTGGTTGCTAAATGATTATACATCCCAGAAAATAACAGAACCTCATAGTTGAAAGGGATTTCAGTATTAGCTAAGCAATGAGCCACAGAGGCTGGGGCCAGGGGCTATTATTGGCCATTCAATGAAAACCAGAGTCATTTGGGTTTAAAGTCACTGGTCCCCTAGGAAAATGAAGGATGAACATCAATAGTATTAGCTAGTCTAATTCACATCCAAAAAAAAAAAGAATTCCTTCTACAATTCTGACAGTCGTCAAGTCTCCTGAATATGACCACTGATAGGCAACATACTAGTTTCAGAGGCCATCCATTTCATTTTTGGATGACTCCAGATATACTTTGACCAGGACAGAGTGTTACTACCCATAGACATTAAACTTAAAGGGACCTTAGAAAGTATATAAACCAAATTCTTTATTTTCAAGAAAGTGAGGCTCAGAGATGTGATGTAACTTTCCCAGTGTTGCAGAACTTAACATTTAAACCTAAGTCTTCTGATTCTAAAAACAACACTTTCTGCTTATAACACCGTATTTTTAAAATAAATTTCTATTAGTTGTCTATATATCTCATGTATATGAGATATGTAGAACAAAAATGGGAAACCTGCATCCTCAATGTCACATGTGGCCTTCTAGGTCCTTGGGTGTGGCCTTTTGACTGAGTCAGAGATAAATCTTTATCATAGACATTTTTTCCCATTCAACCTCTTCTCTTCTTGTCCTAGATACATCATTTTTGTTCTTGCAAAAGCTTTTCAACTTCATGAAACCTGAATGATCTTTTGTAATTTCATTTCCTCTGATATTCTAGATCAGGGGTGGGGAATCTATGGCCTCCAGGCCACATGTGGTGGCCCTCTAGGTTCACAAACCCGGCCCTTTGAATCTAACCTTCACAGTACAAATCCCCTTAATAAAAGGATTTGTTCTGTAAAACTTGGGATTCAGTCAAAAGCTCACACCCAAGGACCTAGAAGGCCACATGTGGCCTCGAGGCTTCCAGTTCCCCATCCCTGTTCTACATCTTTTGTTTCTCCATATGACTGTTGCTATTCTTTTATCGAGTTCAGTCCTTTCATTGTGATTGGTATAACATTAAAACTATAAACTACCTTTGGCAGTATTGTTGCTTTTCTTGTATAGATGGATCTTATCATTAACACCAGGCATGCTAATCCAGCTCTCTAAATGTTGTTTTTAATTCAATCATGTTCGACTCTTCATGACCCTATTTGGAATTTTCAAATACCGTGATTTTATCAATATAATCTAAATCAGAGTTAACTTTTTGGCTGCCATGTCTTACTGTTGGCATTCTCACTACACTAAAGTCCTCTGATCTTTTTGCAGGTTAATTTTTGTTTATCTCTTCCCTTTCTCCGTCATGTATTTATATATGTTCAATTTATTCAATATATTTATACATATTCAATCCACATGTAGGACTTTGCATTTATTCCAATTAAACATTACAGCTCATCATTCTAGCCTATCGAGTTCTTTCTGAATATTGATCCAATGTGTTAGCTATTTCCAGTCTCCTCAAGTCTTTGCTTTCCCTCCCCAGCTTCCTACTATCCAATGGGCACTACTGGAACACATTTTCATTGGTAAATAAGGATTAGATATTCAAACCCTGGTTATATTTAAGTACTTCTTTTCTTTCCTGCTCTAGCATACTTTAGGAAAACCAAAAAAGAACACTTTTCACTAGGTCTAAAAGACAGTAAGTCCAAATGTTTGAGAATGTGCAATCAAAAAGTCATAATATTTGTAACTGTGAATGTAAAGTTAGGGCAACTTGAGGACTAGGGATTACAACCTGCACTCTACAGAGAATCCTATGAAGCAGACTAGCATAGCAAACTTTCAAAATTGTTTTCACTGTATATTTGTGCATTTACATTTAGCATTTTTCTTATGTGGCATATTACAAAAATAATTTGAGTTTTCATAAATATTAAATTTTTAATGATAAAATAATATTTAATATATGTAATGTAATACAATAATAAATATTTACATTTTTGTTTCATTATATAATTTTTTTTCTGAAGTGGGCCTCCCTATCTTATCCAGGCTGGAAGTACAGTAGCCAATCACAGACCCAATCCCACTGCTAATCAGCATAGGAGCTTAGATCTTCTCTGTTTCTGACCTGGGCCAGTGAAAGCGAGTGGGCAGCACAGTGGTGCCTTAGTGTGCACCCACTTTAGCATAAAATTCCTGAGCCCAAAGTTTCCAACAGCCTCAGCTTTCTCAGTAATGTGGATTACAGGTGTGTGCCACCATGACCAGCTCACTATGAGATTTTTAAAGCCCTGCTAAATTAAGTTCAATTATAATCTGCCCAGAGGCAAACATGAGTTTTGTAAAACTGTATGATTAAAATTAGTGAAAAATACGATTCAGCTTACAAAAATTTGCTTGACAGAAAACCTAGAAAGAAACAGTAATGTAGGAACCAGGCTGAGAAGATGAAATAAAACTGTGAAATAGCTCTCTTAGTGATTCTCCTAATCCTAAGTTTTTGTTTTCAGAAATATTCACATCTCTCTCATGAGTCCTTAGCTGTTATGTTTTTCAGGATGCTAAATCATCATCTTTTAAATGACTTCTTTCCATGTGATAAATATGGCCAAGAGAGTCCTAAGCTACTGGAAGGGTCAATGCACCTTAGTTGGGGGGGGGGGCGGGGAAGGAGGCAGGGAATTGGGGAAGGTTGGAGGAAAGAGAGGTAGCCCACACCTATGAGAATTTTCCATAAACTCTCACCTTATTTCTTCATTCTAACTTGTCCAAAGGAGAAATAAATTCTTATGTTATTTGAAACCACAAGACCAAAAACCACTAAGGAGAACTCCCTCCCCTTTATAGAGGAAAGTCAAAGAGACCAACAAATTTCATGCTGAATCTTGTCAATTCAGGATATCTGCATATCCTAACATGTCTGGAAAATAGATAACTGACTACTGACAGGTTTCCTTTTTTACTATGTAGAATTAATTTTAAGAACATTATTGAGGGAGGATTCAAACTCATGAAATACATGCTTAAGATCAGAACACAATATAAGAAGAGATTTGCAAATCCTCTGTATGAGCAATGGAGGGGAAGCAGTCATCTGTAAATAAGCTCTTAATTTTCCATATCTCAAGTAAAAGGAACACTTCAAAGTAGTGACAGGCTTTGTACCAGAGCTTTGAACTTTGGACATCCTATTTGCATAGCACAGTAGAAAAAGCATTTAACCTAAACCTGCAAAGTTTCAGAAAGCTGAAGGTCAGGCAGTACCGGATTAGAACAGAAGGAGAAAATGGAAGCCCTGTGATGCAATTTGCCACAGATAATTATCTACATAATGCATATTGGTCATTTGTGACATTGGTTATTTTCATTAAACTCCTGCCAGCTTTAGACCTAAAGCTTTTTCTCCACAAATTTTTCCCCAACAATCAAAAGTTATTAGGCCTATTCTGTACCTTGTCTTCTTTTAAAAAATCAAAATAAATATATATATTTAACTTCATAATGAATACTCTCCTTTTCATTGTGGCAATATAGTCCAACCAAGGTGACCATAAATCACTTGAAAATCAAGGATGAAAAGGTTCAGATAAAGTTAATGTGAGAATAGCAGATTCTGGGTTTTTTTAAAATACATAATGAAAGATCTCTTGTCTTCATTTACATTAATCTTAACCTTAATTCACCCAATTTACCTTCTATTTTAAAGGTCAGGGCACCTCGTGTTGGGTTCCATTAGCTAGATGAAATAAATCAGACCAGAACATAGCAATATTTTCCTTTCTGATTACGTGTTCATTCATATTCTCTCTGTCTCTATCTCTGTCTCTCTCTCACTGTTTCCCTCCTCCTCTTCCCCTCTTTTCAATTTTATGTGTCAGGTACTACTGTCATTTGATCTAGTCAATTAAATTTTCACATGCAAAGAAAGATGTTTGATCAAGTTCCTTGACATTGTTATATAAAGTCCTTTGCTGTGCACATGTGCTTATATTAAGGATACCAAATATTTCACTAACAGTCAATGTGTTTCATTAGGAACATGACATCTAGCTCTTAGGTTCCCCATTCTCTCCAACTACAAATTATCCAAATTGGAAAATTCAAGAATACTTCATTGCATAAGACTAAAATAAATGTATAACTATAAATATATTTTCAAGAGGTAAGATCATCAGAGAATTTTACAGTATCTAGGGCTGGGATCTCCAGCACAAGTATAATAGAATTCAGTACATCTAGAAACCTTACCTAATAGACCTCCAGGTAGACTGCCTTCACCACGAGCTCTTCTCCTAATTACTTAATTCTATTTAGGGAAGAGAACTTGTATCCATCCCCTGCTTTAGTGGTAGTAGCATTTTCCTCCACCACCCCATCCTCATTTAATTCCAATGATCTCAAAGTTTCAGGCCAATTAAATATGTCTCATCCTCACAGGGGCTGGGATTTTTGCCTTAGCATGAATGAATTTAGTTTTAAAGAAAATGAATTGATGAAGACACGTTCTTATTGCTAGTCCAGGACTTAGCTGGGAGATGAAGTGTGGAACTCATGGCATGATAGATTAAATTGGGGATTAGGGTGAATAGAAAAAATGTGAAAAAGAATAATGAATGACAAAAGGAGAAGGAAAATCTTGCAACTTGGACACATTCATCTCTCTTTTATTGATCATTTTAAAAACCTTTGAGTTTCATAAATAAACATCTATCTGCCAACCCTTTATATACTACTCTTAGTTTGCTGGCAAGTTTTCCATATCCCATTTAAAGGTCTGTTGGGGAAAGATTGCCCTTTATTTGTTTAAACTGTCCCTTATTTCCTGCCTATGATGCTGGCAGTTTCAAATGCTATTTGGGCTCAGATTGCATGTGTCTAAGTGTGTGTGAGGTCTTTGTGTGTGGCTTTTTTTCACATTTTTATTTAAAGTTTTGAGCTCTAAATTCTATCCCTTCCTGCCTCCTTTCCCTCCTGCTCTTCCCTGAGACAGTAAACAATTAGCTATAGGTTATACACTTGCAATTATGCAAAACATTTCCATATTAATCATTTTGTACAAGAAGACTCAAATAAAAGAAAAAATGAAAGGAAGAAAGTGAAAAATAGCAAGCTTCAATCTGTATTCAAACAATATCAGTTCTTTCTCTGGAGGTAGATAGTATGCTTTGTTATTAGTCCTTTGGGTTTGTCTTGGATCATTGTAGTTGCCAAATATTGCTACATCATTCACAGTTCTTTATCAAACAATATCTCTGTCACTATGTACAACATTTTCCTGGTTCTGTTCAGTTCACTATGCATCAGTTCATGTATGTCTTTCCAGGTTTTTCTGAAATCATCCTGTTTGTCATTTCTTAAAGCACCATAATACTGCATTACAATCATGTGCTACAGCTTGTTTAACCATTCCCCAGTTGGTGGACATCCCTTTGATTTCTTATTCTTAGCCACCACAAAAAGAGCTACTATAAATATTTTTGTACAAATAGGTCATTTTTCCTTTTGGGGGATATCTTTGGGATACAGACCTAGCTATGGTATTGGTGGATCAAAGGGTATGCACAGTTCTATAGTCCTTTGGGCATAGTTCCAAATTGCTCTCCAGAATGGTTGGATCAGTTCACAACTCCACCAACAGTACATTAGTGTTCCGGTTTTCCCACATGCCCTCCAATATCCAACATTTTTCCTTTTTTTATATTAGTGTGTGGCTCTTCCTTAAGATTATTGATGCCTGGCATGTGAAAGCGGTATTTCATTAGTAGTCAAATCCTGAAGAGCACTTGAGGAAAATTCACTTTGTGAACGAGCCCCACTGCCAAACTGCCATTAAACATACTTGAACTCTAGTCAATAAAGAACATGAGGAAACCATGACAACAGAAAAGGTTGCCTTCCTAGGTTTTTCATTTCTAGATATCTTTACCCTTAAAATTCATATTCATAAGTCAAATAAGAATACCTCCCTTCTGCTTTTCATTACTCATAACTACTGTGACTGAGTTTGATGTTTCTCCAAGTAAACCAAGTATCAGTTTAAAAGGTAAGGTAATTTTCAACACACCTGGGTGGGGAAAAGAAGTGAAGTTAATGTACTCTGAATAGGTAACATTAAAAGTATGACTTTTCATCAAAATCACAATGACTGATAGCTATAATGGGCCAGAGCTCAGTTTTCCAGATGTTAATGTACGGTATTACACAGTCAAATGTTTCAGTGTTTACCTAAGTCTACTGCTTCAGCATTCTTTCAACAATGGATATCCTTTATGAACTTTTCATCTGAGTTCCCTGCACCAGACATTGAAGACTAATTCTTTGACAATTAGCAATCTTTTCTTTCACATCAATCCAACTTTAGCATGAGAATAAAGCAGTCATACAAAGCAATCGTAGTGGGGGGAGGTGGGGGATTGCAGAGTAAAGAGGAAGGTGTCCTATTATTCATTTTTTTCACAAAGTATAATAAAAGCCAAAAGGATTCTGGATTTTTAGAAATTAACATGAAATAGATTTAAATGGGTGATTTATGAAGGAGCTCAGGATATTTGAAATACACAGATTACTAGCTGCAGAGAAAAATATATACAATTAAAATCTTCATATTAAAAGCCTTCAAGAAAAGTAATATTTTCAAGAGGTTAAAAACACTTGGAGATATGTTAAGTGAAGCATAAAAACATACACTTGTATAAACTAATTGGATAATGACATATATTACATCAACTGTCAGCTTCTACTGTGCCTGTAAAAGTTGCTTTTAAGCCCCTAATTTCATTGTTGAAATTCAAAAAAACACCACAAAAGTTAACACCTGATAGCCACCATTAAGCCTACTACACGTCCCTGCAGCTTGTTTTCAAATAAACACTGAGGTTATTGCTCTCGCTTTCTATTCCCTTTCACTTTCCTGGCTTGCCGAGTATTGATTCAACTCCTCTGGAAGCATTGTCAAAGTTTAGGGGTAAAATAATACACCTGGTATTCATTTCAATTTCTCCTTTCTTTAATTCAGGCTGGGAGAATGGGGTTTGCAGAGCCCTTAGTCTAAGAGAGAAAAATACCCATTAGTCTGTTGTTTCTTCACGGTAAGGTGACCCAGAGTGAAACCACCAACGACATAAAGCAACCGCTGTCCACTAAAGCAGCTGAAATTTGCCAAGAATGACATTGCTATGACCTGTGAGAACATTCATCCTTTTCCAGCCTATACATTTCTCAACATTTAAAGATATTTTTTCTTTTTCCTTTTTCCTCTTTCTTTTATCTACTATTAACTATTATTCAAAGTAAAAAAAAAACAGAACTTAAAATCACAGCTAGGATTCCTTATCAAGAAAACAAGCATTGTGTATCAGAAAGATTCTCCCTTCATCTCATTAGAGCCTCGATAGATTTGCTCTTCTGATCACTTAACACAGCTCTATATTAAATTGGACAGAAATTGTCCTATTGAGAAAAAGTAACCCCTTTACGTGATGAAGTTTGGTCTCTAGATGCGAGAACATTATTGCCATTTTCACAATCAAGCATCAAAATGGACATTTCAGGCATTCCCCCCTCCCCCCCAAAGGACTCTAGGATAACTTTCTAACAAGTTTGAGGCAGAGAAGGGGAATCACTCTTGTCCAAGAAGCAATAAACAGTGGCCTATTTGCAGATGATTCTGCCAACCCACCAGAAATTCCAATACTAAACTGCTCATCCAGCACCTCAAACTTCCCAGTTGAGTTCAGGAGAAAGACATCTCCCCAAAAGCCTACTCTTCTCCCAAACAACCCGGTGCGCAACACCAACGGCTCCCTACCACTTCATCCCTCAAAACAGAGAGCACTTGCCACAAGACCAGAGGTGCTTCAAAGAAGGCATCAGGACTGCTAGGTGACCATCCCATTCCCTAAAGACCTTCCCAGCCCAGGCTGAGGCTCTGGATTGACACTGCCATAAGAAAAGCATGTTCAGTTCATGCTAAAAGTAACTATAGTCCAGAAAAGCACACACAGTTTTCCCCTAAATTTCTCAAAGGCTAATTCCCAGCCCCCTTCTCTAGCAGTTGACTGAAAATGCCCAGCAAGTTGGTCCACAGCACTTTCCTTCCCTCCCTGTCTGATGCTCTAAACACCTTTTCCCTTCTCTCCCCCAAAGATTCAGCCCTACCTCCTCCATGTGTTCTGCAGTCCAGTCGCATAGAGGGAGCGCAGGGATGGAGAGCAGAGAACTCTTCAGTGATAATCAGCGCTGAGAGGCTGCTCCTGTGAATAATGTGCATCCTGGAGCAGCAGGCTCTGTTTCCAGCAGCTGGCAGCAGCCCTCGCAGCCCCAGTGATGAGCACAGCTTGAGATCATCCACAATTAACCAAATATTGTATGGCAGCAACAAATCAACAACTGAAACCGGCTCACAAATAAAAAAAAAAAAGCAAAGTACAATTTCAGATGGAAAGCCTAGAAACTGAAGTCACCCAATGCTACATTTCGCCTTCTTCAAAGATTATTCCAGCCAGCTCCTTCTGCTATTTTTACTGTACCATAATGCACTAGGTCTGGCTTTTACCCTATTGAAAGAACATGAATATATTATTATCCACACAAAAGAGCAGGTTATTGTTTATGAATTACAAGCCTTCCCAGCAACAAAGGCTATTTTCATAAGAAAACTCAATTTCATTTTAGCTCCAATTTGATTACCAGCTGAAGAAAAGAAGCCCTATGCCTAAACCTCAAAGGATTTTTATTCATACCATTGAATGGGCTTTATTGCTTCCTTTTCAAAACTGACGTAGAAAGCTTTTAGAGTAAAACATTGACAAAAAATTATTGCGCTGCTATTTTGTGCAATAACAGAGCTGAAGAGGGCCAATGATTTCTCAGTCATCCTTCACTGTACTTCAGAATAGTAAAGGCTGGAATTAATGACAGACCATAGAGAGGAGCCAAGCTAAGGTCTCACAATGCATGTCAAATCTAAATGATCACTATACATTGAAAAGCCCCCAAAAAAGCCTGCAGCTGATTGATTCATGGCTTTCACAAGAAAGACAGGCTTGAAGAGTTTATTGCACCACAATTTACTGGGAATTATCATAAAAATGAATGTAGAGGCTGAATGTCACCCCGGCACACTCCAAAAACACACATCCAGGGACAAAGTTCACCCAGGAATTATAGCAGCGCTGTTCACGCTACCATACTTAAGAGTCTGTCAGTGTTTCCATTATAGGGGGTTTTAACTCAGCTGTTAAAATGTTCTCCCAGATGAAATTTAGTGTTCATGGTCTCATTGGAAGGAAAATATGTGTTCCCCTTGTACAAAAATTTATTTCTTTCAAATCCACACAGTTTCAAAGTGAAAGAACATGTAACCACAAACAATGGGTGAGCTGACTAGTCCCTCATACTGCTTCTTCCCAAATGATCAGCCCTCAGCCTACCTTCTTTGGATCTTACTTTACTTAGTTCCCATGAGAATATTCACTTTATAAGGAATCAGGCTATCATGTGAAAGGCTTGCAGGAAATGGTTAAATGATATGGGGCAGGAAATGGATTTGACTTTGTACACATCACTTTTTTTTGTGATTGAACTTGCAAAGTAATAGATAATATTGGAGCCTATCAACAAAACCTCCACCAATGGGGTTCTGCAGATACCATCCACATTCAAAGACTTGGTATTAAAGGTCAAGATAGTGAATGACCTACTAACTAGGAAGGTTCATACAAGAACAAACCAAATCAATCAGCCACAACCAAAAAGAAAATCATCATGCCCATTTATTAGCTAACAAGCAATTCTTCTAATTGCCTATTTACATGGCACAATTAAAGTTTATAAACAATGTGTTTGCCTCTGTGTTTTCCATTTTGTAGTAAAGAATCAACATTTACATTATTTTTAAAGAAAAATAAAAGACTTGGCTTCCCAAAACAGCCCTTGAAATCTTCCAGAATTAGTTGTTGAACTTGAATGTAAAAGACAAAAAAAAATGCTGAGTCTAGAATTTCCTAATTTCTTTTGCAGTCAAATTATTTCTCTAAGACGCGATGAGTTGGTCATTGTCTCTCAGTGAATGAATGAACTAATTAATTAATAAAAAAGAATTTAACAAGGTTTTAACTAGGCACAAAGCACCCTCCTATGCATTGTCTAAAAAAACCAAACCAAACCAAACCTTGCTCTCAAGGAGCTTACTTTCTAATGGAGAGATTACACATGTGGTTGCTTTCAAGTGTAAGTCAGATGGAAAGGTCCCATGGTCCTTAGGGTTCAAGGGCAAAACAAATAATAATGCATCTTCTTCAGTGCCATCCTTTAATAAAGACCATTTATGCTTCTGATGTAGAACCATTTGACAAGCTAAGGACTTTGAGGCCTCAGAGCTATATAGTTCAGTCCACAACCTGAAGCAAGATGGTCTTCAGTATCTCCAATTATAGTCATCAGACCAGCACTCAAAGACCCATTCCTCCTCCCAGCACTGGGGAAGTCATTATCCACAGAAGCAATGAATTCTATTTTTGGAAAGCACCTTTCCCTTAAATGTGCCTCTCTGTTATTTCTACCAACTGACCCTAGTTCAACTCTGAGGACACAAGTTCAACAAGTCTGCACCCTCTTTCACACAACTACTCTTCAAATATATCATCTGATGCATTAGCAATTCTACCTAGTGTTCATTGGCAAAGTTCCTACCTGTATCATCTTTACCTCCCTTCGAGTCATTGATAAAGATGTTGAACAGTACAAGGCCATGGAAGGAATCCTGGGCCACTCCACTAGAAATTTCTTTCTAGGTTGGCAGTGATAGCTTTCATTGAATATGGCCATTAAAATCATTCTAAGTTATAGAATTATAAGAGTGTAGACTCAAAGATAGAATGAAATTTAGAGGTCTTCAAATCCAAGTCTTACTTTTACAGATGAGGAATATAAGATTCACAAAGTTTGAGTGACTTTCTCAAATTCACACCTCTAGAGTCAACGGTGAAAGTAAAACCCAGGTCTTGTGACTCCAGGTCCAGCAAGCTAGTATTTTCCATGCCATGTTGATTTACAAAGGGGACCATCCCCATTATAAATCGACATAATCCATTATAAAGGAAGATAACCAAATTTAAAGGTACAGTTAGGGGGCATAGGACTGAAAACAAATCTATTTAGTCATTATGCCCATGTTATTCACTGTCCACAGAATGTTTTTTTCTTTTTGCTTGCTTCAAACCCCTCATCTCTACCATTCATTGAAATCTTGCCTGTCTTCCAAAGCCCAATTCAAATGCTTCCTCAACCATGAAGTCTTCTCATATCCCCCTTCTAAAAGTGATACTTCTTTAAGATTTTGCATAGCAGTTCATAACTTTTCTTAGTCTCATCATATTTTACATAGTTATCATATAGTTAAGTTCCCCACCCCCTTGCCCCAGATCTATGATTCTATCTCCCAACAGCAACATTTTTACTGTCTGTCCCTGTGCCTGGAATGCTCTCCATCCTCATCTCTAACTCTTGGTTTTCCTGGTTTCCTCTAAGTCCTGGCTAAAGTCTCATCTTCTGCAAGAAGCTTTTCCTGCTCTTCCTTAATCTTAGCATCATCCATTTGAGAGTATCCCAATTTATCCTTTATCTATCTTGTTTCTACATAATTGTTCATATGTTATCTCCCCCATTAGACTGAACTCCTTGCCTTTTTTTTTTGCTTTTCCTTAATTCCCTAGTACCCAGCACAGGGCCTGGCACACAGTAATCACTTAGTAAATGCCTGTTGACTTGACTTGGCTTCAGGTAGTACCAATGTAGAAACATCTTCTATCAAAGCAGGTGATCAAGTTGTCTTTAATTTATATTAGAGAGTTGCTCAGGGCCCTAGAGTTTAAGTGACTTATCCTATGCTAGTATTTGTAAGAGGCAAGGCCAAAATCCAAGTAGTTCTTCATGATTGCAAAGCTGGCTTATTTATGAACTACACATTGCTCTCATGTCTGACTCTTTGTGACCCCCTTAGGGGTTTTCTTGGCAAAGATGCTGGAGTGCTTTGCTACTTCCTTCTCCAGCTCACTTTACAGTTGAAGAAACTGAGGCAAACAAGGTAAAGTGACTCATCCAGAGTCACACAGCTGGTAAGTGTCTGAGGTCAGTTTTGAACTGAGGAAGATGAGTCTTCTTGACTCTAGGCCCAGCATTCTATCCACCTAGTGGCCCAGAAATATGATTATTCTATAATTAGAGCACACTTTCATATATGCTATAGCATCTGCTTCATGAGAATATAAAAGTATGTGTTAACTGCTTTTTTATTATTAGGAATTTTAAATTTTATTTTAATTTATATTTTATTTTAAATGTATTTTATTTTTAATTTTAATTTTATTTTTAATTTCTATAACATATTACAATAAAAAGATGATTGTATATGAAACCACAAATCTACTATGCACGACTTGCTATTCCTTTCAAATATACAACAAAATTAATGTGTAACTTTTTATTTATTTTTTTCTTCCCTCCTCCCCATCCCTACCCTAGAGGTGGCTCCATTAGACACAAATAGACATACATACAGAGTATATATATACATATATATATACATATATACATATATATAATTATTATATATATTATATTATGTTATATATTATAAACATACAAAATTATTATATATATATACAAAATTACTTCATACATACTTCTATTTATCAGTTGTTTCTTGATGCAGAAAGTGTCTTTCTTCATATGTCCTTTATAGTTAATTTGGGTATTTATAATAGATAAAATAACTTATTCACTCAAAGTCATTCTTTTTTTTCTTTTTTTCTTTTTGGAGGGGAGAGGGCATGGCAATTGGGGTTAAGTGACTTGCCCAAGGTCACACAACTAGTAAGTGCGCCAAGTGTCTGAGGCCAGATTTGAATTCAGGTCCTCCTGACTCCAGGGCAGGTGCTTTATTCACTGAGTCACCTAGTTGCCCCAACTCAAAGTCATTCTTAAAACAATATTGCTGTTACTGTATACAATGTTCTTCTTGGTTCTGCTCCCTTCATTCTTATTTATTTCATGTAAGTCTCTCCATTTTTTTTTTGCTTTTGTGTATCACCAGTACCTAGGACAGTACCTTGCACATAGTAGCCAACTAGGGAGTCATGAATAAATAAATGAATGGTGGATCTGAGTACCATTCCCTAACCTACTTGAGGTTACCACTTGCAACTGCTTCAGTAGGAAGCAGAAATGGTTTCCTCTTGTGAGGAATTATTCTTATCCCTTCTGCTATCTGGCAATCTTCATTGTTCTAGAAAGGTCACTGGTTCACTTTCCTTCCCCACCATGACTGACTAAGTCTATGTGTAGATGACATGAAAGTAGAAAATGCAGACAGTCCTCCAGATCTGAACAGTTAGTGTTGTGCTGATACAGGAGCTGGCTAATTAGATGTATATATTTTTTAAACTTTCATTGTAATTTCATTACAGTATTGTGTACACCCAGTCTGTGTCATTTTGTAATACAGATTTTTTCAGGTCTATGGCTTCTTTCATACAACTGTATTTTAAGGCAGAAAGTGGAATTGATATGTTAATAATTTGTTTAATAATTTTTCATTTGTCCAAGCCCATATAACCCTGGCATGACTGAGTCAGAAGGGGGTCCAGTGGGCAGTAAGACATAATTAGAACTTTCATTGGGCTGCTTCTTAGTGCAGGACCCTATAATAATAACACTAAATTCATAAAGCTCTCCAAAGTATGCCAAGTGCTTGCCTCCTAAAAATCCATGAAATTAGCTGGATAAACCTCATTAAGATGAAACTTAGATCAATAATGATGCTGTGACTTGCCTATCATCATAAAGAGTAAACATCAAAGGTGGCATTTGAGCCCAGACATCCTGACTCTAATACCAGTATTCTAACCCTTATGCCATGTTTCTGTGGTAAAAGGGACCCAAAGACATATAAGGCATTCCTCAGAGAGCTTAAAACCGGTTGATATATGTGCAGGAAAAGACACCAAGCATGATAAGACTAATGTGGACAGAGCCAAATGGATCATCACCAAGTACTCTATGAATCCATTCATTGTTGTTTTCAATCATCTGACTCTTTGTGACCCCATTTGGGTTTTCTTGGCAAAGACACTAGAGTATTTGCTCATCTTACAGATGAGGAAACTGAGGCAAACAGGGTTCAGTGACTTTTCCAGGGTCATAAAACTGCTCATTGTCTGAACTCAAGAAGAGGAGTCTTCCTAAGTCTAGGCCCGTCACTCTAAACAATGCACCACCTAGCTTCCCCTATGAATAAAGGAGAGGGAATATCCATGTGGGACTGGGGTCATGAGCGATGGTCTGAGAGAAGGTGGCATTTGAATGAAACTAATCTTCATTTATTCTCTCAATAAAATGTTTGCTAAACATTTACTAGGTACAAGACATATTATTAAGCACAATATCGGAAGGATTTCAGTAGGGGGAGAACAGGAAAAAGACCATTCCAAATAGGAATGAAAGGAGCAGGTACCTGATATGCATTAAGACATGTTAGAATCAAGAAAGTATAAGACTAAGTGAGAAGAGCAGAACCAGGAAAAATTTGTACACAGTCATACATACATCATATGTGTGACGACCAACCTTGATAAACTGGACTCTTCTCAGCAATGCACAGTAAAAAGACAACTCTGCACATCTCAGAATGGAAGGAGATACCTACACTCAGAGAAAGATCTAGAGAGACCAGAGTTTAAATGGAGACTGAAGCAATACATGCTATCGTTCTTTTCCATGTTTGGTTTTGTTGTTTTTTTCCCATTGTTCACTCTATTGGTTATAACGCTTCTGTACAATCAGACTATTGTACAATTTGAAAGTGTTTGTAGATCCTGTACATGATTGTTGGCCACCATGCTGGGGGGAGGAAGGGGGACAGGGGAGAGGAGAAAATCTGAAACTCAAGTGATTCTGGAACTGAATCTTGTAAACTAAAAGTAAATAAACAAGTCAATTAAAAAAAGAAAGTATAAGAGACAGAATGAAAACCTGTTTTATTGGAGCAAAGTAATAGTTGGGAAATAATCATAATAACAATGAGCTAACATTTATATAGCATGTCAAGATTTGTGAAGTATTTTTCACACGTCATCTCATTTGATGATTACAATAACCCTGGGAGGTAGATTGCTACTGTTAGCCACATTTTACAGATTAGGAAACTGAGACTCAGCGTAGGTAAGTCACTTGTCTGGGACCAATGAGCCCGGGATCAATGAACCATTTAACTTTTCCCCTTCCATTTTCAATCCTGCCTCATGTAATACTTGATCGGGTCTCTTCTCTCCAAGACTAAGATTCTATTCACTTTATTACATAGTTTCTCCAAGTAGTAGGAAATACACATGGGAAAGAAAGTAGGGACCAGATTGGGGAATAGTATGTGTTTATGCAGTTTTATGATTACAAAGCATTTTAGATACAACATCTCATTTGATTTTCACATCAGCCTCAGATTGAGCCTTATTCAGTAAGCAAGTAAGAAATAATTATTCAATTATCCAGTTAATGTGATCAAATTAGCTGGTACAATTAAGTCCAGTAAAAAGAACAAAAACCCAAAACACTATTGACCCTGAATGATCTTAATGATCTTTAGCTATGCACAACAGAAGAAATTGTATTCTTTCTCTCTCTCTCTCTCTCTCTCTCTCTCTCTCTCTCTCTCTCTCTCTCTCTCTCTCTCTCCTTTCTCATACATAAACTAGCCATTTCTCTCTCTCTCCATTGACTCCTTTCTATCTGCCTACAAATATGCTTAGGTCTCCCCAAACTAAATAAAAGTCTTTCTTTATCTCATAGATCACACAAGTGCCATCTCATCTGTCTCTTCTCACTCACAAACTTCTTTACATCCCATGCTTCTACTTCTTCAATGCCTTACTCTCTTATCCTCTTGTAGTTTCAGTTCCATTCCCATTACTTTCCAGAAACTACTCTCTCAAAGGTTATTTTGAGGTTAAAATAAGAGGTCCCCTTCACTGACTGGTCTTTCTAAAAAGAGTTATGATATCTGAGGAATAACATGAGATACAATAAATCACCTTCTGAATAATTTTCCATTTCTCCATATACTAAGAATTCACCACATTTTTTTACTTTAAAAAGTTGATACCCAATCTGTGTCACTTCATAATACAGACTTTTCCAGGTCTATGTACTGTATTTTGTTTATAAATGTCATTGTCATTTTTCTAGAATTGTAGAAAGTTTTTTAGCCTGGTAAAATAAACATTCATATCAGTATCATAAAATCTGTGCAAATTGGTGATATCTATGGTCATATTTATGTGTTTTCTGTGTTTGGGATTTGGCACTCCAACTAGATTTGTGAACATTTGTTTGACTGTCAATGTCTTGATTATTAAGATGTTTACTTTCTTGTATGTTTAGTTTCTTCTGCTTCACCCAATTATCCATGATGAACACTAGTACAAAAAAATTCTAATTTTTTAAAATATAAATACAAATGGATGTTGATTATTTTATAGTAAGAATGCCAAGAGAGAATAATAATTGAGTGACTGCACATTTAACATTTTAGAGTATATTAATGCTCAACCAATAATTTACTTGCTCTTCAATGCATTTTTTTTTCTTCCTGGAATGGTCTGAATTACTCTTTGGAATCCAACACAGATTGATAAATTTGGAATTAATTAAATAAATGTCTTCCCAAATTCTTTGTGCCTTTTTTCTTCCTTCCACTACTCTTCTCTATTGATAGCCTTTATATGTTCAGCTTATTTTGTAGAAATAGGAAGGATAATAAATGCATGGGTGACATTAATTAATATTGAAAATGTAAAGACTGCATTACAAATAAACAAAAAATGTATTTATGTAATCAGAATTAAAAATCATTGACAAAGGATAGTACTCATTTGCTTTAAAATAAACACACATATATGCATATAAAACCCTACAAAGCTTATGCTATGTATATAAGTGCTTTTTAATATTATAAAAAGTATCACTCTAAAACCAAAAGTTAGCATTATATGAAGAAAATGCTGGAAGTTTTCCCACTAAATACAAGGGTAAGACAAGGATGTCTCTTATCCTTTTGGATATTTTTTTGGTTTTAGAAATGAAGGAAATAGCAATAATATAAGAGAAAGAAATTAAAGGCATGAATAGGAGGCAAGAGTTTAAAAAAAGGAACAAAACTGGACTTGTTTTGTTTTAAAAAAAAGGAACAAAACAAAACTGAACGAAACTGTCATTGTTGATGACATGATTTTATAGATATATAGCTATAGATATATATAAAACCAACAGAGACTATTATAATTAATAGCTTCAGTGAAGTAGAAACATAAAATAAGCCCTAATAATCAATAGAATTTCTATATAGCAATGACATAAACTTAGAAAGAATAAGAAAAAACAAAGTTCCATTCAAAATAACTGTAATAATAATAATGCAGAAAATCTAGATGGGGCTAATCTAGCATAAGACATGTATTAATAGAATTCAAAATGCCTCTTAGAGAAATAAAGAATTACCTAAACAACTGGAATGATATTCAATATTCATGACTGGATTATGCCAATATAATAAAAAATGACAATAGCACCAAACTTATTTTGCTAATTTAGTACTATACAATATGAAAAGGGGGGGGAGGTACTTCATAGAAGTAGGTACAATAACAGCAAAATTAATCTGAAGGAACAAAATATCAGACTGTGAGTGCAATGTTAGATTGAGGACAATAACCCTCTTTTCCATGTATACTGAATGGCCTCCAGCACTTAATACAGTGTATGGCATGTAGTAGGTGCTTTATAAATGTTAATTGAGTAAGTGACTGACTAACAAAAGGCCTAAAATATTAAAATAAACTATTCAAAAAGTAATAATCAAGGGAAAGTAGCCCATTTAGACCTCAACTAATATTGTAAAGCAATAATCCTTAAATGTATTAGAAAACTTTAGAAAACAGAAAAGTAAATCAATGGAACAGGCTAAAACAAAGAGTTAGGATTAACACATTAATTAGAAAAAAAACTCCAAATTTAACAAGAAGTAAACTAAAAAGCAATCAGGCAGAAATAAGAGTCAGATCAACATCTTATGCTATATACCAAAATTAAACAAAACTGGATCCATGACTTAAATATTTAAAAGTCATACCATAGGGGCAGCTAGGTGGCACAGTGAATAGGGCACAGGACCCGAAGTCAGGAAGACCTGAGTTCAAATGTGACCTCAGACACTTAACACTTACTAGCTGTGTGACTTTGGGCAAGTCACTTAAACCCAATTGCCCTGCCTTCCCCCCTCCAAAAAGGTCAAGAGAAATTTTTTTTAAAGTCATACCATAAAGCAGATAAGGTATCTTTGAGAGCTATTGGAGGGGCCTGGGGGGGGGGGGGAAGAACAGTAAAGTCTTAAGCAAACAAGGTATAGAAGTAATAAAGTAGGTAGTTTCACTAATATAAAATTAAAATTTTTTTCATTAGTAAAATTAGCATAAGCATATAATAATTTTAATTAGATTACATAAAAAGAGTCAACTGGGAATAAATATTTGTATTAAATATTCCTGATAAGAGCCTGACATACAAGATTTGCAGGGAATTAACACAAATGCATAAGAAAGGAAGTCATTCCCTCTTGGATTAGTGGCCAAACAATATTGATAAATAGTTCTCAAAAGGTGAGTTTACAAACTGTTAACAATTATATAAGCAATTATTCCAAATTACTAATAAGAGAAATGAAAATTTTAAAACTGTAAACTTTCATTTCACTTCCAGAAAACCAGTGAACACTCACTCCTCACCAAAATGAAATACTGGAGGAATTGTAAAAAAAACAGACAGTGAATTAGGCTAAAACCATTCTGGAAAGCAACTTGGAATTATTCCAAGAACATGACACTGGGCCAGGTCCTTTGACTCAAACATCATATTTCTAAGCACATACCTTGAAGGAGGTCAGGGATAAAAATAAAGGATCCATAAACATGAACATATTTACATCAGTAATTTTTGTGATAACAGAGAACTAGGAGCAAAATAGATCCCTGTTGATTAGAAAATGATAAAATCATTTATGGTACATGATATAACAGAATATTACTGTCCTAAAAGAAATGATAAATATGAATAGAGAGAATGGGAAGACATGAAGCAATATAAAGTGAAGTAAAAAAATAATCAGAAAAACAATTTACAGAAAGACCACAATGATATAAATAAAAAGATCAACAACAGAAATAAAGAGAACTGAACACTAGGACGTTACAATCATCTGACTTGGTCCCGAAGAGAAGATATAGGAAGACACTTCCCTTCCTTTGCAGAAGTTGTTCACAATGGGTTTGGAACACTGCATATAATGACAGATTTTTTTTGGTGTATTGGTAATTTGGTCAATTGATTATTTTTTTTCTTATTTGTTAAAAGGAACTGATCTTTGAGAAGGGAAGAAAAGGATATATTGGGAAATGTAGGTGATATAACAACAAAACGTGTCAGCAGCTGGGTGGCACAAAAAAAAGAGTACTGGGACTGAAGTCAGGAAGATTCAGACACTCACAAGCTGTGTGATCCTGGGCAAATCACTTACCCCGTTTGCCTCAGTTTCCTCACTTGTAAAATGAGCTGGAGAAAGAAATGGCAAACCTCTCCAGTATCTTTGCCAAGAAAACCCCAAATGGGGTCATGAAGAGTTGTACATGACTGAAACAACTAAACAATACTATTAACAAATATCAATAAAATGCTTATTTTTTTAAAAAATAAAAATTACTATAAAAAGTAACACAGAAGGTGATTAGAGGTTATAGAGAAAGAAACAAAAATTATAAAATCATGCAGTTTAGAATTAAAGGGACCTTTAGAAATCATTGAGCCCCAGAAATATTAAGTGATTTAGGCTCATTGACTTAGAGCTGGAAAGAATCTTATATCAGCTAGTCCCGTCCCCTCATTTTACCAATGACTTGTCCAAGGTCACACAGGTAGTAAGATGAAAAGATTTGAACCAAAATTCTCCAAATCTGAATGCAGTGTTTCTTTTACTCTACCCTCTTGCTATTTGCCTACGGTCACATAGTATGTAACAGAAGTGAGATTCAAACACAGATTTACAAGATCAAATCCAGTTCTGCTACCGCACAACATTGAATCCAAATAGGTGGTGATTGGGGAGTAGAGATAAAGAGAAGACAAGATACTGATATGGCGAAGGAAGCAAAGGATACAAAAGGGAAATGAAAGGGAGAACAGAGAGGATGGGAAAACTAAAATGAAGAAAGATAGAAAGAACAAAAGGGAGAGAAAAACAGATACAGTGGAGGAAGGGTGACAGAGGCAGAAGGACAGACTAGAGATCTAAGTAAATGCCCCCTTTCTTTGTAACCAGACCTTAGATTTCATCAAGGTGGGCATTCCTGGTGGGCAGACTCTCAGACTACCAATGCAGATCAGCAACCGCTCCGCCATTTGTAGTCTTAGAGAGATGACCAGAGCGTTCAAAGGCGAAGCTTTTTGCCAAAGGTCACCTTACTGGCGTGTGTCAAAGGCAAGACTTGAACCAACATATTCCTGGCTCTTGAGGCCAGCTTTCTATCCACTATTATACAGTCTCTCCTATAGGTACCTTTATTGAGAGCAATACATATGAGTAGAATGAAAACCACCTGCCTCTCTCAGAAACCTGGGAAAAGTCACCTAGGTGCAACAACAACTAAAGCATTTGATTCCAGAGAACATATTTGGACAGACAACAAGTAATTTGAAACATTGGGGTGAGAGTGATAATATCTCCAGGATACATTCATTTGTTCATTCATTCATTCATCCATTCGTTCATTTTCTCTCTCTCTCTCTCTCTCTCCATCTCCTTCTGTCTCTGGTCTGTCTGTCCATCTTCTTCCCTTACCATCTCTTTCTTTCTCTCTCCCACTCCTCTCTCTCCTTCTTTCTGTCTGTGTGTCTGTCTGTCTCCTTCCCTCTTTCTTTTTCTCTCCCACTCCTCCCTCTCTCTCCATCTTGTCCTCTCTGTCTCTGTCTGTCTGTCTGTCTGTCTCTCTCTCTCTCTCTCTCTCACACACACACACACACACACACACACACACACTTCAGAAGCAGAAAGTACCAGAATTGCCTCTGTGCATCCAAATCTAAGCGAGGAAATAAATATTGCTGAAGGTTTTTAAATGGAAACGGGAACCTTTAGTGTGAGTTAAATGGCAGCAGCACAAAGTCCCTTCACAATGTAAAGAAAGACGAGCTGTCAGTGGGAGGAATATTCTAAAGCAACATAGAAAGGAAAAAGTTGGTTCAAAAGAAGTCTATGGTAAATGATTGCTTAAAGCAGATGTGTATTGTGTAAAATGTCTGCAAGGATAGCAGAGAAAAGATTGGGTTTCTAAGAAAGGGCCTTAAAGTTTTGTATCCTTGGCACCAAGCATACTGCCTGGTATGTAGCAGGCTCTTAATAAATGCTTTTTTTGATTGATTGAAAAAAAAACTAGGGGATAGAACACTAAGTTCTCTCTTCTGGATCATGTCTGGAGCAATATGGTAAGTGACTGGGACCAGAACACTGGAGGTCTTGATGACAACTGAATGAAAGAAAGTCAAATGATTCATAGCAGTTAGACTCATCAAAGTGGTCATTGCTTAGTCATGTTTCAGTAGTGCCTGACTCTTTGTGACCCATTTGGGATTTTTCTTGGCAAAGATACTAGAGTGGTCTGCCATTAAAGAGTAACCACCAATAAGGTATAAAATAAGGTATATTCACAGACTTTGTCACAACAACCTTGATAATCATCCTAAAGATTTTCAGTAAAGTCTGGAGCAGCTAGGTGGTGCAGTGGATACAGCATCATGCCTGGAATCAAGAAGACTCATCTTCCTGAGTTCAAATCTGGCCTCAGATACTTACTAGCTGTGTGACCCTGGGCAAGTCATTTAACCCTGCTTACCTCAGTTCCTCATCTGTAAAGTGAACTGGAGAAAGAAATGGCAAACTGCTCTAGTATCTCTGCAAAGAAAACCCCAGATGGAGTCACCAAGAGTCAGACATGACTGAAAATTGCTGAACAACAACAACTGGCCATTAAGAAAATCACCTACTAAATCAGAATACAATCAGGCATGATTTCCAATGTGGGGTAGTTGACACTTTTTTTTTTCACTTCATGAGAAGGAAAGGAAGAGTTGGTGAGTAACCTAGGGATGAAGAAAATGAAGGGTGTTGGAAGACAAATATAAATGGCATGCTGCTTTCAGAAACTCAGTCTTGAGGCTGAAATTCACCTAGCATGATGAATGGAGGTCGTTTTGTCTATTAGTTCCTAACCTTCCACAACTATCCTCTAGTCTTGAGCAGATGGATGGATGGATGGATGGATGGATGGATGGAGAGATGGATGGATGGATAGAAAGATGCAAAAAGTCTTTTTTTAAGTGCTTATGTGTCCAATATTGCCCTAAGCAGTGGAGATACCAAAAGAAAATCCTACTCTCAAGGACCTCAAATTCTAACCAAGAAAGAAAACACCTGCAAGAGGGTTTAAAACTTTAGAAGGATGAAAAAGCCCAGTGATCCTTAGGGTGAAGGGCATATGACAATGCCAAATATTCCAGAGGGTACAGAGCCAGGTAACTGTGTAGGGCAAAGGTAGAAATGTTGGGAAAGCAATTCTTTATTTTCTAAGAAGCCTAGGGAAGGAAAAAATAACTACTTAATTTGTAATCCTCAAAGGTCAAGTCTCTTCTTTTTATGCTGAAGGATCCAACATATAAACTCCCACCTCTGGTGGCAGCTTTTAATTTGAGCTGTTTTTAGTATATTTCTTCCACTTTTTTGTGAGCTGAGCATAATTCAGGTCAAATTTTCTAATTCTTTGTCAGTAAGTAATCCTTCGAAAATTCATGCCTGATTCATCCCATGTACTTTGGGGTGGTGACAAAGATGACAATTGAAGTTGACTATGTTTATATTTCATACAGCTTCATTTTCTGGGAGATATTTTTTGTTATGGGATCATAAATTTAGAGGTAGAAGGAACCTCTGAAAGCATCTAGACCAAACTCTCATTTTACAAATGAAGAAACTGAGGCCCAGTTGAAGTGATTTGCCCAAGTTCTAAATGGTAAAAATGGATTTGAATTGTGGTTCTCCCACTTCAGGCCTCTCCCTATTGTACCAGTTTTTTATTCTTTATTTTTTTTTTGCTTTTTGGAGGGGGAAGTTAGGGCAATTGGGGTTAAGTGACTTGCCCAAGGGCACACGGCTAGTTTTGTGTTAAGTGTCTGAGGGTGGATTTGAACTCAGGTCCTCCTGACTCCAGGACCGATGCTCTATTCACTGCACCATCTAATTGCCCCATTTTTATTCTATTTTTTTTAAAGAACTAGGAGACTAAAATATCAGAGAGGAAGTTAGCAGCAAAGGTTAGAAGAAACACACAGGTAAAACAAAGCCATACTTCTGTTCTTTAGAGTATGGATGGCACATTAAATACACTATGACAAAATAAGGGAATTCATTGTTTTCTAGGTCAAACATTATTCACAAAGAAACCTTTAACAGTGGGCAGATCTATTTGAAAATATCATCCTGCTGTTGATTTCTTTTGCATTTCATTTGAACAATTCAGACAGTTAAAAAATACTATGATGAAAAAAGGAAAGAGATTTATGTCTCTTAGAAAGAAATGAGAGGGCACTTCTTCATATCTCCACTGATGCTGCTAGAATTTAAGGCCTCATTAACATTCTAACGAGTCCTGATTCAAAGACTTTGAAATGTGAGGAATCCAAGCCCAGGGAAATATGGTGAAAGTCCAAAGTCCCAGGCTGTCATAGCAATGGTGGTCTACATACACAGGTCAAAATGGCTTTTGATAATCTTTATAAACTTCCTCACAACCTTTAATAGTGTGATCTAAGATATATGGACTGCAGTTAGGATGAGATCAGGCCTAGGCGAGACAAGCAGTCCCTTACAGATGGGTACAAAAGGGCGTACTTCAGTACTATTTTTTTTAAAACCCAAATATATTTTTACACCAAAAAACCCAATAAAGTGTAACCCCCTTAAATACAGGAACTTTTAAAAATATATTTCTTTGTATCTCCAGTTCTTAGCACTGTAACTTGCACACAATAAATTTTAAAATTTAAGTAATAGTCAATTGCACCTTGAATAAATTCTTGATCAAGCGCTTAATGAATACTGAGCTGAATTGTTGAATGGCATGTATTCATTTTATAATGATAAATTAATATTGCTATAGTAAAGGTTTGAAGTAGCCAATGGAGAGTAGTAGATAGCAACATGAATTCATTTCTTCTTCTTTTAGAGGCAATTGAGATTAAGTGACTTGCCCAGGATCACACAACTTGCAAGTGTCTGAGGATAGATTTGAACTCAGGTCTTTCTGATTCTAGAACCAGTGCTCAATCTACTACACCATTTAGCTGCCCCTGACAACATGATTTTTTAATGTCAAGGTGCAAAATTTGCAAAGCTTCTCTAGGGCGCACAGGTGCTTTGTCCCAGGTTTCCTTGCTCTCCATCAGCAGTTCTCAACCTGTGGGTCACGTTCCCTTTGGGGTGGAACGGGGTCGCCTAAGACCATCGGAAAACACATATTTCCAATGTTCTTAGGAACCGAAACATGTCTCCTCTATCTGTCTCCAGGTGGTCGGCCATATGCAGATACGCCCACATACGAGTATTAGATTGCGGCATTAGGAAGGTTGAGAACCACTGCCTACATGAAGGATCATGTTACAGTTAGTTCTAAATAAATTAGGTCCCATGAGAGTCATGTGGTAGAAAGAATATTGGAGTAGGAAGCCTAGCTTCTAATCCCAGCTCTACCACTGGCTAGAAGCATGACCTCAGCTCAATAGTACACTATTTCTGGACCCTAGACTCTTCATCTGTGAAATGGGTTGATAACACCTACTCCACCTGTATCACAGATTTTTGTGAAAACATTTCTCTGAAGTGCTATTCTTATCAGGCTGCCTTTTGAAAGGCACATGAAAAATAAACTGTAGCCCTGATGATGGTTCTATGTGCCCTATATAAATACTAAATCTGCCCCAGTTGGATACGCAAGGGAACAATGGGAAGGATTGGAGAAAAGAACACAAGACAGCTAAAAAAAAAAATAGACTTTTCTGAAGATTCCATTGTTTTCCCTCCTTTAAAGGGGACAATCCTTACACTGACCTCTAATCCCAACCTGAGCCCAGGCCATTCTATCTTTGGTTAGCATGAAGATATGCTGAATGGATTGGTAATTTCAGAGCCAAACTTTGCCCAGGATTTCAAGAGAGTATTCAAAAGCACCAGGCATGGAAAAAACAATGCAAAATCAACCTGTAATTCCCAGAACCAAATTTGGCAGAATACAATCTACATTGGGTGCTTGCAATTGCTCCCCTCTCCCTAGTACATATACCTTTCACAATAAATGAAGGTGTTCCCTGCAGGAGATACCTCAGTGACCTGAAACGATCCTTTGTTCAACTTTCCACTAGTTTACATAGAGAAAAATCAAATTTTTGCCTACAAGACCAGATGGACTGGAAAAAAGGCAGGTTAGGACAAATATCATATCTCTAAGCATGCACACCATGAAAAAGTGTGGGATGACAAAGCTAACTATATGTTTTATATACTAAAAAAATAGAAGTGGCTTTTTTTTTCCTTTTCTCCATTCTCTACTGCTGGTATTTACTATTTTGCAAAGGACGATTTTGTTTTTCTTATCTTTTCACTCTCCTTAGCTTAGAGGAGGGCTCAGAATATACTTGCTTCCCCTCTTCCTTCCCCCACCTTTTTCTCAGCAAGCACTTACTTTTTTCAAAGAGTCAGAAGGGCACATGAATTATCCTGCTTTTGTTTTTTCCTCCTGTTGAATTAGGAGTTCTGAAGCAGTCCAGGAAGAATGGCTCAAAAGGGCCGTAGAAAGGCCCTCTCTTGGGGTGGCTAGGTGGTGAAGTGAATAAAACATTGGCCCGGGAGTCAGGAGGACCTGAGTTCAAATCTGGCCTCAGACACTTAACACTTACTAACTGTGTGACCTTGGACAAGTCACTTAACCCTAATTGCCCCGCCTTCCCCCCTCCAAAAAAAAAAAAAAAAAGAAACAGGTTCAAATCCCAGCTCCACAGTAGTATAATCTCAGGAAAGTCGCTTAATTCCCTGGGCTTCTATTTCCTCACCTGTAAAATTACAGAGTTGATGGAAATTGAAGGGATGCTCATCGGTCGGGGAGTGGCTGAACAAGTTACGGTACATGAATGGAATAGAATATTATTGTTCCATAAGAAATGATGAACAGAGAGACTTCAGAAAAGACATATCAACTGATGCTGAGCGAAGTGAGCAGAACCAGGAGAACATTATACCCAGTAACAGCAACATTGTAAAATGACCAACTTTGACAGACTTAGCTCTTCTCAGCAATGCGATGATCTAAGACAGTTTCAAAAGACTCAAGATGGAAAACGTCATTCACATCCAGAGAAAGAACTATGGAGTCTGAATGCAAATCAAAGCCTACTATTTTCTCTTTTTGTTGTTTTTTCTTTCTCATTTTTCCCTTTTGTTCTGATTTTTTTCACAACATGACTAATATGTTTAATATGATCATACAAGTATAGCCTATATCAGATTACATGCCATCTTGGAGAAGGGGTAGAGGCAAGGAACAGGAGGGAGGGAAATTTAGAACTCACAATCTTAGAAAAGCCAATGTTGGAAAATTAAAAATAAATTGCACTAGATGCTCTCTGAAATCTCTTCCAATTGTATTATCTAAAGTCCTCTGACCTCAGTTCTAGTCCCAATAATGCCATTAACTAACTATGTGAACTTCAGCAAGACCTTCACTCTTTGGGGTTTAGCTTTTTCATCTGAAGCATGAGAGAACTGGAAAAAAATGGACTCCAAAGTAGCTTCCAGCCCTAAAATTCTAAGGATATCAGATATAGGAAAGTCTCCTTAAATTTTATAGATTTTTTTTTCTCCAAAGAAAACAGTCACTATGGGATAGAAAACTGTTTATGTGGGATTCATGCAACAAATATTTATTATGCAGTTGCCAAGTGGACCATCAAGAGTCAGCACTCTCATTGCTCCATTCTCACTGCCACTACTAGACCTGCCAATATCACTGTTTCTCAGCAACTTCTTCTTTGGGATTTAATACATCCACTTATATTATCTGTCCTATTTCTTATTGCAGTGAACCACCATCCTTTGGGGTTCTTCTTTCTTTCTCAAGGAGTTTAGTACCTTGCTCACAGGTTTTTCTCTCCACCTCAACCTCTGCCTTTGTCTGATACCCATCCAAGAGCCCATCTGGAGGGCCATGAAGGAGCCCTTCCACTGCCAACCTTTTTTCCAATTATCTCTTCCACTTTCCTTTTCCTGTCTAGGAAAGGGAAACTCTCCAGCATCTCTATCCCTACTGAAGGTTACCCAGAGACCCCACTTCATTCCAATCTTCTGACCTGCTTCTCCCTCCCTAGTGGTGGTGGACCAGGCCCCTCCAGTGTCCCCTCCCTGGAGTGTACATCACTCTTTATAGTGCTTGGATGAGCAGGGAACTACCAACTACAATTCTAGTAAACTATAAGATTAATTGGAACTACTATCTTCTCTGCCACTCTGTTCTCTAGGCCCCCAGACATTGTCACTTAATTTGACAATGCATCCTAAGGACCTCTGGGTCCTGCCATCTTCCCTCCAGCCAAATTCTTCAGTTTGTGTTATCTCCCTCAATTAACATGTGAACATCTTGAGAGCAGTGACATTCACTTTTCTATTTGTATCCCTAGCACTCAGCAAAGTGCTGCGTACATAAGAAGGGCTTAGATGCTTTTTCATTCATTCATTCATTTCTCTACTCACATAACCGAGTATTAAATTTCACATGCAAAAAAAAAAAATAAAAAGAGTTTAAAGTACATTCTGCTGCCCTTTCCATCCTACCTATTTATCAGGAAGTAAATTCAAGAGGATAGCATATTATGACAAGACTCGTCTCTACCTGTGTTTCTTTTCTTCTTCATGAGTCATCATACATCCTATTCAGTTCCCCACCAAAAACACAGCACTTATTGATAATGTCCTCAAAGCCTCAGGCTGCCTTGTTTCCAGTTCTGGGTCTCAAACAAAGACCCCAGGAGAAAAAATCCTAACTTTCTTTTGCCCTAGATTTTCCATCTGGGAAGAGAATGACATTTCCTGCCAAATACCTGTCCTCATAGAGATGGTGCCAGGATGAAATCATGCTTATAAAATAGCTTGACATTTGGGAATGAAAGTATCCACAGAAGCAGAAGATATTGTTATTTACCTATACTAGGTCTGGACTTTTTCCCCAGTCTATGTAACTTACTTAAATAAGGAGAAACATATTTTTGCTATGGTCTTATCCACGCAGGACGTCAGTGGCTCAATTCTAGACTCAAGCTTATTAAAAAAGCATTTACTTTGAAATGTCTTCTGATCTTCAGTCATAGACTGCTCTCCTAATCCTGGCAGTCGTTCTCATAAACATATGCCATTGATCAGAAAGGACATTAAGGCAAGGGTACATAAACAGAACTGCACAAATCCATCACCACTTTGGAAAAGCAGCTCAAAGTGTGTGTCCCATTGTCTGCAGGTTATTCAAAACATCTACACACACACATTCACAAGATCTGGCTATCATTAAAGCTTTATCTTTCATCTTTATCTTTAATCCACAATATCCATGTCACTTTGATATTTGCCTTAAAGATCTGGCTAATGTTATAAATTACAAAAAATAAATAGAAATGGCTTGCTATTATTTGGAGCCTAGTGAAATGTTAACTAAACAATGGAAATTCTAAAACTTCTGATACTTAGCAGTTTTAATTTGATAATAATTTTGGATGGGACCTGTGATTTCATTGGTGTTGGGACTATCCAATACCTTTGTTGTTGTTGAGTTGTTTTCTGTCATGTCCAACTCTGCATGGCCCCCTCTGGGGTTTTCTTGACAAAGATATTGGAGTGGTTTTCCATTTCCTTCTCTAGCTCATTTTCTAGATAAGGAAACTGAGGCAAACACGGTTAAGTAACTTGCCAAGGATCACACAGTTAGTAAGTGTCTGAGGCCCCAATCAATATTTACTTGGCAACTTATAAATTTAGCAAGTAGCAGAGAGAACTAAGAGGTAAATTGATTTATTCAGGGTCACGTAGCCAATACAGGTTAGAGCTAGACCATAAAAGTAAGTCTTCCTGACTCCGAGGCAAGGTTTCTATCCAATATACCAATCTGCCTCTCTTTTTTGTAATATTATGGTAAACATCTTCAAACTGAAAAGATTTGCCACTATTCACACTACTGTTAAGGTTTAATGTTGACTTTAACCATATTAAAGATGGCTAGGCACCCATTCGTTAATATTCTCTCTGCAGAGCATTCCAATGTCATATCAATATATAACCTCGCTGTGTTTGACCAAAGGAACTAACCATCACAAGGATCTCTCACTTTTCCCCTCAGTTATCTCATTTCTTACTTAGTTATCTTATTTCTCCTCAGTATACTCCCTGTTCTCATTATTTTAGACTGTTTATTCACTAAGAAAGGACAATACCTAATTCTGTCCTTGGCAAAGTGCCTGGTACACTATTGTTATTCAAAAATATGTGTTATTGTAATTATTTTCATTATTTAGGGGGACTTGATCCTGTCAGTGACAATAAAATAAATTGTTTACCTTCTAAAAAGTCATTCATTCTTTTGGATGACTACTGTGCATGGGATAAGGCCATTTGTTAAATGATTAATATGTTCTGAAAGTTATAGGGCTTTAAAAAATAAAACAATGGCAGAAGATGGGGGAAAGAATGCTGGATTTCAAAGCAGAGAGCCTGTGTTCAAGTCTCAGCTTTACCTTTTAACACCTGTGTGACTCTGGCCAAGGCATTTAACCTCTCTGTTCCCTTATCAACAAAATAAAGAGGTGCCATAAGATGATTTCTAAAGTCATTCTCCTTCTACTCACTTGTTGCTGTGGTTCAATCATTTCAGCTGTGTCCAATTCTTCATGCCCTATTCGGGGTTTTCTTGGCAAAGATACTGGAGAGATTTGCCATTTCCTTCTCTAGCTCCGTTTACAGATAAGGAAATTGAGGCAACAGAGTTAAGTGACTTGCCCAGGGTCAAACAGCCATCACGTATCTGAGATCAGATTTAAATTCATAAAGATGAATCTTCTTAATTCCAGCTGTGCCACCTAGCTGTCCCTTCTCCTACTCAAATAGCTACTTTAGTTTAAGACACAACTACTCTCACCTGGACTATTTGGTCCAGCTACCTCAAACTTTTCCCTTTTCCAGTACATCCTCCATACAGTTGCCAAAGTAATGTTCCTGAAGCATGTATCTGAGCATTTTTCCTCCATCATTTATTTCCAAATAGCTCCCTATCCCCTCTAGGATAAAGTATAAATTCCTCCAATTTGTATTTAAAGACCTGGCTCCATCCTACATTTCAGCTTTGTTGAGGGGGGCATATCACATTTTACACTCCTTCACACAACTTATGGTCCAGCCAAACTGGCAGTGCTATTGCACATACACAGTATGTGCATTTCCTGTTGCTGTCTCTACAGCAGCTGTCTGCTACGTCTGTAATACGTGGCCTCCTAAGGTCTGCCTCTTGGAATCCTGTTTCCTTCAAAGATCCGCTCAAGTCCCATATTCTTCCTCCTTCATTTTCCTCCCCAGCCACAAGTTTCTTTACCTCCCTTTCTCTCCCCATGCCCACAATTATTTTATATACATGCTGTCTACTCTGATAGAGTGTAGACACTTAGAGGGCAGAAACTGAATCCTTTCTGTCTTTGTGTCTCTAGCATCTAGGACAGTGTTTGTTCAGTATTATCCAGTGACCCTGTGGACCAAAGCACACCAATACTGTCCATGTGATTTTCCTGGCAAAGATACTGGAGTGATTTGCCATTTCCTTCTCCGGTGGTTAACTGATTTGCCTAGGTTCAAGTGTTTGAGGTTGGACTTGAACTCAGCTCTTCCTGACTCTAGGTCTAGCATTCTATCTCCAGGTCATCTAGTCCCTTTGGCACATAGTAGGTGCTTAATACTTACTGATTGATTGTCTTCAGGTACAAATCTCTGATAGGTCTTTAGTGAGTCAAATGGTCATGAGTTCCTCCTCTAGTTATATATCTGAACAATAATTTCTTCTTTGATCCTCCAACTTGCTTATAATGTCACCTTTCATGTCTCAGTCATGCATCTATTAGGAGTTTATCTTGGTATACAACATAAGATGTTGTTCTAAAACTAATTTTTGCCAGATTGCTGTCCAATTTTCCTAGCAGCTTTTGTCAAATACTATATCCTTAGAGCAGTAATTGGTGCTTTTCTAACCACTACCAAATTCATTTAACAATTACTGCTTTTTAGTATAGTTTGAGATCTAGTACTGCTAGGGCCCCTTCTTTCCTATTTTTTTATTATACCTCTTGAAATTCTTGATCTTTTATTTCTCCATATGAATTTTTTTTTCTAATGTCACCCATGGTTCTAGCCTGATTCATTTGTATAAAGTACTCTTCTTAGTGCAAACCATGGTTACTCAACATTGCATGCCCCTATAAGAGTTTGGGAGAGGAGAGAACCTCATTTTTCCTGTTTTAAGACAAATATTTATATTCTCTTGGATATATCTATATCCTCTTGGGGGAGAATAAAGTAGCTGTATGAGTAGGAGAAGAGACAGCTAGGTGACACAGTTAGAATTAAGAAGATTCATCTTCATGAGTTTAAATCTGATCTCAGATACATGATGGCTGTGTGACTCTGGGCAAGTCACTTAACCCTGTTGTCTCAATTTCCTCATCTGTAAACCAAGCTAGAGAAGGAAATGGCAAACCACTCCAATATCTTTGCCAAGAAAACCCCAAATCAAGTCATTAAGAATTGGACACATCTAAAATGATGGAACAATAGCAACAAATGAGTAGGAGGAGAATGACTTTAGAGATCATCTGATGGCACCTTCTCATTTTCTTGATGAGGCAACAGAGAGGTTAAGTGCCTTGGCCAGAGTCATACAGATGTTAAAAAGTAAAGCTGAGATTTGAACACAGATTTGAAACTCTTAGAAAGAAAAGTGACTTTGGGAAGCAGAATGAGCTGCTTTGAGAGGTAGGTGGGCTCTTGTCCCTGGAGGTTCTCAAGCAGAGGTTGGATGATCATTTTTCAGGTATTCTGAGGTTGGGGATAAGGAGAATCAAGGGGAGAGATCACTGCCCAAGGAAGTGTAACACCAATGCGATATTCACAATGCCCACAGTGGCTATAAATATGCTGGTATAGTTGTAAAGTGCAAAATGTAACAGGCTCTTCACATGAAGGACAGAACCAAAACCTTTATTCAAACACCAGAAAACTGAGTCCCAAAACCATAAGGTCAAAGTCATTACAGTAACCATGAAGTTGGTACACATAGTTAATGCAGTAAACAGCCACATTCCCAAGCCCTCAGAACAACACAGGTTTCCTCAAACAAGGATCCTCCTCTCCTCACTCACAGTACCTGCCCAACCTCCATGTTGCTTGTTCCCGGCTGTTCTGGCTCCCAGCAGTTCTCATTCCAAGCAGTTCTCAGCAGAAGTTCTGGCTGGCTTTCAGAAGAAGTTCTGTTCTCCAAATCTCTCCTCTTTCCAGCCTGGGCCTCTCCTTATATATTGTATTAGCCCACCCTGCTCCACCCCTTCCTATTACATCAGCAAGTTCATCCCACTATGGGATTCACAAGTTCTGGGTCTTAATACTTGACACAACCATGAACTTGAAACTAAGTACTAAGTAACTGTTTGCTTGCCAATACAAGGGGCATGGAAGATCTTCAAATCCCATTACCATTACAGGAAGGACTGGCCCAAATAACCTAGGAGATGCTTTCCAACTCTAAGCTTCAATGGCCCCTTCTGTCTCTAAAATCCTATCACTCTAATATCCTTAAAGAAGGAATCCTATAATTCTTCCTTTTAAATTTTCTTTTATTGAACTTAAATCAGCAAACATGAACATTTCTACATGCAAAGAAGAATTTTGGAATAAACTGAACCTCTGAAACAAACTTTTAAGCTATGAATGCATGTATACATATGTAAGTGATGCCTTAAGGGACTATATTCAGCTACTTTGTGATGCACTCTTCAGCCAGCTACACACAGCCTCCAAGCTAAAAAAACTCTTAAGCATTTTAAAATCTGTCTCTGAACTCCTTTTCTCCTGAGGGAATCAAAGAGACCTTTTGATTTAAGCTTTTATCTGTGTTTTAATCCAAAGGAAAAATTAGCAAAAGCAATCAATACATTAAAAAACTGACAATATTCACAATATTTGGCACCTGCAAACCTCAAAACCTTGCAAAGAAGTTGAGGAAGGGATCTTCTTATATCTCCCTTTTGTATCCAGACTTGTTCTTTGTGATTTTGCAGTACTCCTTTTTATTTGTTTTGTAGTTATTTATTCTTTCCACTGACATTGTTCTAGTGATTATGTATATTGTTTTCTGGGCTCTGTTTGGTTTGCATCAATTCATCTAAATCTTTTCATTAAGCAACATGCTCTTGAAAAGAGGAGGAAATATTCAATAAGATCTTGGGGAAGGAAAAAGAATAAGCATTTTTTAAAAAAAAAATGTGTCAAAAATCAATTGAAAGGATGTCAAGGGAAGCAGAGCCAAGATGGCAGAGTAAAGGGAAGTATAGGAAAACTTATCTGCTCCACTTCCCTCATAACTCCTCTAAACAAAGAAAATACCCTAGATCTGACAGAGAAATCAAAGGAAAAAATAAAACCGTCACTTTTCCAGTCTAGATGAGCAAAGGGAGACAGAGAGGAATATGGACAGCAAGAAAGAGCCAAAAATGCCCTATAGGGAGCATTAAAGTACAGAAAGAGGTTGAGCACAAGAGTAAGATAAGGTTCAAAATTCAGCATGAATGGGTCTAATTTGTATGATGAAGTAACTGGTGCTAACTGGCCACTCATACACTATTGAATTCTAGGTCATAGATCCAGGTCAGAAGGAAGAAGGGACCTGAGCCTAGGTATGGTGCTCTGAGGAATAGTCACAGACTGTATACCAAGTAAGGGGCAAGTTCAAGAGCAGGCAACAGCTGCTTGGCTCGGAACCCAGGAGACAAATTCAGTCTCAACTCCAGATTCTAGCCTAGTCTGAACCTTGCAGAGGAATAACCAAAGCAGGAATCCTATGCCAAAGGGAAGTCTATGTCTTGCTACTCTGAATCAACAGAGCTTTTCAGCTGTCCAAAACGAATATGGAAACAAAGCCAAAACTGAATATATGTGTGTGAGTATACACATGCACGTATATACATATATATATACATATATACATATATATATGCATAAATCATATCATAGCAAAAACAATAGACCTGGAAAACATATTGTGGAGGGAAAATTTAAGAATCACTGTACTACCTCAAAGCCATGACCAAAAAGAAGAAGAAAAAAAGAAAAACCAAAAAATCATAAAAGAAAACTGCCCAGATCTCTTAGAAACAGAGGACAAAGTAGAAACAGAAAAGAATCCACCAGTCACTTCTTGCAAGAAACCCCAAAATGAAAACTCTAAGGAAAATTGCATCCAAAATCTGAAACTTACAAGTCAAAGACAAAATACTAATTGCAAACCGATGCTGTTTAGATATGAAGATATAAAGATATAGATATAAAGAATTAGATATAAAGATATATGTATAGATATAAAGAATTCAAGTACTAAAGAAAAAAGGGATCAAGGACTAAGAGGATCACACTTGATTTGGCAGCCACTAGTACAAAGGAGTGAAGAGTTTGGAATCCAGTATTCCAGAAGGCAGTGGATATAGGCTTGTAACCAAGAATAACTTATCCAGCAAAATTCTGTATAGTCCTACGGGGAGGAGAATGAATCTTTAATGAAATAGAAGACTTCCAAGTGTTCCCAATGAAAAGACAACAGCTACATAGAAACTTTGAAGTGCAAGCTTCAGAAGTCAGCAGAAATATAAGAAGGTAAACATGAACAAACAATTATAAGGAATTAAGGATTAAACTGTTACATTCCAATACAAGAGATGATACACAAATCATTTCTGAGCCCTATCATTATCATAAGTCAAGGAGTGTAATTACACAGAATGTTTGGGAGCAATTCTGTTATAACTTA
>CM053600.1:77486108-77502382 GCA_028646575.1 Pseudocheirus occidentalis
GGAGTGGACGGGAACCAGGGACGCCCGAGGCCTGTTGAGGTGGGTATAGGTAAGCCCTATACATCCTGACCCAAAAAGATAACCCTCACCTGAATAAAAAACCAGTAACAGCAAATATTAAAAATTAAGGGGGTCCCTATCAGTTGGGGAATTGTTGAACAAATTATTACATATAAATGTGAGATAATACTATTGTGCTTTAAGAAACAATGCAATTGATGGTTTCAGAGAAACAGGGAAGATTTGCATGAACCTATGCAGAGTAAAATGAAAAGCATCAGGAAAACAATATATACAATGACAACAATTTCATAAAAACAGATAATTTTGAAAGCTTTAGAAAGTCTGATCTCTGTAATGACCAACCATGATTACTGAGGACTAATGATGAAACATGTTCACTACCTTCTGATATAGAAATAAAGGACTCAAGAGTAACATGAGACTTTTTTTAATGGTCAATGAAACAAATTTTTTTGACTATACATGCTTATAACAAGGATTTTTAATTTCTTCCTCAACTGGGAAGAGAATGTAGGAGGGAGAAAAAGCAAATTTTTGTTCATTGAAAACAATTACATTATTTTTTGATGACATCAAGAGCTATTATGTCATACAATAGGCTTATTTAAGAGAGGCAGCATGGTGTAGTGGATAGTGGATAAAGCACTGGACTCAACACCAAGAATAGCTGGGTTTAAATCCTATCTCCAATACATACTGGGTTTTCGACCTTGGGTAAGTCACCGAACTTCTCAGCACTCTAGGAAGCCCTCTAAGATTATAAATTGCAAAGAAGGTATTGAGCTGCCTTGATAGAAATCCTTTCTAATCTGGGAGTTCCACAAAGCAATGAAACCCTGGGTCCAGTCTCTATCCCTGTAGACTCTTCATGAGAATGATCCACACAGGTATCAAGGGTATCCTTATTTGAAATATGAAAAGAGAACAGGCAGGATTCTGGAAGTGATTCTCTACAGCAGACTATAGGTTTATAATCACATCATTCCAATCTAATATAAAGCATTAAATGTCCACAATGTGCAAGGCAAACTTATTTATTCAAAGATAAGATGAAAATCCATCTCTGGCCTCAAGCAGTTTCCAAGGGTGCAAAATATAGCTCATTTTCAAAGAGTTCGCTTCATGTATATGATAAAATCACGCAAAATTCTTGATAAATGCAACCTGAGAGAAAAATCTTTTTAATAATCACCTGCTTATTGCTCACAAGCAAATCATGAAACAAGGACATACATGCCCCCCAAAGGTGCTTCCCATTACCTTGGGAGATATACTATGGATATGAATAGAAGATGACAAATATTATAGCTTTATATTGGATTGGAATTATGTGATTGTAAACCTATAGTCTACGGTAGAAAATTGCTTTCAAAAGTCTTCCTGTTCTCTTCTCATATTTTCAATAAGGTTATCCTTGATTCCTGTGTAGATCATTCTCATGAGTTCTTCCAAACATAAATAAAGTTTGTGGATGACATCACATACCAGAATATCTATCACAGGAGATCTGTGATATTCCAGTCATTGAAGAATGCCTGTGGTTCAAACAGTGGCATGAAGTTGGGTGGGAAAACCAAAGGGTAAGTTTATCAACATATATATCTAAAGGGGTGGCTAGGTGGTGCAGTGAATAGAGCACCGGCCCTGGAGTCAGGAGGACCTGAGTTCAAATTCAGCCTCAGACACTTAACACCAAAACTAGCCGTGTAACCTTGGGCAAGTTACTTAACCCCAATTGCCCTCCAAAAATAAAACAAAAACCATATATATCTAAAGCAGATGCAGTGAACAGACAATGAGCTGGGCCCAGATTAAATGGGGGTAAGAGAGCAAACCAAATTGAACTGAGGAAAATGCAAAGTGTTTATAACATTCACAAGTTGATCCCTGGTACAAAAGTCTAGCTTTTATATATAATGCTTTCCAGGGAACATTCACGTTCATGAAGCCTGCAGCAACATCATCTCCAAAGAATCAAGGTGGCTCTTGATCCAAAGGGCAATGGAGAGAAACAGGGTGTCCTGTTTCTAATGATAACATAAGTGTAGATACCACTAGGAATATCATTCAGGAATTATATGGCAAAATCATGGGATCAAAGACTGACAGCCAGAAGGGACCTGTTAAGCAGTGAGAACTTAAAGGAACGGCTTCTTCCTTTGTAATAACATCAAACAGTTCTTTGATTAACAGCCCTCCCATTCAGCTATATTATCTTTAGTCCACATCCCTTAGTAACTTCCATTAATCTTTGACACAAACTGGTTACCACAACCAGAATATTCACAAGCCCTCTGAGGTATCTCCCCACTGACTTTAACAGACTGGAGTCAGATTTTAACTCGTGCTAATATTGACTTCATTCAAAAGTATCTGTGATCTTATTGATTTAGTTGTTACTGCCAGTGATGCAGATTACAACCCTTCCATGGCTGCCAATCTTGTGCAAGAATTATCTATATTCTTCCTAAAGTTTGCCATAGGCAGTCCACTCAATGTGCTGCAGACCTTCTTCACTCTCTATCATTGCAATGGTACCATTGGAATTCTCTGGCTATTCATCTTCTTTACCAAAAGACCAGTCCTCTTTCCCTTATCATACATTTATTTCTTTGATGACATTTTTACTCCTGTTCTCTTCAAAGTTCCTCATTGGTTCTATGTTCTAGCCCTCTCCATTACCCTCTGTTTGATATTTAATTCCAGTCCTTTGATTCATGTTATATCCCATGGATCACTGCCTTATAGAAATACCAGCAGAATGTTAAGGCAAAATGTAAAGTAAAATATAAAAACAATTTAATTCATTTATTATAATTATAGTCTATAATCATACTATTGATAAATCAGTTACAAGTACATATTTCCCCCAACGTCATCACTTCCCTATATCATAAAAACCATAAGCAAGTATTTTTAAAAACTCCATTGAAAAATAGAATAAAACATCCATATCAGCAACATCAGTCCTGGGTGGTTTTTGAAATGCAATGGAATTAGTAGTATAAGGGGTGAATTGCAAAATCTTTCTCTGAGATCTTACAAGGTTTCTTTGACAAGAACAAAATGTGTTTCTGATCATCTTCCAGCTTCCCAGAAAAATATGTGAAATGACAAAATGCCTTGATATGTGTATGAAATTTAATCCAAAGGGCAAAACCAAAATTTACAAGTCAAAGTTGAAAGAAGCAACATGATACAGAGGGAAACGCACCAGTTCTGGTGTCAGAGAACCTGGATTTAAATTCTCCCTCTGACATTTGCAACTGGTGTGATCACACACAGTCAAGTCGTATAACTTACCTAAGCCCGAGTCTCATCATCTGTAAAATGAAGAGACAGGACGAGATGGCATTTCAGGATTTTTCTACTTCTAGGACATCTCTAAACCATGCTTCCTATTCTCCTCCCATCTGGATCCTTAGACTCTACTTCTGGGATGTCAGATTCTGGTAGTTGAACCATTGCCTTATCTTGCCCAGAACCAGACCTGTACCTCATTTCCTAGACATCATCACATCATGCCATTGGACACACAGTTCTTCCTTTGCCCACTCTTTCTAGCTCCCTTTATATGTTGTATTCCTCCATTAGATTGTAAGCTCTTTGAGGGCAGGGACTTTGTCTTTGTATCCCCAGTGCATAGCAGTGACTGATACACAGTAGGTGCTTAATAAATACTTCTCTCTCCCTCCCTCTCTCCCTCTGTCTGTTTCTCCCTCTCCCTACTTCCTTCTCCCTCCCTCCCTCTCTCTGTCTCTGTCTCTGTCTGTGTGTCTCTCTCTCTTTCTCCCTTCCTCTCTTTTCCCCCAACTCCCTCTCTGTATATGATCCTGTTTCTTGTATACACATAAGTCTTGTTACAAGAGAACTAAAGAGTATTAGGACTTTTATTATCATTAAATTTTTATTTAACTCATCTCCCTAATAATGTAATTCAAATGCCATGACACAAATTAACCCATACCATTATCGTGTGGTATAAAACCTGCTTTACAGAATTGTGGGAATCAAATGAAATATTTGTAAAAAAAAAATAAAAATAAAAGAGAGCAAAAGTGCTTAGCATAGAGCCTAGCACATAGTAGGCATTATATAAAGACTTAATCCCTTCCTCATTTATCAGAGTTACTTTCTCAATGACACAATAACTGGAATTCTGAACCTTGCTTAGGTCTCTCATCATTGTTGACACAACTGTGGAGTAGTGTCAGAAGTACCAATAAGCTTGGGTAGAGAATAAGCATATGAAGAGTGAGCTTATAGCTAGTTGGTCAGCAAGTGAGCAATTGCTACAAACTGACCTTGGTCAACTCTTTTGTCCATTCCCATTTACATGTTGTCAAGCCCTGAATGCTTTGTGTCATGCTTTCTAGTCCCATCTGATGATTTCTCTGGAGTTATGTCTTGGTTCCCTTGCTGTCCTTGTGCAGAAGATGACCAAGATAGAAAGAAGACTGGAAACCACGTCCTACCCAAATATTGATGGAAGAGCTGGGAATGTTTAATTTTTGTAGAGAGGGGACTTAAGGGTCAAGGAACTTGATAACTGACTTCAAATACTTACGGAGGAGGTATAAAGCTTGTTCTTTTGGGGGCCCAGAAAAGCAAAGCAAGGAACAATAAGTAGATGTTGTAGAACAGCAGGTTTAGGTTCAAGATAAGAAGAACTTCCAGACACTAAACCTGAGGTTCTTTCTAGTTCTTAATTTATGATCCTATGAAACCTCATCTGCTGGAAATCCCAGGATAAAGAGAATTTGTGAGGCATCCTGCCAAGTCAATACTGGCTATAATAGTAGCACTAAATTAACAAACTTATGTAATCTAGGACCAAATTGGAAATGACAGTTTTCAATGCCAGGTGATCTCAGTAAAAGAAGAAACTCCAAGGTATCAAGCAATAGCTGGCTCATATCTAATAATCTTTGGACATTTCTAATGAAGGCCAAGGTCCGGATTTGCCTCCTCTGTATCATGGTTCTGTGCCTAGTTCCTTCTTTATTCTGGTCCCTCTCCTAACTAAAGTGGAAGGAGTATTGGTGCATGATTTTTTCCTTTGCAGATTATTATACACTCACTGCAGCCTCTGAAAGTAAGATGCAACAAAGTATGGATTGGTTCTCTGCTGCTTGTGATAATTTTGGCCTAATAATTAACACCAAGAAAACACAGGTGCTCTATCAGCCAGCACCACACCATCCGTATGTGGAACCATTGGTTATAGCAAATGGAGATGTTCTGAATGCTGTGGATAAGTTCACTTAGCTTGGCAGTGTACTTTCCAGGGATGTACAAATTGATGATGAGGTTGATGCACTCATCACCAGAGCTAGTTCAGTGTTTGGAAGGCTCCAAAGGAAAGTGTGGGAGAAAAGGGGTATTAGACTGACTACCATACTGAAGGTCTATAGAGCCATTGTGCTGACCTCATGGTTGTATGCCTGTGGAACCTAGACAGTACACCAGTACCACGTCAGGAAACTATCACTTCCATTTGGATTGTCTTAGGAAAATTCTAAAGATTACCTAGCAGGATAAGATACCAGACACCGAGGTCCTTTCTCAAATTAAGCTGCCACGCATTCAGATTCTGCTGCAGAGAGCACAACTACAAAGGACTGGCCACACTATTTAAATGTAAAATATACACTTGCCAAAAAGACTATTTTATGGAGAACTCACACAGGGCAAATACTCACATGGTGGTCAGAAGTGATATAAGGACACTCTCAAGATCTCACTGAAGAACTTTGGAATTGATTACATGACACTGGGAGACACTGGCACAGAGCCACCCAGCATGGCATGCCCACACTGGAGAAGGTGCTGTGCTCTATGGACAAAGCAGATTTGAAGTAGCTTAGAAGAAATGAGAGTTGCAAATATAGAGAATCCACCCAAACTGTTCACATGAACTATTTGTGCCCAGCATTCTAAGCTCATATTGGTCTGATCAGCCACAATCTGACACACTGTAACTTGACTGCAATATAGTGATGTCATTTTGGTCCCCTTCAAGAACAAGGGACAGCAACCCAACCAACCCTCTCCTAGCATAAGTCAGGAACTTCTTACCACTTCTTCGAGCTACTGTTGTCTTTCTTCCTCTGCTAATGTCATTTCCTCAGTCGCTGTCAACTGCTTCCTTTTATCTTTTGGAATTGTTATAGGTCTTCTGGAATGAGATAACTTGGTCCAGGGGTGGGGAACCTGTGGGCTCAAGGCCACATGTGGCCCTCTAGGCCCTCAAGTGCAACCCTTTGACTGAATGCAAACCTTGCAAAACAAATCCCAGAACATGTCTGCTCATATAACTGTAGAGAAAACTTCTCTTTCAAATGATAGCCCCCAGCTCTAGCTTCTAGCTGAATTAGGGCAACTACATTTTATTGAGTGAGTACAAGCAGTATTCTTCCCACCTGGTCAGCAGGTGGAGAGGGGGGGGGGAACAGTCACACTCCTTTCAACTTTTCCTTTCTGACTTCCATCATCACCTCAGACTTCCATTATGGCAGGACCATGTAAGTTATCCAAAGTGGGGAAGGAGAGGAAAAAGGGGGGCAGAAAGGAAGAGGGAGAGAGATACAGGGACAGAGGCAAAGTTAGCAGCCATAGCTTGTCAACCATAACAAAATGTTGAAAGCTCATGTCCCTATTACCCCTGGATTTAGGGCCCGGATCAGTGGCCCAATGACTTGCCAATGAATGAATCTCCAATATATGGGGCAGTACCAGATGTGGCAAGGTAATGTAGGTAGTGTTGGCCCATAAGTAGTGTAGGAAGCAATGCATTAGAAGCACTGAGTAAATGCTTGTTAATTAACCAACTGAAATCAGCTTGTTTTCAGTTCCTTTATCTGAATCCCATTTCCTGTCAAACCTTCCCTGTCTTGAGTTCTATATGCCATTCTCTGGTATCCGTTTCTAGATCAGGGATGGGGGACCTGTGTTCTAGATTTTTATCATTAGGACCTTGTCTCAGCTCCCCCAATCCTCTTTCGTGTGTCTAGTTGGCAAAAATCTGGTTTAGAAATAAACTCAGCCCCAAGGAGACCTGAAAATTCTACCCAAGCATCATTGACAGCTCCATCTACTCCTGGTTCGCATCAAATGCTATATTATCGTGACCATAGGGATATATTATAACTAATTTCATGCCATTTGCCTCTTTAAAAATTTCTTTCAAAAGTTAAGGAATCATGCCAATGCCTGAATGACCATAATTAGATAAATATGAAAAGGAGTGATATGTTTATGAGATTGTGAGAAGCTACTACCCAAATGCCATAGAAACCTTCTCAGTACAGTACCCTTTTGTCCTAAGACTGACATACTACATACTAAAATTAGCAGCAGGATTCACAAGTAGTTGAATAAAAAGAACATGAACCCAAGGGACTATTTTAAAATCAGAAGAAATATACACTTAACTACAATAACTAGAACAGGGAGGGGAAACCCACAACCTGGAGGTCACATGAGATTCTCTAGGTCCTGAAGTGTGACCTTTTGACTGAGTCCAAACTTCCAAACTTTGGATTCATTCAAAGGGCTTCACTTGAAGATCTAGAGGGCCACATGTAGCCTCAAGGTCACAGGTTCCCCACCCCTGAACTAGACCATAATACTGACAGATGCCTAAACAGAAGAGCCCTGGGGAAGGCAGCACCACCCAGTCTATTGGTCCTGCTTCCAGCCTAGCCCTTACAGCTATCATCCAGAAAAGCAACTACTGTGTGAAGGGACCTGCCATCCCCACCAACTATCCCTCACAGGACAGGAATGCCAACCTTGCTGAAGAACTGAGGCACTCTGAGGGAAAGACAAGAGGCACCACATGCCAGGAAAATCAAAAATGCTTCTGGCACAGTCCCTGTAGCCATCATCCCAGTAAGTCATCTCTGTGGAGATTCATTTTGAAGGCTCTACAGTTACATCCATGAAAAACCCAGAAAATAAAGCTCTGATCACAAAAATCCTTGACACCATCCAACAGGTCAACATCAGAAACTGATGTGATTTTATCCATGGAAATGACATTATAGAAGAGGCATTACCAGCTGCTTAGCCTCTGCACCCTAAGGACCAAGGGACCTTTCCATCTGGCTTGCAGCTGAAATCTTCTGTTGTGTCCTCCAATAGAATGTGAGCTGAAGAACAGAGACTGCTTTACTTTTCTATTTGTATCACCAGCACTTCGCACATGGCTTTGTATCCAGTAAGTGCTTAATAAATGCTTTATTCATTTATTTTTATTGATTAAGAGAAATTCATTAGAACATATACAGGTAACAGGTTTGGTAAGGGACAACGAGGTGGCACAGTGGATAGAGAGCCAGATCTGGAGTCAGGAAGACCTGAGTTCAAATCTAGCCTCAGATACTTGCTAGCTGTATGACTCTGGGCAAATCATTTAACCCTGTTTCCTCATCTGTAAAATGAGCTAGAGAAGAAAATGGCAAACAACTCCAGAATCTTTACCAAAAAAACCCAAATGGAGTCACAAAGAGTCAGATACAACTAAAATAACTGCACAACAACAACAATATGGTGGAAAGAGAGCTAGATCTGGAGTTGGATGCCCTGGGTTCAAATCCTGGCTCTGCCACTAAATCTTTGAGTGACCCAAGGCAAATCACTTTGACTCCTCCAAGTCTTGATTTCTTTCTCTACAAAGTTCAACGGAGTCCCTTTTCTCTACAGAGGTCAACAACTTTTGGCTCTAAATCTATTACCCTATGATCCCACAAACACTAAAGATATCTTTAGCTTTCATATCCATTGCATCTAGAACAAAGGACAAACATTCAAATGGACCATTGATTTCATAAATTTGAATATATACACTTCAGTGATACAGATTGCAACCAAACTGCCCTGCCCATGTAATATTCTTATCCTTGTTCATACCTGCCCAAAAATTCACCATAGGTGTCCTCAAAGCCTTCACATTATGTTGGACCTCCCTCACTTTCTCCTGACCACATTAGGATACCAGAAGAACCCTGGAGCATTCCTCATGCTCCCCACCTGGCCAGCCCATCTTCTTTGACAAGGCATTTTCTTGATGATGTCCATTACTCCAATTCTTCTCTGAAATTTTCTGTTGGGTGTATGTTCTAGCCAGTTTATACCCTCCACAACCCTCTTCACTGCCTTTTGTGTGATTCTCATTTTTAGTTCTTTAGGTGATATAATAGTTAGATGGACGACCCGTAAAGTTTTCTCATGTCAGTGATTGTGTGTGTTTGTGTGTGCACATGTGTTTGTGTACGTTCATGTGTGTACTGTGTGTGCACATGTGTTTGTGTGTACACTGAATGTGCATGTGTGTGTACTAGAACAGATAACACAAATGGACAATGAGTTGAGCCCAGTCAAACAAGAGGAGTTTACAAAGGAATTTACAAAGCCCCCTTAATGACCTCATTTCTCTCAGAAACAAAGGGCCATCTATTAGTATCGATGTTCTATAAGTATGTATGACTACATGTCAAGGAACATTATAATCACCAAAGAATGAAAAATTTTAAGTACCAGAACTATAAAAACAATAACTCTCTCAGAAGTATTAAGTCTCCTTTCATTGCCCTTTTCCAAATGTTTAAGTGTAGTTGTTGTTTAGTTGTTTCAGTTGTGTCTGACTCTTTGTAATGGGAATGGGAATTTGAAGATCTTCCCTGCCCTTTCATAGACATAGGGGAAATTTTGAAGGCCTCCCCTGCTTTGAAAGTAAACTCTACCCCTTATTAGGCTGAATGTAGTCACATGGAGCCTGTGGTGGGAGGAGTTTGCTGAAGGAAAGCAGAGACCATGGGAAGCTGGGAGTCAGAGCCAGAGAGGCAGTGGGAGAAAGAGGTGCTGAGGCAAGGACAGAGAGAGGTTTGTGAGTAAATACTGATCTTGTATTGGTTTGTGGAAAGGCTGAAGGATGCTGTGGCTCTCAGCGTTATTGTGGCTTCTTAATATCTTTGATAGTATGATGGAATTGGCCTACTGGTTTGAGGCTTCAGTTTTCTGGTGTCTAAATAAATGCTTCAGTTCTGTCCTCTACCTGGAGAATCTGGTATATTTTGAGATGGACTGTCAGGGGATATGTATAGTCACAGTTTTTATCGTGATAATGGGCACTGTAAATAATGCATTGGTGCTATACTCTTCATGACCCCATTTGGGGTTTTCTTAGCAAAAATGCTGGAGCATTCTGCCATTTCCTTCTCCAGTTTATTTTATAGATGAGGAAACTGAGGTAAAGAGGGTTAAGTGACTTGCCCAGGGTCATACAACTAGTAAGTATCTAAGGCCTCCATTCACTACCCCAACTTAATCTGCCATAATATGGACTGATAATCATTAAAATCAGTAAGGACCAGTGCCTGAACAAGTCAGCTGGAAAAGGAGCCTGGACCCAACAGCTTCTTTGTTCTTGGAGTAAACTCAGAGAATACCCTTTCTTATGTAAATAACCCCAGATGGGGCTGACTTAAGGAAATTCTTTCTTCTTTCAATGATGAAACCCTTAATTTGAGACACTATTTTGAATAGTGGAACTTTTTCTTATTTTAATATTCTGTGGACATATATTATGTTATACATGTTAATGATAAAGAAAACACATATGTTCTAGGTCATAAAATCAGTTGACACTGTTTGGGATGAAAAATCCCATCCAAAAACTTAAATAAAAACTCAAAGATGTCTTAGGATAAAAACAGGAGCTTATTCTCTTCCCCAGGAGCAGAGGGCAGACTTCCCCATGACTCATCATGAAGAAGAGGCATGTTTCAAAAGACAGTACAAGAATTTATATCCTAGTATATGAATGTAATGGAATACATTACAATGCCATAAGAAATGGAGAGAAGACGGCCTTCACATTCTCCTGGAGAGGCTTATACAAACTGATGCTAAGTGAGAAGAGCAGAACCAGGAAAGATTCATACACACTCACAGACACATTGTATGTGTGACAACCAACTTTGATACACTGGACCATTCTCAGCAACACACAGCTATATGACAACTCTACAAGTCTCAGGATGGAAGGAGATGTCTATATTCAGAGAAAGATCTAGGAAGAACAGAGTTTAAATAGAGACTGAAGCAATCTACATACTATCATTCTTTTTCATGTTTGGTTCTCTTTCTTTTTTCCCATTGTTCACTTCACTGGTTACAGCACGTCTATACAACCCAACTAATGCCAATGTGAAAGTATTGGCAGATCCTATACTTGATTGCACAGCACCATGGGGGGGTGGAGAGGGAGGGGAGAAAATTTAAAACTCAAGGGATTGTGGAACTGAATCTTGTAAACTAAAAGTAAATAACAAATCAATTTAAAATAAAATAAAATTATTTATACCCTAAAGCAGTCAAGCCCCCTTCCTGTCTCCTCTCTCATTGGTTGAGAAGCAGACTTAAGTCTCAGTGCCAAAATCTTCCCCAAATGGGAAGTCACAGGGAAACCAGCCACTATCTCTCAATGGCTGAGAAATATGTTTACAAAGAACAAGGATGCTGATTGACAGCAAGGGAAAGGGGAGAAATGGTCCCAAAATAAGAGAGGAGGAGTGAGCCTGGGCTGTCCCTGACTCCCACTGGCTCAGGAGGAGGGGTCCACAAAGGCAGGAAATCAGAAAGGGCCCACTGCTGATAGACAGCAGTATTGGAGCAGAGGAAATTAATTCAAAACTACCTGAGAAGTTTTCACTCTCCCCATACAATACCTTGTCAACTCTCCTATATTTTTAAGAAAATTCCTTTCTTGTAATCATAAATTTGACCCTGAGTTGGGATTGTTTTAAAATGTATTTAAGCCTTCTCATTCTTTTTTCAGGAGTCAGAAGTTTCTTTCTGCTAGCTTTAAGGGAATAAATTTCATATACGTATATATATGTGTGTATGTGTGTATGTGTGTGTATGTATACATGTAAAACCTAGCCTGTCTGTCTCCTTAAATCAAACTTTCAGGTTAACCGGACATAAAGAGCCAAGCCTATGATGTGTGGATAAAGGAAATAGCCTGGCATAGCTGCCTCTAACAAGTATAGCTAAATTCTATCAAACAAACAGCATAGGTCCAATTCAGACATAACCAGAAAATCACAAGGCAATTTCTTAATTTTTTTTCTTTTAAAGTCTCTCCCCAGTAGAGAATGTTTTTCCTCTGGAATTCCGCTCTTCAGTAAAGATGTTTGCATGGATTTAAATCAGTATTTCACAAAGAATTGGCAGGCACAAAATATTTCTCTCTCTCCCTTTTCTTGCTTCTCTGGGAAATTTCCCTTTGGTTTTAACACTTACACATCCCTCTAAAACAGTGGTTCCCAACTCATGTTGTGGTGACCCCCAACCATAAAATCATTTTTGTTGCTACTTTATAACTGTAATTTTGCCACTTATGAATCACAATGTAAATATCTGATATGCAGGATGTATTTTCATTGTTACAAATTGAACATAACCCACAGATTGAGAACCGCTGTTCTAAAAGGAATCACGGTAAACATGAAGAACTCTTTAACTACTTTGAGAAATATGTTGAATTTAATAAAACAGACAATATCTTTCTAAGAATGTTTACCATACTCTTTAATAAACACCTTTCATTTCTAGTCCTTTTACTCCACAGAAAGAGTCAAGCTATTACTGGGTCTGTGAGCCTACTGCTATCTGGTCTATCAAAAATAAGCCAGTCAGCAAATAAAGAAAGATGAACTCTCAGTAAAGTCCTCTTCCCCTTCTCCCCCCGCCCCAGCCTTTCCTTATTATTAAGCATGGATGTAGTCATTTGTACTTTACTAAGTCAATTGAATTCATTGTTTCTTGAAACAACTCTCAGAGGTGAGTGAGAATTGTTCATTTACATTTATAAAGCACTTATCACCATAGTACCCCAGGCACTAAGTTACTAAAACTAAAATATTTGCATAAAAACCTATTAATCACCTCTTAAGTCCCCTTCTAGGAATTAGGTTGGTCTTATTTTTTTCCCCAATCTCACAAATGAGAGGTTGAATATCTTCACAGATATTTTACAAAGAAAAGACCTGAAGTTGAAACAAGTGTTCTATGGTTTTTGAGTATGCCATGGCTTCTGTCTTGTTGGATCTGTGTGGAATGGGTGAAAACTTCTCAATTTGGGGTGTTAACCTTCCCTTCCTCCCCCCCTCCTCCATGGCTGCTGTCAATCACTTTTACCTTCTTTTGTCTGTTTTCCTGCCTTGGTGGCACCCTCCCCCCTCTCTTCTCTTGCTGTCCCAGTTGGGAAGAATTTGGTGAGGTATGCCTCTCCACCAATAAGAGAGGAAACAGTCGGGAAAGGGAGCTTGACTAAGTTAAGTTATAAATTCTGGTTCTGCACTTTGTAACATCCCTCTTCCCCATGATGTCTCATGGGGCAGACTGCCCTCTTCTCCTGGGGAAGAGAATAAACTCCTGTTCTTATCCTAAACCCCTGTGTTTACTTTTTTTGCTAAATTAAGGATGAAGGGAATTTTTCAACCCAAACAGATCCATGAGATAATGCTAGAGAAGGAAATGACAAACCACTCCACTGTCTCTACCAAGAAAACCCCAAATGGGTCATGAAGAGTCAGACATGACTGAAACCACTGGCCAACAAATGATTTAGGCTGAAGAAGAATCTCTCATCCTTCCCTAGAACCACTTCTATGAATGTGTTGCCCTTGTAAGATGTCTGTGTGTCCTTGTGAATTATCTAAATACAGCTTGGCTCATGGGAAGACATAGAGAGTTAACTCTGTAATCTCACCCACCCCTCTACAAGAAAGACTTTGTTTCTGGCCTGGAGGAAAGCAGCAGAAGGGGCCACAAGTCTGTTCTCTGTGAAGGAGTAACAAATTAGAATTTTAACCATCTGCTACTCTAAATAGCAGCCCTAGGTTTAGGGGGCACAATTTTTAGGTTCAATCTACTTTACTGGCTGTTACTTTTTAACAGGTGAAGAGTATCACAAGATTACGCCTACAGGCTTGTAGAGTTTATACTAGGACATGAAAGACCACCACAAAAAGAGAATAGTTAAGGTCTGTATCCCAAAGAGATCTTAAAAACGGGTAAAGGACCCACATGATGTTGACTTTTCTAAAAAGTTTGGTCTTTTTGTCTGACATCTTACCCGGGAGGCAGTGGCAGCAGGAGTTCCTGAAGTCTCACTATGCCTCCCAAGCATGATAAGAAGAAGAAAGATGCCAGCAAGTCGACAAAGAAGGACAAAGATCCGGTGGACAAGTCAGGGGGCAAGGCTAAGAAGAAGAAGTGGACCGAGGGAAAAGTTCAAGACAAGCTCAACAATCTGGTTCTATTTGACAAAGCAACATATGACAAATTCTGCAAGGAGGTCCCCAACTATAAATTTATCACCCCTGCAGTAGTCTCAGAGAGACTGAAGAACTGGGGTTGTCTAGCCTGAGCATCCCTCCACGAACTGCTTAGTAAAGGTCTGATTTAGCTGGTTTCCAAACACAGAGCACAAGTGATATATACCAGGAACACCAACATTTGAGATGCTCCAGCTGCTGAAGATGCATGAAATGGTTCAACATTTTTGTGTACATTTTCAAAAATAAATTTATTGGACTAAAAAATAAAAAAATAAAAAGTTCGGTTGTAGGAGACAAACAAATAGCAGTATATAGTTACATTATTTATTCCATATTTCCTTAAAGCTAGAGACTTGTACAAGGAGTTAGGAGGGCTAAGTTCTAACTACTGGACAAAGAGATGAGAGAGCTTAAGTATATTTTAGGACCATCCCAATTCAGGGTGGCTGTGTCACACAAATTTATGATCCCCATAAATGTTTAATCATTATATGAGAAAGGAATTTTCTTAATTGAATAAATAGTAAATACAATAAAACAAGAGAGTTGACCAAGTGTCAATTGAAATTATGATCTAGGCTATCCGTGTTTTCTTTACCATTAACATTCCATAACACAGTATATGTCCAGAAAATATTAAGATAAGAAAAATTTCATTACTCAATGCAAGTTAATGCCTCAAGTTAAGGGTCTCATCCTTAATGGCCATAAAGTAAGCCTCATCTGGTTTGTTGACATAAGGAGAGGCATTCTCTGAGCTCAGTCAGAGAGCAAAGACAAAGCAGGGTCTGTTTGGAATTTATGATCTCAGGATGCTCTGGAGTTGCTGACACAGAAAAAGGCATTTTCAAAGCAAAGGAAAGCAGTTTGTTAGATTAATTCAGACTTTGTCCAGAATATGATTATTTAATGATCATCAATGGACAAAAGTATTTATAGCAGTTCTTTTTGTGATGGTCAAGAACTGGAATTTGAAGGGATGCCTATCAATTAGAGGAATGACTGAACAAGTTATGGTATGTGAATGTAATGGAATACTATTATTCCATAAGAAGTGGTGGGCAGATGGACTTCAAAAAAAACCTGGAAAGACTTGCATAAACTAATACTGAGTTGAAGTGAGCAAAACCAGGAGAACATTATACATAGTAACAGCAACATTATGCATTGACCAACTTTGATAGACTTACCTCTTTTCAGCAATGCAATGATCCAAGAGAATTTCAAAAGACTCATGATGGGAAAAGTTATCTATATCCAGAGAAAGAACTATGGAGTATGAAGGCAGATACTATTTTCTCTTTATTGTTGTTGTTTTTTTGTTTTTTTTCTTTCTCAGGGTTTTTCCTTTTTGTTATGATTCTTTTTTCACAACATAACTAATGTGGAAATATGTTTAATATGATTGTACATGTATAGCCCATATCAGATTGCATGCTCTCTCAGGGAAGGGGAAAGGGAGGAAAGGGGGGAAATTTAGAACTCTAAATTTCATAAAAGTAAATGCTGAAAAGTAAAAACAAATAATTTTTAAAAAGAGAGAATAGTGGGCAAATTCATCCATCCAAGCAGATAGAAGAGAGAAAGAGAGAGAGAGAGAGAGACATTATACAGATTAAAATATACCAAAAAAATATACACAGTAAATGAGCTCTCCCAATGGGAATGAGATAGCTCAACTGAACAAAGCAATTCCAATTTTATTGAAAAGGTAATTTTAGAGAGGACAACCCTGAAATCCTTCCTGAATTTACCCCTTATCAAGAAGCAATATGGAAATCAGGGATTGCCTCCTTTTCAAAATTGCCTGCCATTTGCTGAAGTCTTTTTTCTTTCTCAAGAGGAAACAATCTGGACCTGTGTGAGTGTGTGTGTGTGTGTGTGTGTGTGTGTGTGTGT
>CM053600.1:77502482-77531104 GCA_028646575.1 Pseudocheirus occidentalis
CTGTACCATGTTTCATGTGTTTTTCAGGAAAATGCCATGCCTTGACAATGGGAAATAAGTGGGCCTTTAGGTCAGCCAATATAATTATTTGACGGCTAGTTTGCACAATGGATAGAGCATTAGAAGACCCTAGATTCCTGCCTCAGACATTTATTAGCTACCTGACCCTAGCAAATCACTTAATTTCTTTGTATCTCAGTTTTCATATCTATAAAATGGGGGTAATAATCACACCTACCTCTCAGGGCTATTATGAAATATTGCAATGGACAAATCTCCCTGACTTGCTTTCACACTTTATGGTTATGTCTCCAAGACCCAGTCACTGCCATTGAAGAATTTACAACCCACAGAGGCATGCAGGAATTTATCCAAATAACTGTAATGCCAAGTAGAATGTAATCAATACATAAGAAAGGCAAAAAAAATAGATGCCAGTCAAGAGGAAGGAGAAAGTACTTTCAGAAGGAGAAGGGAAGTGAGAGGCATTTTTTGCCCCTACAAAGGGTCAGAAACATTATCACGTCAAGAGTTTTGCTCAACTTTGTCAAAAGACTTGAGGATTCAGAGCATCACTTTGGGAGAGTGGAAAGAGCTCTAATCTAAAGCCATACAGCCTAGGCTTAAGTCTCAGTCCTGACTCTGGCTAACTGCATGACACTGGGCAAAGTTACCCTAATCTCTCTGAGACTTAGTTTTCACATCAATAAAATGGAGAGAAGAACCTCTAACCTCCCATCTCACAGGGTGACTATGAGGAAGGTAAATTACAAATCTTCAGGTTCTTTTGCAAGGATATTTAGTTATTATTTGTCTGGGGCTGAGATTCTATACAAGTCAAGGAAAAATAATGCCTGTCTACTACACACTTCCCATTAATAAAAACAATACCATCGTCTCCAGTTGGATAAAGAGGCTTCCCCTGGTTTTTTAAAGCTTAAAGTGATTAAATTTCAATTTTTAAATATTGTCTCCCTCTAGTTTCTCATTGGGCATGGGGATAGCATTCATGCCTGGACAAGGGTTCTTCCTCAATCATTTCAGTCATGACACTGAAAGCTCCTTGAGGATGGGGACTGTCGTTTGCCTCCTTTTGCATAGCCCAGCACTTAGCACAATGTCCAGCACATAGAAGGCACTTAATAAATACATATTGATTGATCGATCTCTTTTGCTGGAGACTAGAAATAAAACTATACTCAATGTGGGCAGACTAAGGCAGATTGAGACAGAACCCTCCCTCCTCTCACCATTTCCTCCTGTTTTCTCTTCTTCTCACATTTATTTTAAAAAGTTCCCACTTCCATGTGAGTACCATTGCCTCCAATCATAGTATATTTGGGGTTTGTATCTTTGATTACTACTCCTATTTATGCCCTATGATCTCCAGCTAGTAGAAAGTTCTTTTCCACCCACTTCTAAAAGCTTAAAGAGATTAGATTATAATTTTTGAATACACTGGTGTAATATAAAGGACAATAAGAAGAGACCTGATAAATTTAGTAAAAGCAAGCTAAAAGCAAAAATTAATTTCATCTATGCACTGATCACCGGATTAGATTTCCTACTGTCTGATGCACTGTTCTGGTGATTCAGATAAATTTTCTGCTTATAGATAATATGCCAATGAATGTTGGCCTTTTGCCACCCAAAAGTGTGAGGGTAGGCAGTTTTTCTTCAACAGTAGCCACCATTCAGAAAAAAGGAGGTTCACTTTAGATCTAGAGAAACCCTGAATATGCAGTCATTACACCAGTTTGCTTCTCCCTAGAAAAAAAAATAATAAAACAGCATATTACACTCCATGTTCTTGTGAAGTCCTTGAAATCACATGGCTTTCATCGCCACAGGAGAACTCAATATATGCTGCTAAAAACAGAAGGGCTGTCATTATATCACATTATAGGGGTTATTTCCTAAAAGATATTTTCATGACAGATCTGAAGTGTTATTTTCTTAACACGTTTTGCCCGCTGAATAAGAATTGCACTCTAGAGGATGCCGGGCAGGGAAGAAAGCATGCAAAGGCCAGGTCTCCTATGGCACCACAGGTTTTGTGTTAGGCAGGAAATTCCAGGCAAGCCCCTAGCATTATCAAGCCATAAGGTTTTCCCTTTATAGCAGGAACTCCAGCATAGACAGACAGTCATTCACTCTCCCTGTACTAAGCTTGGAATTTCTTCTTTCTAAATAGGTAGGTGACACAATGAGCAGAGTTTTAGACTTGGGGTGAGGGAGATGAGTTCAAATCCTGCTTTAGACATTCATTAGATGTCTGTTGCTAATCTCTAAAATGGTGATATCACCTCTGTCACAAATTTGATATGAAGATCATATAAGAAAACGCATGTAAATGCTTCCCAAATCTACAAACACTGTTGTTTAAAGTGTTTTGCCAATTTGTTTGGGTTCTGTGAAAAGTTAGCCCTCCCCAATTTGGGATCAAGCTAGTTCATGAAAACTTAAATCTTCCTTTAGCCCAACAAGTGTTTTGAAATAATTATAAATGCCAATCTAAAAATATCCTGAATAATAATAATAATAATAATAATAATAATAGTCAGCATTTACATAGAACTTTAAGGTTTACAAAGTGCTTTACACCTGTTACGCCATTTGATTCTCACAATAACCCTGTGAAGTGTATGCTATTATCCCCATTTTACAGATGGGAAAACTGAGTCTGAGAGAGGCTAAGTGACTAATCCAGGCTCAGATAGCTGTTAAGTGTCTGAGCCAGGATTTGAAATCAGGTCTTCTTGACTCCAAGTCTGGACTTCTACCCACTGCCCCACTTAGGTATCAGATCTCTTAAAGAGTGTATGTTCTAAAAACTAGTGTAGTGTTGAATAAAAATGAGGTGGGTTCACACTATGCTTCTAACACATGCTAGTTGTAGAATCCTGAATAATTGTTGTCAGTTTACATCTATGACCACGCACTACAGAATGTCAGTCCTCAATTTTCACAGAGTTAATGTTCTTAAAAACAGCAAAAAATTTAAAAATCCACTAATATTCATACATTAAAACTGTGACATATAAATGTCTCAAGAGAGATAGTTTCTGGATAATTAATCATTTCATTAATCACGTTAGTACATAATTAATAAAAAGGGTTAGTAGAAATCTCAAATGCCAAAGACCCCCTCGTGAAACCCACTCAATGCCTATGTGTCCTTGGAAGAATGGATATTCCTGAAAGTAGCAATCAGTTCTGATCAGTTAACAATTAATGAGGAGAATGAATATTATAATGAGAAGTAGACGTATTCTAATGAGGTCCTTGGGGATATGACTTTGATCACTCTCACTCCCAGATCAACCCCAACTTCAAGCAATCTAGACAAGCGATCTACCCCTTTGTCCAACCCTGCTTGAATGGAACACAATGGGCCAGATTTCACCTTACATTAAAATCTTTGTAAGATTTTCTAGTTGGGTAGGGTCTCCCATTCAGGATCAAAAAGAATGTACCCCAGGGATTTGTGCAAATCATCCATCAACAATGTCCTTCAGAGACTGAACAACCTACAAGTTTCTAAAAAAAAAAAATCCTGGTCCTAATTTAATAATTGATTGTTAATAGAAAAGAAAAAATTATTTCTCTCAAACCTATGGGAAAATAGGGGGCTAGGTTGCCCCAACCACCAAAAACTGGACATTTTCACTAGAGATTGCTGAATATGCACTTTTCTTCATATAATTCTTTTTTTTTTGTTTTTTTTGTTTTTTGTTTTTTGTTTTTTTTTGCTTTTTGGAGGGCAGTTGGGGTTAAGTGACTTGCCCAAGGTCACACGGCTAGTTTTTTGTGTTAAGTGTCTGAGGCCGGATTTGAACTCAGGTACTCCTGACTCCAGGGCCGGTGCTCTCTTCACTGCGCCACCTAGCCGCCCCCATATAATTCTTTATAACAAAACATCGGTTCTGATAATACACGCTTTTTCTAATGCAGTAGCCAAGAAATAACCCATCAAATGCAGAACACAAAATATAACTGGTAACATGCAAAACATCTTTTCTCACTAGTAATTCTCTAGAATTCTGTGACCTTTTATGCTAACATCTCAATTTTTAAAAGTATGGATTTTAGACAATATTCACTTTTCATAACAAGTGAAATCTACAGTACCATAAATACTTTCCTCCTTTTTGCAGATATAATGAATCATCAATTTGTTAACACCAAACTCATGACCAACAGCCACTGCAGACATTCTATCACAAAGTTTACTTAACACCTTTATTTTCTCACTAAGTAGCATCACTGACTTTTCACAGCTTGGACTTAGAGCCCAAAGGCCTTGTACTATGCTTCGGGGGCATAATTGTAACACAAGACTGGAGTTTTAAAGACAATGAAAGTATGCAATGAATACTGGGGGAAACATTTTACTCCACAATGGTAGGGTGAACAAGACTAGTGAAGCACCTAGTAGAGTATCAGTCACTCCACATCATGGAGGGCATTATGTGGTTGCCAATGCAAAAGTGAAAATGAGATTACTAATAAAGTTACAAATGTTTAAAGTCCTGAAAGTTAAACTGGCAAATGCTGAGTGTTGACAGTAGATGCATATTTGCATTAGTAGGAGGAGTTTCCTTACAAGGAAACAAATTATATGACTGAAAAAAAAAGTTGTGTAAAATTATGTTTGCACATAGAAATCTGTAGTTATATCAAATAGAAAGATTTGAAAGCAAAGACTAGTGGCAATAGGCAAATGCCATGGTCCTTAGCAACTTAGGGAATCAGGCTGAAAAATCTGACCAGCTGGTAATTCTACCATATTTATTTATATACCTTCTCTTCATTGTGGAAAGAAAACCTAGGAAAGTGTTTTTCCCAAATAACCCCCTTCTTTTATATGTTCTGCTGCTTTGAAAGGTCATCCAGGCTACCAACCACTCAATACTCCTCCAGGACATGAAGAACATCTACCAGATTCAGTAGAGATAGAGTGATCTGGGCAAAGAAAAGTGATTCAGTTTCCCCCCTTAGAATTATTTTGATTAGTCTCTCTCCATTAAGGAAATCCTAGTAAAACAGAAGAAATTTGCCTTCAGAACAAGGCAAATAAAAGATGAAATTTAATTCTTTACTCTATCCTACCTACTTCAGTTCACCTTTGAGTAACCATTCCTCAATTCAAATCTTCCCTTTTAATCTTGTCTTGCAACTGTCCCTTCCTTCCCATGCCCATTGCTGCTGCCCTCATTCAGTCAGGGAGTGTTAAGGACCTAACCCACCAACAAGTTGTGAACTGGTCTCCCAATCTCCAATCTCTCCTTTATCCTTTTTCCATGTTATGGGAATTCGAAGATCTTTCCTGCCCCTAGGCCCTTTGATAGGCTTAAGTAATGCCCCTGATTTAAGGTTAAGGTTTAAGGGAAGGTTAAGAGATTTGAAAATATACTCTGCCCCCAATAGGCTTAATGTGGTCACACGTAGCCTGTGGAGGAAGGCTTGTTTTTCAGGAATGCCCACACCTTATTACTTTGTGATTGGGCAGTGGGTCCAGAGGGTTGTGACATTCTGTGATCCAGGAGAAGGCTATTTATACCGTGATGCAAGTTTTTACTTTGGGGCTCACTTTGGAAAGAGTTGTGTGATTTGCCTGGAGGAGATTCTGGGCAGCCATTGAGCCCTCCAGCTTTGAAAACCCAGATGTTGGTGATTCCCTGTCTGGTAACTACTAAGTATGGATGTAATGGTCAGACAGCTGGAAGCCCTATCTGCTGGTCTGTTTCTTTGTCTGCTTGTAACTTCTGTTTGTATTCTCTGAATTTCAGGGTGTTGACTTTTCCCGCTGAACTAAGTAAATTATATATGTTTGATTGATTAAAGTAAGATTGTTAACCCCCTTTTGAGTTGCTTTACTTTAGAAAAGCAGATCTAAGAACCTGTGCTAGCAGCCGTCCTGGGTATGCAAGGGTGCTTGCTGATACACTCCACCATCTCTCATACAATCTGAGTGATTAGTCATCCTAAAATACCATTATGTGATATACTTTAAAATATTCATTCTCCCCTCTACTGCTCAATTCTCCCTATTTCCAAGAGAGTAAAACTCAAATTTATTTATTGGATTCAAGGCCCTTCACATTTGGCTCCTACCTCATCTCCTATGATACCCCCACACACACATCCAACCTGTCCCCGGAACACACACAAACCATTTGCTCCAACCATGCCAGTTTTTCCTGAAGTACACCACGCTTACCCCTTTCTTCAATGACTTCCCTGTATCTGCTTATGTAAATCCAACCATTCTTCCAAAACTAAATTCTTCTTCCATAATGTTAGTTTTCTTCCCTTGAACTCCTGTGGCATATGCTATCTACACCACATGGGTAGCACTTAACATTACTACCTGGTATTTTAGCCACTATATATAAAAGACATATGTGTGTGTACGAATAAAATTTATATACATTTATATAACATCTACTTTGTTCTAGGCACTGTGCTAAGCACCTAACAGATATTGACTTGTTTGATCCTTACAACAACTCTATGAGGTAGGTACTCTTATTATCCCCATTTTTCAGATGAGTAAAGTAAGGCAAAGAAAGGTTAAGTGTCTTTTACAGGATCATATAACTAGGAAGAGAACCAACACTTCACTGTATCACCTAACTGCCTGAGTCTCTAATTTCTGAGATCCACGACAAAAGCTAGCTCTCCTGCCTCGGAATCCTCCCAGACAGAGGTATGCTAATAAATATTAACAATAAGCTCTACAGGAAAAAAAACGGATCTACAATGGATATTTTTGGAGGGGCGGAAGGCAAGGCCATTGGGGTTAAGTGACTTGCTCAGGGTCAACACAGCTATTAAAGTGTCAAAGGTCTGAGGCCAGATTTGAATTCAGGTCATTTTTGGCTCCAGAGCCAGTACTCTATTCACTGCTCCACCTAGCTGTCCCCCTAAAACAAACTTTTAAATTTAATCTGCATCGTCAACATTTTTTCCATCATTTTCTTAAATCTAGAAAACAATAAAATAATAAATCAAGTCCTGATTTGTAGCATTTGCCAATTTCCAAGGTATAAATACTCATACTGAAAATTTAACAATCAGCTCTCGTGAGCTGCTTCCAGAACATCTCTATTTCTAGTATGCCCTTCAGGATCCATTTTCCTCCCACTGGCATGCTTATTCCAGCCCCATAGCTTGGGAGTGGATCACTGTCAGTTTTGCATTTGTCCTTTCCTGGCCTTGAAATAAAAATGTAAATATGGGTTATGCAAATATTTAAAATAGAGATGTATAAATTGTTTTGTAAACCTTCAAGCACTTTATATAACATCAATATTATCATTATTAATGTTAGCAATATTAATACATCTCGGTTCAAAGAAGTGGGCTTTTTCTTGTGTTAGTACTCATCATGGGTCTTAGTTCTTATCTCCTCATTCATTCATTCATTCATTCATTCATTCAACTTTTTATATTTTTAAGGCCCCATGTTTGATTCCCTCTCTCAGTTCACCATATAGTTCTGCTTAACTGTACCCATCCCTTTAAGCAAATACATCAATTAGTCTACCTAGTAACTCAGTTTCTCTCCCTGAACCTGAGTCCCCTTAGCTGGGGTCCTACTCTCTTTTGCCCAACATACCCAACCTATCTTGGTTACTAACCCATCTAGACCTTTCCCTATTACCCATTAATAATTTGCTAAGGCATCTGCCAGCTAGACTACCTTCCTTCTAAGATCTGCCCCAACTTGGTGGCTCTATCTAGTTACTAGATTTTGGACGTTTCCAGTCAGTTCCATTCTGCTGTTGGGCTGAGAATCCAATTATACACAAGATTTTAAGCTACTAAGAAGCAGGAGCCATTTTACAATTCTTTATATCCCCAGTCTAGTTTAATTAATGTCTTTTACTTAATAGGTCCTCAATAAGCATCTGTTGATTTATTTAATCCAGGACTCAAGCCTGGCATTTACAAAAGACTCTCTTCATCCTTGAGAAGAACAATCACTCAGTGCTCATGTCTATATGATGGGAGGGGTTGGTTGGCAAAGACTTGGGAGAGAAGAGATCCTGTTATTCTGGTCTCCAGCTTTGAGAGAGAAAATATATGATTCCAGACTTTCTTCAGGGAGAGGACCCTGGAGAGAAAGAAAGACTCCAGGAAGAAAGTGACAAGTAGAGAAGGTGCCATCTTGAAAACATTTCTAATTCTAGCTTGTCACACTAAAAGCTTCAAGGAATTTCTCATTGGGTGAGTTCAGGGACTCTTCTTTCTCAGTTGAGCTGATCTCACTCCCATTAGGAAAGCTCATTGTGTATTTTTTTGATATATTCTAATCTGTATCACTTCTCTGATTTTTGTTTGCTATCTGCTTTGATAAATGGGTTTATTTACTATTTATTGTGTGTGATGGTGTTTCTGTAACTAACATTTGTTGGAAAGGGAATCAATCTCCAGGTATAGCTTGGGACACTCATTCCCTATTAAAATATAGTAACCAAGAAAGTGGCTTGAACTTAAAAATTATTTCCCCTATATTAATAATACTTAGAGTAGCAGATAGATGCCATTCTAGTCAAGTACTCTCTTTCAGAGGGATGGAAAAAAAAACTCTAGAGATATCTATTTATGCCTTCCTTCAAGTCACATGTAGACAAATCCAGATGGAGACACATAACCTATGTGGACCACATACACACCTGACATTTAATTGATTATCTCTGTTTCTCTCCTACCAGTCATGTGCCCAGTTACACAGTTAGAAGCATCAAGCTTCACTGGAAGCACTCTTTCATAACTTCCAATTAAGCAGGTTCTGCCAGAGTACAAAGTGCATGATGACCCCTTTTGAGGTTCTAATGGACCTCTAAACTTATGCAGAGAAATGAAGTGTCTGGAACAGCTGCATTACCTGACATTTTTTCCTCTTAAGCCAAGGGCCATATTTTCTCCACTCTGGGGAAAAAAAAAACAACTAAATTTATAGGCTTGTCTTTTGTTTGTTTGTTTGTTTTTTCTTGCTTTTTGGAGGGTGGAGGGCAGGATGACTGGAGTTAAGTGACTTGCCATGTGTTAAATATCTGAGATGATATTTGAACCCAGGTCCTCCTGACTGCAGGGTTGGTGTTTCATTCACTGCACCACACACACCCACCCCACAGACTATCTTTATACCTATCAGCAAATCTCTTGAAAATTTCTCCCTCTCTCCTAAATATCTACAAATACAAATCATTTTACCCTCTAACTTCGTTACACCAACACACTGGCATGCACAAACTAACGACTTCCTCTAGAGACACCCCATTATATTGACTTACTTGTGGCATTTTTTTTACTACGTAGCATGTTTTAACTTTGCCCCTAAAATAATATTTTCCTAGGACAAAAGAAGAGAAAAAAAATGTATATGTACCTTCCCATTATCTTGGCCACTGAAAGATGCATCATTCTGAGGGAGTCATTCTATAACAAAGAATCAGATGATTTGGATCCAAATCCCATCTCTTCCATATAATATCTGTCTGATGTCTGCAGCCTCAGTTTCCAGATCAGTAAAATGAGAGAGTTGCTTCTTCTGCCCGTATTGCACTAGAACATATTGCTTCTGCCTCTTTTGCTCTTCTGCCGTACAAGATGACCAGGCTAAAGTGGATCTGTCTTACTTATAGGTTATTTGTGTGCAAAAATAAAACAAGATTGAACAGCAAAGAAAAAAAAATGAGAGGGTTGTCCTAGATGACCTCTAAGGTCCTTTTGACTCTAATCTATGATCATGGGATCCCAGGGATGTTATGATAGAACAGGATACCAGGTTCTCTATCTCTTCTTTCTAGATCCCAGCATTCCCTTTAGTCCCCCTAAACTTTAAAGTAAAAGCACAAATATGAGGTTTAGAGAACAGGGTTATCTAATTTGGCTGGACTAGGAGCAGTATAAACAGAAGCAGACAATTGAAAGTAGATAGCCTGGATGAGGGATTCTTAACCCGGAATTCATAAATTTCAGGGGGCTGGTGAACTTAAAAGGGGGGGAAATTATGTCTTTATTTGTATTAACTTCAAGTAAAAGTTAGCATTTCGTTCAATTATGATATTTAAAAAAAAAAAAAACCTTTGTTCTGGGAACAGGTCCATAGGCTTAACCAGACTATCAAGTAGGGGGATGGGAATGGGAGGAGAGTGGAGTGGAGAGGAGGAGAGGGGACAAGAGGGGATGAGAGAGGATGAAAGGGGAGGGGAGGGAAGGGGGGGTGAGGAGGGGAGGTTATAAAGCTCTGGTATAGACTCTTTAGCATGGGATTCTTAGCTCGATTAATAATTCAAACTTTTGCAGAGGGAATATGTTATTCTGATAACTGTATTTCAGTATAATTTATTTACTTTGTAACCTTCAGTATTTTATTCTATTCATTTGCATAAATAATTTTTGAAGGGATACACAGGCTTCACCAGAATGACAAAGGGGTCCAGACCACAACAAACGTTAAAAACTCCTGGACTAACATGACTAATATGGAAACAAGTTTTACCTGATTGCAATGGCTTATCATCTTAGGAAGGGAAAAAGAAGAGGGAGAAAATTTGAAACCCCAAAAATTTTTAAATGAATATTAAAATGTGTCTTTACATGTAATTAGGAAAAATAAAATATAATTTAAAAAAAACCAACCCTGGACTCTAGAAGGTTAATGTCAGACAGCTAGATGATACAGTAGAGAGAGTGCTATGCCTAGAGTCAGAAAGACCTGAGTTCAAATCCGACCTCAGACCCTTATTAGATATGTGCCCCAGGCAAAACACAGCTTTTGTTTGCCTCAGTTTCCTCATCCGTAAAACTAGGATGATAATAGCAATTACCTCCCAGGGTTGTTGTAAGGATCCATTGAGATAATATTTGTGAAGTGCTTAGCACAATACCTGGTACATAATAAATGCTATGGAAATTTTGGCTTATTGTCCTTATTATTAGAGTGTCCATCGGAAGGACTTTATAAAAGGAGAAATCGTAACTCTGACCCTGGTAAACAATGCAAAGAGGAATGATTCAGAAGGTCCTCAGATACAGGACGCGTAGTCCAAAATACAGGCAAAGAAGCAAATATTAGCTGCCTTCAATTCCTTTTCCATAAATTGTTGAACTGGATTTAACACTCATGAATAATGGAAGCACTAGATTCGTATGCTCCAAATAAAGCCACCAGTAAACAGGTTAGTATTATTAAAAGGAATCAACAAAAATCATAGAATCTTAGACCTCACAGCAATTGTAGAGATCAAGTTCAGTATCTACCAAATCATTTGACCACAAAACACTCTGAGATTTGAATAATATTGATAGAGTTCACAAACAATGATTCCAAATGACCTTAGTGTATGAAATAACCCTGGGAAAAGAAAGGTGGTTGAGACTCGGAATATTTTATTTTTTAATTATCTTATTTATTTTCTTGTTTACATTATTCATTTCCACAAGATTTTGAGTTACAAATTTTCTCCCCATCTTTCCCCTATCCACAACCCCAAAACAGTGATCCCACTGTAAAGCCCCTCCCCCAATCTGCTCTCTTTTATGCCGTCCTCTAACTTTCTGGTAGAGCAGGGTGGGTCTCCCTGTATATCTTAATTCAAGAGACTGGGAATATTTTAGAAAATATTTAGAAAAAAGTTTAGAAAATATTTAGAAAAAATTTAGTTTACTTTCATATTGAAAAAGCACTTTGCAAAATGAGACTATTAATCAACATAATTGTATATGTAATATTTTAGAAGAGAAATACTAGATTTGACATTTTTTCTCTAAAGTTACATAACAAAGGACTCCAGGGTCCCTTGGAATATTATGATGATCTTCTCATCTTATAGATGGGAAAACTGAAGTCCAGAGGTTCAGTGACTGGTCCAAGTTCATGTAGTTATCAGTGGCATAAGCTGCATAAGAGCTCAGCATTTCTGATCCCCTCCAAGAAAAAATTTCCCTTTTATACCCAGTCTTGTGCTCCTTCTATGAAGCACTCTTCCCCCCACACACACACACACACAGTGGGGGAGGAGAGAGAAATGGAGAAGGGAAGAGAGAGGGAAAGAGGCAAAAGGAGAGAAAGAAAAGAGGGAGAGAGAGGGAGAAAGAGAGGGGGGAAAGAGGGAGAAAGGGAGAGAGGGAAAGGGAGAGAGGGAGGGGGTAGAGAGAAAGAGAAAGAGAAAGAGAGAGAGAGACAGAGAGAGAGAGAGACTAACTCCTATGCAACAATGCCTCTGTTCAATGACACTGCATCCAAATGGTTTTGCCTAGTAGATGACATAGGAAATGTCAAACGTGTGTTTTGAATGAATCTTTGTAAGAACTGAGCTTAGATGTAATAAGAGTTGGGTGGATTTCAAAGAATGGCTTTTGATTGACTGATTTCACAAGTCAACTGCTTTCGTGGTCTCTTCCTTTCAAAGCTTAGGACAACAACCAAAAAAGGGAGGGGTCCTAGTTAAACCATATCGTTTCATAGGATCACAGAAGAGATTTTTAGAGTCATTTAGTCTCAGAGTTCTAAACTTGCAAACCACAGAAAGCGTCTATGGATAGATTTTAAAGGATCTGGGAACTTAGGTGGGTTATTTTCATAAATCTTTAAGTAAAACTTATCATTTCCTTCAACGATTAATTTAAAATATATATATATATATATATTATTGTGAGGAATCCAAAGGCTTCACAAGACTTCCACAGGAGTTTTTATGTAAAAAAAAATGTTAAAAATCTCTGATCTAGTCAAACCTCCTCATCCTACAGAAAAGGGAATTGAAGCTCAGGAAGGCTAAGTAATTTGTCCAAAGTCTCATAGCTGATTAAGTAGAAGGTTTGGCTCTCAGATCCTTCTTTTAAAGGTCTGAGTTCATATTCCTTTTGGTTTTGGAGGAGCTGACAATTATAATTGGCATTTCTACAGTGCTTTAAGGCTTTCAGAATATTTTAAATCTATCACCTATCTGCTCCTCACAACCACCCTGTGAGGTAGGCACTACAGATATTATTATAATTTTACAGATTAGGAAACTGAGGTTGAGAAGTTAGATGACTTGTTCGCAGTCACACAGCAAGAAAGGATGAGAGACCGGATTTGAACCCATATATCTCCTGATTCTAAGTGATTGCCTGGAGCACATAAATGCTTCTTTCCTCTGGTACTAGTTCACAGACCTCAGTGTATGCCAATAAGATTCAGCTCCTTCCTATGTGAAATGCCCTAATCTTACTCAGTAGGGTCCAGGGTTGCTGGGGTTCTATTGCCCCACAGCTAGGTTGGTGCATGTTCTTCTACACTACAGGTTTCTCTGTGTCACAAACTCTATAACAGTCTACACCTGGGCTGTTCCCTAATTGATAATGTAATTATCAGCAGAGTCATATTGCTTCACATGAAGCATTTCCAACCATTTATCACAATGTTGATCTTTATTTTAAATATAAATCAGGCAATCATTTATGTCTTTTATGTTCTTTGTATTTATTCAAGAATATTTAACTGTAGACAAAAGGTGACTTATTCATTATTCATCCTGAACAAGGCGAGTATGGCAATTTGAAAAGCCTGACATTTGAGCTTTTTGCCAACACTAGCAAAATTATATCCTTCCCATTGTAAATCAATGAAGTAGAATCATTGTGCACAAAGGAATTAAATTGCCTTGTCACTTTAATAAGGCCACCTTATATACAACCTTCAGCCAATGCCATTGTACAGAGAAAGGGAGCATGGTCTGCCTCAGCTGCCTTAGATCTCAGTTGGCTTTCCAATTAAATGAACATCCTCTTAGTCTTTCACTCGACTCCACTCCTTCTCTTTCTTGAGAGACAATGTCAGAATGTCACAGGCATAACTTGCTATCAGTGGCATGCATACATCAGTGTGAATTAACTTCATCGGGTGGAAGGTTGGGCTTTTTCTTCAGTTTGCTAACTTGCTAAGAACTATATCCTTCTGAACCTAAAACCTTCCCAATATATTATTTTTTTCCTCTCACCCTACCACCATAGTAAAAAAAGAAATAGTGGTGGTAAGGGGTGCAAATGCAAGATTATTTGGTGGGCCAAAGGGCAAAAATGAAAGAGAAAAAGGCACAGGAGACCAAACAGAACGGAGGTCAGGATTGGATAGGAGTCAAAAGACATAGTGTTTAGTTCCTCTGCTGGATTATAAACTCTTTCAGGGTAGGGATAAAGTATTAAGAAACTACTGGCTGAAATGCAAAGGGTTGGATTTTTTCTATTTTAAAAATGTATTGTTTTTATTTTTCAAATAACAAGTATCTGTCCCTCTCTCTATAATTTCCATTCTCCGGTAAGTAAAGTTAAAGAAAACAAAACAAAACAAATATTCCTCAATGCATATCTCCATAAACCAGCAAAACTAATTCTCACATTAGCTATGGCAAAAATGTATGCTTAATGTCATGTTACATCTTCATTCTTTCACTACTGGGGCTTATCATTGTGTTGGTAAGAATTCTAAAGTCTTTCAAGGTTGTTCTTATCTATGATGTTATTACCACATAAAGTGTTCTCCTTGTTCTGCTCACTTCACTCTGCATCAGTTCACAGAGATCGTCCCAATTTCCTCTGTAATTATCCATTTCTTTGTTGTTTGTGGTACAGTAATATCCCATTACATCCATATGCCATAATTTGTTTAGGTATTTCTGCAATAGGAGAACATCTTTTTAGCTTCTAATTTTGCGCTACTATGAAAATGTATAAATATCCTTCTTTTCTTTTTCTTTGGGAAATAGACGTAGTAGTTGTATAGTGGGTTGAAAGACTGCACACAGTACCTTTCAGGGCATAGTTTCAAATTGCTTTCCAACTTGGCCCAATTTGGACCAGTTCTTACCTTTACCAACAATATACTAGTAAGTAAAGTCAAGAAGTTAAAGCAACAAGTCAACACATACTAGGAGTGGAACCTGGAGAGAAATAATGAGCATGGCTGACCTGGGAATTTCCTCCAAATGGAGATTACAGGGGGAACTCATGAAGAGGATTGGAGGTATTCATCTTAGGATCATGTGCTCAGATGATTGCATACTATAGTGAAAGGCATACTGGATTTAGTGCCAAAAGACCTGGGTTCAAATCCTAGCTCTGCAACTTATTACATTTGTGGCCTTTTATATGTACCTTAATCTCTTTGTGACATAGTAGTTTTCTCACCTGCAAAAATAAGAAGCTGAACTGCTAAGTTCTAGGCTAGCACTTCTCAACCTGTGGGTCATGACCCCTTTGGGGGTCAAACGGCCCTTTGACAGGGGTCATGTAAGACCATTAGAAATATGTGTTTTCCCATGGTCTTAGGAACTGAGACACCGCTGCTCCACTATCCCTCTCCAGGTGGGTCCGCCCATATGCAGAGACACCCACATACGAATATTAAAGGGTCATGGCATTAGGAAGGTTGAGAACCACTGCTCCAAGCAATCTAAAGTGTTAGTTTTGTTTTGTTTTTAATCATATTATAAATAATTCAAATTGACTAGAACATAGGGCAGAATGAGATAAGCCTTGAAAGGAGGATCTTTAATAACACACTGTGGAGTATATTTGTTTATTAGGCACTGAGGAGTCATTGAATATTTTTTAATAATGGAATGATAATGGACAAGATTTCAAAAATGACCTAATTGTTGTATTTTACCATTTTACATGCGGGTTTGGGTTCTAGGTTTTTGTGAGGGAGTGTTTCATTTTATTTTGTTTTTCATTTCACCATATCCTTAGTACTTGAATAATCTCAGGCATATGCTAAGTGTATAATAAATGCCCCTTCACTAAGGGACTGAAGATAACACCAATATTTGCTATTGTTTTTGCTAATATTTTAGCTAATATTTGCTAATGTTTTAATAGATGCATTGAGTTTGAGGTCCCCATGGAAGCTTCAGATGGAAATGTGCAATAGCACATTTTAGAACATAAGGCTGGACCTAGGGAAAAGAAATCAGAGCTAAATAAAGATAGAGCTCTGGAAGTAAATGAGATCATAAAGAGAGGGGGGATGTAGAAAGAGAGAAAAAACACATCAAAGGAAGACAGAAATTTTGGTATTCCCTATGTTTAGGATACAGGTGAAAAAAAGGGGACCCACCAACAGTAAAGGAGATTTAGAAGGATCCATTAGGAGATACGAGAACAAACCAGGAGAGTACAGTATCACAAAAGTCAAGAGAGGAAGAAGAAGAAAAGGGGGGGTGGTTAGTATCAAAAATGGATGACAGAGTAAAGACACTAAGAACTGAACAATTGGATTTGTTCATTTTGGTCACTGGTGGAATGTTACTACACTGTAAGAAATTATAACTACATGGAGAGGTTTATGAACTGGTACAAAGTGAAGTAAGAAGAACCAGGAAAACAATACATATAATGACACCAACAAAGTCAATGGAAAGAGCGACGGCAACAAAATCAAAACTGAATCTTGGGAAATTATAATAAACAAGTCAAACCCTAAAGAAAATATGTGATAATGTACCCCCCTCATTTCTTTGCAGAGGTGAAACATTTTAGGTGTGGAACACTGCATGTAATGTTGGACTGACTAAGTTGAAACACTAGTCATGTTTGCTATATTTTTTTTCTGTTTTTTATTAAGCATAGCTTTCTGGGAGAGGGATATATTGAGAAATTAGGATGATACAAAAAAGCAAAAGTTAGTAAAAATAAAAATTTAACAAATCAAAGTCATCAGTGACCTTTGAGACATAATTCTGCATCAAGCCAAATATTAAACAGTTAAGGAATGAATGGAACCTGAAGGACAGGGACTGGGGAGAAGAGGAAAAGGTTTTGGCCTAAAGCCAGATTAACAGGATAGCAAGAGTTCAGGTAAGTTCAGGATAATAGGAATCCAAGCAAGGCAAAATGAATAGTCCAGAAGCTTCACTTACACCTCATGTGACCATAGAACACAAGAGAGGGTGAGCACAATTTCTGGCAAGATGGATGAAAAAAGGATTAATGTTAGCCAAAAGTAGAGGTACTTTTAAATGTTATTTTTTAAATTATATTCATATTATTTTTATATAACTTTCATTTCAAGATGTACCCTTTCTTCTCCTACCTAGAACCATTCCTTATGACAGAGAATGTTTAAAAAGAAGGGAAAAAATTATTTCTTCCAATGAATTTGAACTAAAAATCTTTGGTACAATGATTAAAAATATAAAAAGAGGAAAAAATAGTTCAGCAAAATTAATAACAGTATAGACTGAGTCAAATATTGTATCAATATTCAAAACTCAAGAGTTCCCCACCTCTACAAAGAAAGGAGTGAGATACATTTTCTCATTTATTACTTTGAGTAGAAATATTTTTTTCCTCTCCAAAAAAATGCTAAGGAAAAATGAGGTGGGAGTGAGGGTGGAGAGAGACAAGCATTTATATAGTTTCAATTATGTGGCAGGCCTTGTGCTAAGCATTTTACAATTATTAGCTCATTTGATCCTCACAACAACCCTGAGACGTAGGTGCTATTATTTTCCCATTTTACAGGTGAAGAAACTGGGGTCAAGTGACTTACCCACTTGAACTCCATGCCCCAGTGCTCCATCAACTGCACCACCTCACCACATGTAAAGACACAGGAGTGTTGAGTCAACAAAGGGGTTCCATTGAATAATCCTGAATATTCTGACAAATAATAATAATAATAATAATAAGGAATCAGATCATCTGCTAAGAGCAGATGGGAGAGGCAGAGTTAAGGGTCTGAGAAAAGAAGAAGTTTATAAGCAGTAGTGGGGACAGTATTAAATGAAGCAATTAAGTGGCAAAAAGCAGAAACTGATGAATTTGTTTGAAAGAGAACAAGACTGTTTGTAGAGGGGCACTTGGGATAGAGTGCTGGGCCTAGAGCCAAGAAGACTCATCTTCATGATTCAAATATGGTCTCAGATATTACTAGCTGTGTGACCCTGAGCAAGTCACTTAACCCTATTTGCCTCAGTTTCCTCATCTGTACAATGAGCTGAAGAAGGAAATGGCAAACCATTTCACTATCTTGGCAAGAAAACCCCAAAGAGTCTGAACCACAACAACAGCAGAGGGGTAGGCATAGGGTAGGTTGGTCTGGGAGAAGGACAGGACTGAATGATGAGATCAAGAGTCCAGTAAGTGCTGCCAGGACAAGCAAGGAAGCAGTGTGCCAGGAAAATTTTAACGACAAGTTTTCCTAAGGAAAAGATACATACGGGACACACTTTTAAGTTTAATTTAGATTATTAATGTTTTTCCATTACATTGTTAAACCTAGACAAGTAAAAAAATTAATCAAACCCTGATTTTTGTGCCATTTGCTGATTTCTGAAGTGAAAATGTTCACATTGAAAATTTTAAAATTTCCTCTTATAAGCAGGTTCTAGCTGACTCCAGCACACCCTGAGCAGGAGACATCAGCCTACTACAGGTTCCCAAAGTAGTCAATACTGCTCCCTGAGGGGTGCTGGAATGATCCACGAGGGTAGTAGTAGCCTTCCAGCGCGATTGGGGGTGTTGAATAAAAATAAGGGGGAGGTAGAAACATAAAGAAAAAAAAGAAGAAAATTTTGGAAAAACTGTTCGTACATGTTTCATGTGTTGTACAACAGAGTACAAGTCATAATGATTACATTATTTTGCAAATAAATACACAAAATGCAAGTTACAAGCCGTCAGTAGTCAAATCTGTCTATAGGTCTTAAAAAGCAAGTGTTGGCAGGTGAGTGCATATTTTGTTGTTGGGAAGTCCAGTATGCATCAGCAGGAATATGTGTGTGTAATGACTTTTTTGCAATACAATATTATACATAACATGATATTGCATCTTCAAAATTGCAATGCAGGAAAAACCCCCACAAATTTAAATAAATTGTTAAATTTAAGATGTCATTAAAAAATTATATTTTTTTGAAATGACATAAATTTCAAAAAAAAATCATTAAAGAATTAAAGAAAATAGGTTTCTAGGGTGGTGGTTAGTAATTTTTTTAAAGGGGTTGATAGGCCAAATAAGTTTGGGAACCTCTGTCCTAGACAGACAGTTTAGAAAAACTGGGATTGGTAAAACCATACATTTAGGAGCAGTTGTGAGACCCATAGAATAGAGGAAGAGGAAAACTCCAAAATTCTCAGTTAGAACTTCACCTTTCTTCCTTCCACTCACTCAGCACTCCAGTCAAACTGAGCTTGCTGTTCTTCAACCACGGCACACCATCTACCATCTCTGTGCCTTTGCTCATCCTGTCCGCTAGGTCTGGAACATACACCTGGCTCATCTCATTTGCTCATCTCTGTTTCTTAGCATCTCAGATCTCCTTCTGTAAGCACAAGCAAGGTGGGATTTTTATTTTCTTTTTGCAGTTCAGTCTCCCAAGCTCAGGCTAATTTGTAAACATCTGAAGGATTAATCTCCTTTGAACCCTCATAATTCACAGCTGAGTTGAGTCACTAAGTTTTGTGCCTTCTGGCTCTGAGCCAATCAGGGGCCAAGTCTTTGATATACTCTGGGAGGCTGACATTTTGCTTTGGGAGCTCACTCATGAGAAGGACCTTTTGATTCCCTGGACCAGACTCTAGGTAGCCATTTGTCAAGCATCTTACGCCCACTACTCAGATATTGGTTCTCTCCCAGTTTAGTGGTGTATGTAAGCGATTGTATTATTCTGTTGGAACCCTGTCTATTGAATTCTTTCTTGGATACTCACTTCTTTCTACTTATTTATAATTAAAGTAAGATTTAGGGGCAGCTAGGTGGTGTAGTGAATAGAGCACTGGCCCTGGAGTCAGGAGGACCTGAGTTCAAATCCAGCCTCAGATGCTTGACACATTTACTAGTTGTGTGACTTTGGGCAAGTCAAAGTTAACCTCAATTGCCCTCCAAAAAAGCAAAAAACAAAATTAAAGTAAGATTATTGACCCTTTTGAAACTGTCTTTCCTTTAGAAAAGCAGATCAAAGATCATGTGCTAGTAGCCCACCCTGTGTGCTAGTGTGGTTGCTAATACACCTTCAAAACTCACATCATTTGCCATCTTCTTGACTCCTTCATTCATCTCTGGGCTATGATCCTGACTTGCCATACTTTCTGCCACTATATCTCAGCATCATTCTTCCTCCCAGAAGCTGCCTTTACCAACATGTTATAGCAGCCTCCTCATCTTGGAATGTCCCTTTTCCTCTTCAGTCTTCTCCCACAGGTAGATACCTCTGACCCTTTCTCCTGATTGCTCATTCCTCTGGGAACCTCCATTTTAAGGATAGGTAGGGTCCCAGTCAGCCATGTTCACTGCTTCTCTGCCCTCATCCTCTGCTTTCCAAACTTGTTTCTCCATCGTATTTCTCCATGGGATCCTCCAACCACCTTTTCAGCTTTGTCTTTAAATATAAGATGCTTCAGGGCAGGGACTATAGTTTTGCTTCTGTTTTTATCCCCTGCACTTAGTACTAACCAGAACATCAGCTGAGTATCTGTATTCCATAGTACTAAGTGCTTGTTGACTTTCCTCATTCCCGCAACTGCTAGTGCCTCCTCCTGCTCAATCCCATCCTTTTCCCGTGTGACTTTGTATTTTGCAAATACTTATATGTGTGCCCTCTCCTACTGAGGAATGGTTCCTTACCTTCAAAGCTCTCACTCCAAATCTTTCCTTTTTTCCACTCCATATTTTTTCCCATAATTACATATCAAGAAAAATTTTAGCATTCATTTTTACAAGATTTGAGTTCCAAGTTTTTCTCCCTCTGTCCCCTCTTCTGAAATTGCATCATTTCAGATAATAGATCAAATCAATAAACATTAAAATGAAATGTCACAAAAGAATTGAACAGTAATAAATCTTCTGAAGACAGTAGGCAATTTGATATAGTTTATACATATGTTATCATGTAAAACATTTGCATATTCATCACAGTTGTGGGAGAAGAAATAGATCAAAAGAAAAAAACATGAGAAAGAATAAAGTAAAAAAAATGCTTAAATCTGCATTCAGAGTACATCAGTTCTTCATCTGGATATAGATAGCATTTTTCTTCGTGAGTCCTTTGTACTTGTCTTGGATCATTGTGTTACTGAGAAAAGCTGAACCATTCATAGCTGATCATCACACAACATTGATGATACTGTGTAAAGCGTTTTCCTGGTTCTGCTCATTTCACTTTACATCCAAATCTTTTCCAAGAGAAAACAGTGAATAACCCATCTAAGGTCAAGGTACCTAGCCCAGCATAACTATAAGGGACCTAGTTATTAAGCAATGAGCAGCACAATGGTCCTTCTGGTAACGAAATTCACAGAAGCAGTTCAAGTACCTTGAATGAAAGCAGTTAAGAAATCAAGGAAGAATCATTCATTAGAAGACAGAAGGGACTTGGTTCAGTGACTTTATACTACAGTGGAAAAGATTTGGATCTGGCTCAAATTCTGACTCTGCTATTTACAAACTTTGTGACCTTGGGCAAGTTAGTTAACCTATCTTGGTCTCAGTTTCCTGATCTGTAAAAAGAAGGTGTTGAATAGGTGGTTTCTGAAGTCCCTTCTAGCTCCAAATCTATTCTTCTCTGATCCCAATTCATACTTTGTCTCATTGGAGCAAGACCATGCACCTGCTAACATAATTGAGCTATTATAGGCTTGCAGGTATCAGTAATTGCTTCAACCATGCTCTCTTTTAACTTTTTTAAAATGCAGGTCTTTCTTATGAGCACCAGTTTTAGGCAGAATCTCAGAATCATTTGTAGATTATGGCAAGAGTGCAAATAGGTCTATTTGGCAAGAGCAGAGAACATGGCCCCATGCTGCCAGCCTCCATGTTGGTGGTTTGATTGGGAAACAATTTCATACTTTACAGCACCTAATACAGTGCTTTGTACATAGTAGGTACTTAGTAAATGTCTGTTGAGCCTGTTGAGAATTCACAGCAATAAATCAAATATTATATCAACGTCCTAGACCAAAAATAGGAGAGAGGGGATGTATATATGTCCATCCCTAATACTAGACTCTTATGTTTCAGCCAGAACAGGATGTTTGGTTTATTTTCCCCTCTCTATCCCATACCCTTTGAATGCAACCAAACAGAAAATGGTATCTTGAGTCAGCCACAGTTATGACAATTTCTACATTCTGGTTTTCTAGGATTGTCCCCATTTCAAGCGTTCTGCCCTGCAGTCCATATAAGCCATAGAAATCGTCCTTAAAATTCCATCATTTTAGATAATAGATCAAATCAATAAACATTAAAATGAAATGTCACTAAAGATATCATAAAAGATTAAGTCATTTAGATTATTATAAATACCCTAACTGCCCACAAAAGACATATGAAGGAGAACACTATCTGCATCCAGAGAAAGAACTGAGAAATGAATGATTTTACATATATACGTACATACTACATATGTGTGTATATGTCTACATATTTGTGTGTAATGATAGTCATCTCTAGGGCAGGGTGGTAAGAAAATAAAGAGAAAAAAGTAAATTGACGTAATAACTTTATTAAATATTTAAAAGGAATAGCAAGTTCTACATAATGGATTTGCAGTTACATGTATAATCATCTTTTTGATTATACTATGTTATTGAAATGCTTGTTTTATTCCATAAATTACAAATTAAACTTAAAAATTTAAATTAAAAAGACCATGAAACCTCACCAGATAAAGAGATATCTGGGTGTCTGTTTTCTCATCTCTTTAAAAAAAAGGGGGGGGACTTTAGATGATTATTAAGGTCTCTTCTATACTGTATAATTTTGTGCTCTCAACTACAAAGTTGCTTATACTAAACTTTATCATAGACAGTAAAGTTACAAAGCATCTGATGTATACAACAAGGATGTTTCTGTGTGGATGACATGGAAAAAAGCAATGACTAGCAAAGACACAAGTAGGGTGGAGTCACTGGGACTTTGCTTCAGGGTACCAAAAGGATACTGACAACATTTCCATTCCTTCAGCAGCTTAGAAACAACTGGGTTTCATACCTAGTTAAGCAAGAATAATCTGTTAAAATAGGAAACAACTTGGTGGGGAGAAGAAGGGGAAAGGAAAGAGAGTAAGTATGTATATAGTATCTACTACACAGCAGGCATCGTGCTAAATGGTGGTGTTGTTTTTTAAACAAATATCATCTCTTGATCCTCACAATAACCTGAGAAGGAGGTATAATTATGATTCCCATTTCACAGTTGAGGAAACTGAGGCTAAGTGATTTGCCCAAGGTCACATAGCTTAGTAAGTGTCTGAGGCTGGATTTGAACAAGTCTTCCTGACATCGGGCCCCAAATACAATCCATTATGTCACAAACTGCAGCTTCCTTCTCCCATAGCAGGATTTTTAAAAAATACTTCTTTCTAATCCAAACCCACCCTATTTCCTTCCTGCCAATGAGAATCTTCCCAGCAGGCTCTCAGTATCCCAGGGTCTCCCACTGCTACCACCCCCATATTTTAATTAAGGGCACATTTTGTGCTGCTCATCCCACGTATTTTTTTATGTTAATTGGATCTGATGACAGATTAGGAAAGTTTTAGTTTAAAAAGAACACAAAATATTACTCTATGTACTAATTAAAAATCTGTATAAATGTCCCAATCAGAAAAAAATAAATCATTGCTCAGAAAATGTGTCTCAGTTCTTGGCTCAGAAAATACAGGACCATCTTAAATCTGATGGCATATCGTGTAATGTAGTAGAAAGAGAATCTGAATGGGCATCTAGGGGCCTGGATTTTAATTCTGGATCTGCTACTTAACATGCAATATTGAAAAAGTCACTTAACTTCCCTGGACCTCTGTTTGTTTTACTGTAAAGTGAGGGATTGAACTATATATGACTTCCAATCTCCTTTACCAGATCTAAAATTTTATGATTCTGTTTGCCAGAATCATTTTTCAAATGGGCTATTTTATGGTGCTCTCTACTAAAGCCCAAACACAGTGTTTAGCATAGTTCCTAGCACAAATGAGGTGCTTAATAAATGTTTTATCTATTGACCTCTCCATCTAAGAGAGCTGTCCTTACCTTTGGGAGAGCAGAGACAAGGTGGTATCACCCACTGGTGGCTGGAGGCTCATCTGGGAGATTGGTGAGGTGGTTCTGGTTCCTTGCCTCCTACCTTAAAAAAGCTAACTGAGCATAAATCAGTAGATTCTGCAATTGCTTCAGATTCCTTTCCTTGATCTGCTTTGATTCCCCCCTTGTCTACTCCTTTCTTTGGCTCCTGATTCAGAGATCTGTAGGCTTACCTGACTTCTCCATTGACTCTAAATCCCTTTATTACCTAGATGTGCCATTTGGACTCAGATTTGGTCGACCCAGAATAGAACTTTTTACTTCAAACACCTCCAGTTCCTGCTCTTGATCTTAGCCACTATCTTTCCCATACCAGTTGAGGACTCATATACCCACCCTTGATTCCACCACTGGACAGGGCTCATTGGGACAGAACAAGGCAACATCAGCCTACCATTAACAACTGTGTTACTTCCCTCTGACTCAAATCCCACAGAGAAAGGAAAATGAATGAATATACTAATATAGAAATAGAACCAACACAGACTATCATTGATAATCAAACCACAGGAACCTGAATCAACCTCTTTATTTTCAAACACATATCCATATACATGTTATAATAGTAAAACCCTTTCTAGTCTCAATATTGTGGCCTGTTTTGATCGTTTCTTGAAATGTACATGGTTTAAAAAGCCGCATGGGAATAGAGCGTGTGGTGACAATTCTTGATGCTGCTTACATTGCTGGCTTTAGTCAGAAAATGTTAATGCCAAATGACCTTTTTCTGAAGGGTATTTTAAAGAGACAAAGCAATTTTCTGTAATATGGTTACCATAGTGATTGGCCCTTTAAAAAGACTGAAAAATTGATGTACATCTGTAATCAGCCAGCGACGGCAACAACAAATGGGTTGATAAAGCAACATTTGGGAGGATTAATTTGAACCAGGAAAGTCTGTGTGTTTAAAAAGTCAACCACAAAAAAAGAAAACAATTGAACAAAGCTGAGCAAACAGGGCCTAGGTAACCAGAACATCATAATGAGAGAGAATTGGGAAGGTTTCACTGTGTGAAAAGACACGTTGATGCACACAAGGGTTTGGAGCGTTGCTTCAAATATGTCTTCCTCATCCTGTAGCCTGGAGTGGGTGAAATATTTGCAGAATAAAGGTGAGTGATCTTGTAGCTGCTTCGGAGCTGCCTCTCCTGGCTAAGTTCCCATTTGCCCTTACTAATTATGCTTTTAAAATTTTTTTAAAAGCCCCAAAAAAGAACTTTAAAAGGTTCAGAAGAAATCTCTCCACTGTACAATTCTGAAGGCTCAGTGTTGTTCTACAAGCAGCTCTAAACTAGATACTGTTTCCAAATTAATCATCCCACTAATTAAGTTACATTTCTTATTTTTTTTTGACATTTCCTTACCATCTCCTGTCTCCTTCTCCCTTATAATCCTTGTCAGGTAGAGAAAGCAAGTATTATTATTCCCATTTTCTGTCTAGGAAATCTAAAGCCTGGAACGGTTTAAGGGCTTGTATGAGGCCAAAAGATTTGTATGAGAGACAGTGTATCAGAGTGGAATGAATGCTCAATCCATTCACAATGGAATGAATTCACTTTGTGAATGCTCACAATTCCACTTTGGAATCAGGGCCCGAGGTCATTTCTGCCTTGGTCACTTACTACCTGTGTGACCTTGGGCAAAATCATGTCACCTCCCTTCAGTCTCTTCACTTATAAAATTAGGGCAATGGACTCAATGCCTTTTAAGTTCCTTTGCCCCCAAATTCAGCACTTTAAGTCACAGTGGAACAGGATCTGGAGGCAATGTCACCTGCTGAAATGATGCTTTTTTCTTTGAGAATAACAAAATGCTTTAGAGTCTAGATTTTCATTGTCCCTCTCCAAGAGAGATAGATGGGAGGTAGCTATCAATAGCTTACCCTTATGGGCCAAGTTCTTAAAGGCTGAATACATATCCGTCATTGGGATTAATGAAAGAGTAGCCACTAAAAATAAAATTTTAAAAATTCTTCGTGTTTGACTTTTGTATCTGTAAACAGCTTTCTCCTCTCCCTCTCTACTTCTCTGCTTTCTAGATGGGAAGGTTATTAGAATTAAGTTGTGGGCATGAAACAGGTGTAAAGAGATAATTTGGGGATGTCAAAAAGATTAGTAATCATAAAAATAGCCGACCTTTATACAGGACTTCATGGTTACAACGTATACTACGTTCTTTTGTCACATTTGAGCCGCATGACAATCCTGAGAGGCAAATCATGTAGATATTAATCATTCCAGTTTTATAGATGAAGAAATTAAAGTTCAGAGAATTCATGTAATTTTACTGTTATCATGCATTTATGAAGAGTCAGAGTTAGAATTTGAATCCAGGTCCACCATAGGTCATAAGGTACACAGCTGTAATAGAACTTAGAGGTGACCTACTGCTTTAAGTTGATAAATGAGCAAAGCAAATCTGTTGTTCATTCTTCTTCCCTACCCCTCCTCTCAAGATTGAAGAATCATTTACAGAACATCTAGAGGAAATAAGTATGCCAGTATACTTGGCATATACACATGCATATGTATATATATCTTGAAAGAGGCAGCATGTAGAATGGTGGGGGGGGGAAGGGCAGGGGCAGGGAGGACATTGACACAAATTATATACAATAGGAGAGTTTTGATGAGAGAATAGCCACAGAAAGCTCAGAAAGCAAAGCCCAGAGAAGGGAACTAAGCATAAGAAGCAAAGCCAAGGCAGAACCCCAGCAGCTCTGGCAGCAATGGAACTTTTTAGATATGCTCTAAAATAGCTAAAATTCTGAGACTTCAAGAGCTAAGATGGTGGAGTAAGCCGCAAGTTGCCATAACTCTCCCATATTTGCCTCCAACCAGCTATAAAATGGCACTCCCAAACAAATCCTGGAATAGCAGAACCAGCTCTAAAAAGACAGGGTGAAATAACTTGTTAGCCCAAGAAATTTGTAAGATAAGCAAGAAAGGTCTATCTCACTTGGGCAAGACAGGAATGCAATGCAGTATAGGAAGTGCTCCAGCAAGCCCCATTGCAGTCAACCAGCAGGAGATCCTGAGCTCCAGTGTGGTGGAGCAGGCAAATGCCAACACCAATACCCTCTCCCACTTCATTGTGCCTCAGCATGGCCAGGGGAATAAGCAGACTCCAGCTCCAAGAATTTCCATGTGCTTCAGCAGAGTCTGGGGCAAAAAGGCAACCTCCAGTAGCCAGACCTCCAACACCTCCAACATAGCCCCAGGCAAACAAGAACTCAGCAGCAACAGCACCTCCCCCCCAACTCACATGGCCCTGGGACAAACAGGTAGACATTCACATGCTTCAGTGTAGCCCCGGGAAATGCAAAAGCACCCCAGAGCCTCAGCACATTCTAGTCACCAGCAATAGTATCTTGGTTCGGGGGAGGAGCCAAGATGGCAGCGTAGAAGCAGCAAGGTCCCACAGCTCCCACACCGCCACCCTAAACACCAATAAATATGAGCCCAGACAAAGTATAGGACTCTCAGACTCACAAAAATACAGAAAATACATCTCTCACTGAAGGAAGCTCAGCAGCAGGGGCTCAACGCGGCAGCCGGAAGCGGAGGCCGGCCCAGCCTGAAGCTGGGACCATGGCAAGGCAGGGCAGTGGGAAGGAGCCAGGCTGAGCTGAGCCAAGCCCCACTGCACCACAGCCAGTCTTCAGAGGAGAGGATCTACAGCCTCCAGCATCTCCTCATCTACCAAGGCATGAGGAACGGGACAAGAGTGGGGCAGCCCGCGCTGGAGCAGAGACCGGCCCAGCCCAAAACTGTAGACGCAGCCAGGAGAGGCCCCAGGGTGGCCAGGAGGAGCAGAGCCTCCCAAGCCACAGCTTGAGTCTACTTCAGAGAAAATCTAAAGCACCTGCCTGAGGGGATCTTAAAATCCCCCAAACCAGGGTCAGAGATGGTTAGTGAAAGTGAAACTCTGAAACGTAATTTGGGGGAGGAAAAGCAGTTCGCCCAATCTGCCCCTGGGGCAAGGAAGCAGTGGGGGAGGGGAACTGCTGGAACCAGCAGTGGCCTCCCCTGGGCTGCTTCAGAGCACCTGGCCTGCAGACTCTGCAAGGGGGCTGAATCGATTGATCAGGGCCAAGTGCTCTTGGGTTGAGCTGCCTGGATCCGGATAGTGGTCTTGGGTGGTGGTCCTGGGGTGCACTTTCACCAAGTCAAAACTGGGGGGACTTGCAACACCCCCCTAATAGTTCCAGCAGCTGGGAAAACCCCAGCGATTTGGAACAGAGCTTTCACCCCTGGAAGCAGAGTTTCACAGAGCTAAAAAAAAAACAAAACAACCAATTAACTGATTGGCCAACATGAGGAAAAGGAAGCAAAATAAGAACAGCAATAAAACTCTAGAATCCTTTTTTGTGGACACAAAGGATCAAAGCACAGAATGGGAGGAAGACAACACAGTCCCAACTCCCACACCAAATGATTCCAAGACACTTGAAGAATGCCTAGAAGCTATAAATCAACTGAAAAAGGACTTTGAAAACCAAATAAGAGAAGTGGAGGAAAAATTGGGAAGAGAAATGAGAA
>CM053600.1:77538533-77558021 GCA_028646575.1 Pseudocheirus occidentalis
ATTTTGACTCTGAGTAGTCTCTCTGATTCCCTGGATCCTCTTCCCTGGTCCCAGCTCCCTCCTGAATCTGCCAAACAATCACCTAGATTCAGGAACTGAAAGCTGGCAGATTCTCATCCAGTCCTCAAAGATGAACAGTTCCCAGGTCCTTGTCTAGTTCTCAGGGCAATCCCAGCACACACTGAAGTTCACAAGGTTCAGCACACCTCAAATCCTTTAGGACTTCTCTTGCCTGGAACTCAAGGATCAGCCAGGCCACCAACAAACAAAATCCCATCCTGTTCATATCTTCAGTCAGTTTCACTGAGGAACCAAATCCAAAATCTGTCTGTCTCTATAAAATTATTCCTTATAAGCACTGGCCTTCTTCCAAGTCCACAGGAGAGTGTCTCAGCCAATAGCATTCTTCCACGGTCAACAGGGGAATTCACACCTTTTCACCAATGGACAGAGTTCTATACTTAACCCTAAGTTACTAGGATCTACTTAACCCTAAGTATATGATCTACTTAGCCCTAAGTATCTGATCTACTTAGCCCTAAATATCAAACTGATTACCATTACAATGGGCATCCCCTGAATTTCTAGTTCCTTGACACCACAAAGAGAGCTTCTATAAATATCTTAAAGCATAAATCCTTTCCCTTTTTCCTTGATTACCATGTGAAACAGAACTAATAATGGTATTGCTGGGTCAAAGGAAATACAAAGGAAAAAACTCTTTAGGCATAATTTCAGATTCCTCTTCAAAATTATTGGATTAGTTCACAGAACCACCAATAGTGAATTAGTGTCCAAATTTTTTCACATTCCTTCCAACTGTAATAGTAATGGGATTTGAAGATCTTTCATGCCCCTAGTATTGGCAAGCTAACAGATACATAGCACTTAGTATCAAGGTCATAATTGTGTCAAGTATTAAGACCCAGAACTTGTGAATCCCATAGTGGAAAGAATTTGCTGATGTAGCAGGAAGGGGTGGGTCAGGGAGGAGCTAATAAGAGGCCCAGGCTGGAGAGGGAAGAGATTTTGAGAACAGAACTGGTGGTGGCATAACTTCTTCTGAGAGTCAGCCAGAACTTCTACTGAGGACTTTTGCTGAGAACTGCCAGGAACAAGAACTGCTAGAAGCCAGAACTGCTGGGAGAGAGCAGCATCGAGGCTTAGCAGCTACCATGAGTGAGAAGAAGAGGATCGTTGCCTGAGGCAGTGAGTGAGGAAAGGAGTATCTTTGCCTGAGTGAGCCTGTTTTGTTTTAAAGGCTAGGTAATGAACATGTTCACTGCATTAACTATATGTACCAACTTTGTGGCTACTGTAATTACTTTGACTTTCTGGTTTGCAGACTCAATTTTCTGGTATCTGAATAAATTCTTTGGCTCTGTCCTCCATGTGGAGAGCCTGTTACATTTTGTGATTCACAACTGCACCAGTATAGTGATTTATAATCACCCTGAGCATTGTGAATATTGCATTGTTGTTACACCAACATTTGTCATTTTCCCCTTCTATCATTTTAGCCAATTTGATAGGTATTAAAAGGTATCTCAAAGTTGTTTTAATTTGTATTTCTGTAATCAGTCATGATTAAGAGCATTTTTTCATATGACTATGTATACCTATGATTTTTTTCCTCCAAGAACTGCCTGCTTGAATCCTTTGACCATTTAGCAATTGGAGAGTGACTCATATTTTTATAAATTTAACAAAGTTCTCTTGAGGTATGAAAGTTTTATCCAAGAAATTGTCTATAAATTTTCCCCCAATTTTCTGCTTTCCTTCTAATCTTCATTACATTAGTTTTATTTTTACAAAAACTTTTTAATTTAATAAAATCAAAATTATTCATTTTTAATCTCACAATATCACTTATTTATTTATAAATTTTTTCTCTTATCCATAAATTTGATATATAACATGCCCCACGTTCTTCTAATTTCCTTATGATATTTCCCTTTACATCTACGACAGGTCATGTATCCATTTTGACCTTATATTGGAAAATGGTGTAAGATATTAATCTATTCCAAATTTTTGCCTGACGGCTTTCCAGTTTTTCCAAGAGTATTTCCCAAATAGTGTGCTCTTATCCCAAAAGCTTAAATTTTACATTTTTGTCAAACATAAGGTTACTATAATCATTCGCTACTGTATATTATAGATCTAGTCTATTTCCATTGATCCGGGATTCTATTACTTAGTCAGTAATAGATAATTTTCTTAATTGCCACCATACAATATAGTTTAAGATCTGGCACTGCTAGATCTCCTTCCTTTCCATTATTTTTCATTAATTCTTTTGATATTGACTTTTTATTCCTCCACATCACTTTTGTTATTTTTTTTCTAGCTCAATGAAATAATTTTTTGGTAATTTAGAACAGCACTGAATAAGTAGATTAATTTAGGTGGAATTGTTTTTTATTATATTGACTTGGCCCATCCATGAACAATTAATATTTCTCCAGTTATTTAAATCTGAATTTATTTGTATCAAAAGTGTTTTATAATTCTGTTCATATATTTCCTGGGTTTTTCTTGGAAGGTAAAAACCCAGATATTTTATATTACCTATGATTAAAATAAATTTTATATTAATATGTAACATATTAATATAATACATTTATATTAAATTAAATTAAATTTTATTTTATCTATGATTAAATTAACTATCTCTTACTATTTCTTCTTGCAGGGCTTTGTTGGTAATATATAGAAATTCTAATTTATGTGGGTTTATTTTATAACCTGCCACTTTGCTGCAATGGCAAGCAAATGAGTACTTAGTGCTTTGTTTCAGTTAAGCCTTTCCCATGATTATATCAAGTCTTTGTTTAGAAACAGAACTTGTGAAACCCACAGTGGGAGGTACTTGCCAAAGACAGGAATAGGAAGGACATAAGAGGCGAGCAGAACAGGGAGAAGCTAATGAACAGACTAAGCACAAGCTGGAAAAGAGCAGAACTGAGAGGGGAACACTTGTGGTGGCAGAGTTGAGAAGGAGAAAACTTATGGTATCCCAGCACTCTGTTTGTCTGTTCTGTCTGTGTTGATTTGTGTTTGTAATACATTGTACAGAAGCCCTGGGACCTAACTGGAAGCCCTGAAAGAGGATTTTCTTGTTGTTTGTTTACAGAAGTCCTAGAGGAGTGTTTTAGAGGTCCTGGGACTTTACTGATGATTTGTGTTGACCTCTCAGACTTTGTTTGTGGGTTTCTATTGATTTCACAGGCAGAGAGTGAATTGATGATGGTGCCAGCACTGTGTATGAATGTTGTTTTGGATCTGTTAAGCTTTGTCTTCCCAGAAATAGAAACTTTGAAGGACTTGAGGTAGACTGAACACTGTAAGCTTCAATATGGAACTGGACGAGGAGCTGGAAGAGGAACTGAGAAATACCTACCTGTGAATCCAGGAGATGATTGGGTAGATTCAGGCAGGAGCTGGACCCATGGAAGAGGAACCATGGAATTTGGGAGCTAGCCTTGAGTCAAGATGAAAAGACCTCTCCTTGGGTACTTAATGCTAATTAAGGAGATCAAGATTTACTGTGGCCTAGGGGTGGGAGAATTTTGTATTCTGTACCTTGTACCTCTTAAGGGTGATTGAGTTAAGGTGGATTGGAAACTATTCTCCAATAGAGAAGAAAAAAGACTTTTTGACTGAGAGATTAAGACAATGTGACCTAGGAGTGGAGAACTTTGACCTTTGTACTTTGTATCCCTTAAGAAGGCTTGCTCCTTAAGGATGGTTGAGATAAGGACTCACTGAATGATATCTTTTGTTTAAAACTATGTAGCCACTTTGGTGAAAACAATGTGGCCACTTTAGTGATAAGTTGTTATGTTATAACATTGTGAATGCTGTACTTTGGTTTCTGTGAATGTTTTGCTTTAGTTTACTGCTGAATAAAAAGAGAATTCACTATACTATGCGATCAGAACCTTAAAGCCATTCATACCAGCAATCCTCTGGAAAGTTTCTCGTGCTTGGCTTCACATTTGCTAAAATTATTATTTCAACACGCATTTTAGTTGAATCTTCAGGATTTTCTGAATATTCCATTATATCATTTGCAAAGGGTGATAGTTTTATTACTTTGTTGCCCATTCTGATTTCTTCTATTTCTTTTTCTTACTGTTGCTAGCATTTCTAATATAATATTGAATAATATTGGTGATAATGGGCATCCTTGTTTCACTCCTGATCTTATTAGAAAGGTTTCTGGATTATCCCCATTACAGACAATGCTTGCTGATGGTTTTAGGTAGATACTTCTTATCATTTTAAGGAAAAATTCATTTGTACCCATGCTTTCAAGTTTTTTTAATAGGAGGAAGTTAATGACTTCATAGGACATAAAGAAGTACTAAAGCAAAATCAAAAGCATGAAAAAAGAGAAGAGAATATGAAATTTCTCATTAGACATTTTGTCAAAAGTTTTTTATGCATCTGTTGATATAATTGTGCAATTTTTATTAAATTGATTTTATTAATAGTGTTCTTTATATTGAACCAGTCCTGAATTCCTGGTATAAATTCCACTTGGTCATAATGTATAACTTTTGCGATATATTTCTGTAGTCACCTACCTAGAATTTTATTTAGGATTTTTGCATCAATATTCATTGGTGACATTGGTTTGTAATTTTCTTTCTCTGTTTTTGCTCTTTCAAGGTTAGGTATCAGCACTACATCTGTTTCATAAAGGGAGTCTGGTAGGACTCCTTTGTCAATTTTTTCCAAATAATTTATTTAATATTAGAATTACTTGATCTATAAACATCTGGCAGAATTTACTTGTAAATCCATCTGGTCATCATGCTTTTTTCTTGGGAAGCTCATTTATTGTTCAATTTCTTTTTGTAGCCATTCTATTTCCACTTCTGTTGATCTGTACAGATTGTTTTTTGTATCTACACTTTCATTTCACTTAAATTGCTAAACTTATTGGCATATAATTGGGCAAAATAACTCCTAAAAATTGCTTTAATTCCTTTTTCATTAGTGGGGTATTCACCCTTTCCATTTTTTAATACTGATTTAATATTAATAATGATTTGCTTTCTTCTCTCTTTTTAAAAATCATATTAACCAATGATTTATCTCTTTTATTAAGTATTTTTTATAAAACCAACTCCTGGTTTTATTTATTAATTCAATTTCTTACATTTAATGTTATTAACCTCATTTAAAATTTTTAGGATGTCCAATTTGGTACTTAATTGGGGATTTTTCATTTGTTCTTTTTCAGTTTTTTAATTGCATACCAAATTCATTGATTTGTTCTTCCTCTATTTTATTAATATTGACATTTAGGCATATATTTTCCTCTGATTACTGCTTTTACCATATCCCATAAGTTTTGTCTCATTATTATCATATCCTTAATAAAATTATTTTCACATCTATGTTGCTATTTAAGCCACTCATTCTTTAAAATTATGTTATTTACTCTCCATTTAAGCTTTAATCTGTGTTTCAATGGTCCTTTAATAAATGTCATTTTCATTGCATTATTATTTGAAAAGGATGCATTTAATTTTTCTGTATTTAATTATAAATTTTTAGCATTTAATATAAAATTTTTATGCCCTAATTTAGTCATTTTTTTAAAAAGGTACCATATTCTGCTGAGAAAAAAGGTATATTCCTTTCTATTCCCATTCAATTCTCTCCAGATGTCTATCATATCTAGTTTATCTAAGATTTTATTAATCTACTTGACTTCTTTCTCTCTTTTTTTGCTAGATTTATCTAGTGTTGAGAGGAAAAGGTTGAAATCTCCCAATATTATAGTTTTGCTATTTTCACCTCATTCATTTCCCTTTTCCTTTAAAAATGTGAGTGCTATAGCATTTGGTACATATATCTTTAGTATTGCTATTACTTCATTATCTCTGGTATCTTTTAATAGAATGTAATTTCCCTGTTTATCTCTTTTAATTAAACCTATTTTACCTTTAAATTTGTTTAAGATCATAACTGCCACCATTGCTAGGTTCTTTTTTTTTTAACATCTGCTGAAGCATAAAAAATTCTACTCCAGTTTTTTTATTTTTACTCTATTTGTGTCTCTCACATTTAAGTATGTTTCTTGTAAACAACATATTGTTAGATTCTGGTTTTTGATACATTCTGCTATCCATTTCTTTTTTATGAGTGAGTTCATTCCATTCACATTCAAAGTTATAATTACTACTTGCATATTTCCCTCCATTCTATTTTTCCTCACTATTTTTACTCTTTACTCTCTTCCTTTACTCTATTACTCCTCAGAAATCTCATTTACTTCTGACCACTGCCTCCCTAATCTGCACGCCCTTCTAAAAGTCCCTCCCTTATCCTATTCCCTTTCCCTCTTATTTCTCTATAGGTTAAGAAAATATTTATGCCCTACTAAATATATATGTTATTCCTTCTTTTTAAAGTAGATTAATTTTTTATTTAATCAATACTTGGTTTGATTGTTTTCTTTTTTTAATTGATTTGTTTATTTACTTTTAGTTTACAATATTCAGTTCCACAATCCCTTGAGTTTCACATTTTCTTCCCTCCCTCACTCCACCCTCCATGTCAGCATGCAATCAAATATAGGATCTGCAAACACTTTCACATTGGACATCAGTCTGGCTGTATAGAAGAGTTGTAACCAATGAAGTGAACAATGGGAAAAAAGAAAGAAAATCAAACATGGAAAAGAGCAAGAGCATGTAGATTGCTTCAGTCTCCATTTAAACTCTGTTCTTTCCAGATCTTTCTCTGAATAGAGACACCTCCTTCCATCCTGAGTCTTTTATAATTGTCTTATAACGTTGTGTTGCTGAGAAGAGTCCAGTTTATCAAAGCTGGTCATCATACATATGTTGTGTCTGTCATTGTGTACAAATTTCTTCTGGTTCTGCTCTTCTCACTTAGCATTAGTTTGTATAAGCCTCTCCAGGTAAGTCCATCTACTCCTCATTTCTTATAGTATTCCATTACATTCATATAACACAACTTGTTTGGTCATTCTCCAATTGATGGGCATCCCCTTAATTTCCAATGTTTTGCCACCACAAATAGAGCTGCAATATTTTCGTACATGTGGGTCTTCCTCCCACTTCCATGATTTCTTTGGGATACAACCCTAGAAGCGGTATTACTGGGTCAAAGGGTATGCAATTATTTATAATCCTTTGGGCATAGTACCAGATTGCTCCCCAGAACGGTTAAATCAGTTCACAAGTCCACCAACAATCCATTAGTGTTCCAACTTTTCCACATCCTCTCCATCATTTGTCATTTTCCTGTTTTGTCATGTTAGCCAATCTGACTGGTGAGATGTGGTACCTCAAAGTTGTTTTGATGTGCATTTCTTGAATCAATAGTGATTTAGAGCATTTTTTCATATGCTTATAGATATCTTTAATTTCTACATGTTATTCCTTGTTTAACCCAATTCTGATGAGAATATGTTTCCCACACTACCCACTCTCCACCATATTCTCCCCTCCACTGTAATAGTTCTTCCATTCATATCTCTTTTGTATGTGATAATTTCCTCCATTTTACCTCTCCCTATGCAACTTTATTTTTTAGGTTCATCCCATCATAATCAACTCAACTCCAAACCTACAATCTATGTATACTCTTTTCAACTACTCTAGTAAGGATATCATTCTTAAGAGTTACAAATATCATTTTCCCATATAAGTAAACAGTTTAACCTTATTCAGTCCCTTATGATTAGTCATTCATGTTTACCTTCTTATGTTTCTCCTGATTCTTCCAAGTTGAATTTTCTCTTCAGTTATGGTCTTTTCCTCAAAAATATCTGAAAGTCCTTCAGCTCATTAAATATCTATTTTTTTTTCATTGCAAGATTGCACTTAGTTTTTCTGGGTAGGTTATTCTTGGTTGCAAATCTAGTTCCTTTGCTCTTTGAAATATTATTTTCCAAGCCCTTTAGTCTTTTAGCATAGAAACTGCTAAATCTTGTATTAGCCTGACTGTAGCTTTGTAGTATTTAAATTGTTTCTTCCTAGTTGCTTATAATATTTTCTCCTTGATCTGGAAGATTTGAACCTTAACTATAATATTACTATGAGTTTTCATTTTTGGATCTCTTTTAGGCAATGATTAGTGAGCTTTTTCCATTTCTATTTTACTCTCTGGTTCTTTATTCATTATTCTTTATTCTTTAATTTCCTGAAATATAGTGTCTAGACTCTTTTTCTGGTCATAACTTTCAGGTAGTCTGACAATTCTTATATTATCTCTCCTGGATCTATTTTCCAGGTCAATTGTTTAATGAGAAATTTCATGTTCTCTTTTCTTTTTTCATTCTTTTGATTTTGCTTTATCTCTTCTTTATGTCCTATGAAATCATTAGCTTCTCCTTGCCCAATTCTAAATTTTGTAAGGAGCTATTTCCTTAAGTAAGTTTTTGTATCTCTTTCTAATTGGTTGACTTTATTTTCACACTTTTGTTGCTATTGTTGCATTACTCTTTGTTTCTTTTCCCAACTTTTCCTCAACCTCTCTTATTTCATTCTTAAAGTCCTTTTTAAGCTCTTCCAAGAACTCTTTTTGGACTTGTCACCATTTTACAATTTTCTTTGAAGTTTTACAGGAAATTGTTTTGTTTTCTTCTGAATTTGAAGAACTCTGTCTTCTTTGTCACCACAGTAACCATCTGTGGTCAGGTTTTTCTCTGTTTTTTGCTCATTTTAATAGCCTGTTTCTTGGCTGTTAACTTTATGCTGGAATTAGGCTTTGCTCTGAGTTTAGGGGATCTCAGGCTTCAGATTTTTCATCCTGTTGTTTTCTGAGCTCTATCTTTGATCTCTTGGTTCTTCCAATATTCCATAATACAAAGTCAGGTGTATTCACTGCTCCTCCAGCTCATGTCTTGGTCTATGAATGCCTTCAGGCACTCCTCTCAGCCACTGCGCTATGACCAGAGCCTTCAGCTTGACTGCTATCACAAACACTCTTACTTCCTGTGGTCCTTCAGGAGACTGCAAACATCAGTTCACCTGTCTGCCCTGAAACCAAAACCAGGTACTCCAATCTCCTGATTGGAGATCAGCAGAGCCCCAATCACCATAGCCACAGCATGAGACTGGTCTTGTCAGAACACCTGGGTCTTGGGGAGGGCTCCTGTAGTCTTCCCCTGATCTATTTCCAGACCATCTGTGGGTAAAGCTCCTGAAGCTAAGGCTGCCACCTAAGCAGCTGCCCCCAGGGCTCTCTGTTGACTTGGCAGCCAGAGGTATCTGCACTTCAATCAAATCAGACTACCACCCTGGAAGATCAGACCTTTCCTAGTATCCTCCCAAGTTGTCTTAGGTTGGATGAATGCCTTACTTTGATTTTTAAATTTTTCTGCAATTCTAAAATTTACTTTGAGGCATTATTTTGAGTTAGTGGGGGGGGGGGAGATTTGGGAGCACCATGTAGTTTCCTGCCTTATTCCACTATTTTCCAACTATGCTCAAAACTTTTGTTGACTTTTCTAAGAGGAACTTTCATCTTTCCCATGCAAATTTGCATTTACCAGACTCTTTAGAGACCAAAAATACAAAGATACAAAGCATTTTCTTACAAAGTCTTACCTCATAAGTCTAGTTTTTCTCCTTTCACTAGCAAGAGAAAGTTTTGAGAACTCAGATACAGCAATATAAGATGGACTTAAGATGCATTTGAATCTAGTTGGGTGCTAGGGAGGTTGAATATAGATTGACCATTTTATCGTGTACTCCTTAAAGTTCAAAGAGTACAAATTTAGACCATAAAGGAAATAACTGCAATTATTGTTCCAGGAAGAACATATATGTTATATGTTATATAAATAACATATAAATGAAAATTTTAGGAAAGTCAAAGTAAAGATAATACTAGAGAGAGAAGATTGAAAAGGAAGTAAAGCTTGAATTTGACAGTAACTAAGACTCTGTTCTATAGCTCAAAGATAAGGTCTGAGTTGAGAAGAGTGACAGAGGTTTCAAAGCCATGGGACAATGGACTTTTATCCAGAAGGGCTTCAGTCACTGACATAAGCATCTTTCCAAAAATAAAAACAGAAAACCCCGCTATTTAGCAGCCTTTTTGTCAACTTGAAAAGATATCTTAAATATAATTGTTACAATAATCATAAATATAGAAAGTCTTTTTTTAATTGGATCACACTGAAAAAGCAAAAGAAAATATGCAGGATAATTAAAGAACCTCGAACCATCTCAAAGGGTTCAGTGTTTTCCTAAGGTTTCATTGTTGATAATAAATAAAAGAGTGTGTAAGTAAGATAAAAATCAGAACTCTGCTCTGCGGATTTTAAAGATAAATAATAATCATCACTTGTACTATAAGTGATTGGAATGATAGTAAAGCCATATTTTTTTAATCATCATATAGTTCTTTTTGTTAACATCTGTCAAATCACTAGCCCCAGATAGCATCATTAGAAGAACTTTTCTGTGGCTATTAAGGATAATAACAGGATCATATTTCCTACTCCCTATTCAGAGAATTTTAGTTATAAGAACTATGTCATAGTTATATAGAATAAGTTTTAAATATCCTCTACTCTGGAAGGTGGAACCAAGATGACAGAATGAAAGGAAGCTGTACATTGAGTTCCTCTCCACAAAATTGTTCTAACAGATCTATAAAATACTCCAGACCAAACTGTGATAGAGAAATCAAGAAAAAGTAACATTAACATGGTCCAGTCAACCTCAACATAGGAAAACTGACAGAGAGGTCTATGGACACCAGAGATGGGATCAGACCAAGAGTACGCTCTTCAACAAACATTCAAATACCCAGAGAAAAACAAGGCACTGGGGTTAGAGGAGATCCTAGACCCATACTGAGACATTCTTGGATCCATACCAGAGCACTTCAATGGGGAGAGGTGCCAAGTAGCATCTTTGTTAACTACTTCCTACTACCAGATCACAGATGCAAGGTGGAGTGAGAAGGGGACCTGTATAATGCAGTGGCCTTCAGAGTTGAGGCTCTGGATGGTGTATGAATAAAGGAGAAAATTCAGAAGCCAGCAGCAGCAATGTGATGCAGAATTCAGGAACTTGCTTCTAATATCCAACTCGCCCTTCAAAGAAATAACCAGTACAGGAATCCCAGACTGAAAAGGAGCCAGCAATTCTATTCTGAGCCAACAAAATTATCAGTTGGATGATAGGTGTAGAGCCAAGTAGCAATCTATACTTATTCAGATCCAAATGCAGGTCAGGAACTTGAAGAGCTCACACCAGAGAGGCAACGATCAGACTTTTCCTCAAATCAGATCACTTTGAGAGTACTGGTAGTTTGCAGGTCCCCAGCCTGCCCTTAAGATCCTGAAATAACACAATACTCCAAATATTCCCTCCAGAAGTGGAACAGAGCCCAACCCTATTATTGAGTCCAACATCAGGAAGTAATGGACTAACAAGCTGGGAAAATGGACAAATAAATAAATAACAACAAAAAGAATCCCAGTATAATGAACTATTATGATTACAGGGACAGCATAATGACATAAACACAAAAGGGAATGATTCCAAAACATCTACAAGCATTGCCTCAAATTAAAATGTAGCTTGGGCACAAACTCAACTAGAATTTCTGGAAAAAGAAACAAAAGTGAAAGAAATAGTTAATTTTTTTATAAACAGGATGAGAGTATTCAAGGGGGAAAAATGGAAAAGAAATGAGAGCTATGGAATAAGGAATAAAGGGAATTAATGCTTGACACAAAAAGTACAAAGACCTTGTCCAAGCAACAAACTCTCTGAAAATTAGAATGGACCAAATAAAAGTGAATGACTCCATGACACAACAAGAAATATCCAAACTAAGTCAGGAGACTAAAAAAGAAGAAAATGTAAAGCAATCTCACAGTAAAAGTAACTAACCAGGAAAATAGATTGAAGAGGAAAAAAAAAGTAAGAATGATTGGATTCTCTAAGTACCATGAAAATAACAACCAAAAAAAGATCCTAGATAACACATTTCAAGAAATCTTTAAAGAAAAGAGGCCAGAACTCTTAGAACCAAAGGGTAAAGTGGAAATAAGAATCCATGACGAGAGTGCCCAAGTAGACATCTATAAAACAAGAAAAAGAGATTATGAGGAAGGAAATGATACCTCACTCTTCTGAGTTGTTCAAAAGGAAAGACAGACAGACAGACACAGACAGAGAGAGAAAGACAGAGACAGAGAAAGACAGAGACAGACAGAGACAGACAGAGACAGAGACAGAGATTTCTGGGTACAGAAATACATTTCACTCAACAGTGAAATAGGAGAGAAAAGAGAGAAGGGGAATTAGGAGGGCAGATTAAGTGAGGGATTAGTCCTAAGCAAAACAAATTCTAAGAATGTAAAAAAAATAGATAGATAGAAAGAAAGAAAGAAAGAAAGAAAGAAAGATAGATAGATAGATAGATAGATAGATAGATAGATAGATAGATAGACAGATAGCTAGCTAGCTCTTCTTGAAGTGGCAAAGAATGGGACTCTGAGGCAATGCCAATAAATTGGGGAAAAAATGGTATATAAATGTGATGGGATACTACTGTGTTGACCTCTTATCAGCATGAAGAAAAGCCAGGACTCTGGAAGACTTATGCAACATTCTAACTATCTCCTGACAAAGAACAGAAGGACTTGGAAAGCAATATGAGATAAATATGTTTAAGACATAGGCAATGTGTAAATGTATTTTAATTGACTATATAGTGTGTAGGTTGGGGGGATTTTTTATGCTCATAATTCAGGGTGATAGAGGGGTGTTTGTGGTGAGAAGGTGAGAAGTTAGATCTTGGCTGAAACAAATTTGTTTTGTTTTTTAAATAGGATTATAAAAAACATATGCTTTGATCCATCACCACAACCACCCATTTTTAAGGAAAGGAAAATTAAGCCAAGAAAGGTTAAATGATTGACCAAGGTCATGTGAGTAGAGAGGTAGTATTGAAATATAGATCCCCATAACTAGTAGTTCAGCTCTATTTCCACTGTACCATTCAATGAACAGAAACTAAAATTATTTGCTTGTTGATTTTGAAGGTGTGATGTGTCCTGGTTACCTTCCCCCATGACATTGCCATCATGATTTTCTTTAATCTCCAGTGAATTATCACAGGTATGTCATTAAATTTTAATTTTAGTAATTTAGTCATGTTTACAATTTAATAAAAGGGAACAATTGTCTAAGAAGCATTCAATTTTGCAAGTTTCCCTAAGTTAGATGTGCATGGCTGAAACATTATTATGTATATAACCAAGCCATCAAATATAATGTGCATGCATGGAGGGAGAACCGACATGAATAAAAGCATAAATCCATTAAAGACTATAGCCTGTCCCCAATTGTTTCTAGGCCACTTGGTATGTAGGTTAAGGTTGGTTGTTTTTCTCCCTTTTCTTATTTTCATTCTTTGGGTCAACAGAGTTGTTACAGGTGCTTGAACAAGCACTCAATATTTCTGAGTCTCAGTTTTCTCCTTTGGAAAATAGGAATAACAATAACATCGTATCTACACCACAGAATTGTTATAAAGATAGATGAGATCATGTACAGGGAGACAATTTACAAATCTTGAAGGGTTATACCAATTTTGGGCTGTTGTGATATAAAGAAAGGATATTCAAACAGATCTGTGATCTCATCAATTCAGGAACTCCATCCAATAATTCAGATCCCAAGCCATCCATGTCTGCCCATTCTTTGTGACTTCTGTCCATGTTCTCCCAAAAGTGCTATGGAGGTCTACCCAACATGCTGTAATCCACCTATTTCTCCCAACATCAAGAGGTTACCAGTAGAACATTCTGACAATTTACCTGTCATCTGTCATGTGAATGATTTTGGTGTATGAATGAGTAACGCCTTATTGTAAAGAATCTGTAAGACAGTATTTCCTTCTTCCAAGGGGAATTTTTGTAATCAATTAACAAAAAGTACAATAGGATCTTATATTCTCTACATCTTCCACTCAAGTGTGAGATGGTAAAGATGTGACCCATTGTTGAATGTCATTTGGGAAAGCCTATTTGTTTCCTATTAATCCACATATCAATAAGGCCCTCAATTTATGGATAGGTGACCCTTGTAAGATATTATATATATGGGAGAATATGAAAAGAAAATATAGTTCATGCCCTCAAGGAGCTTACAATATAATGGGGGAAGACAATAACAGAGAAAAAAGTTGAAAAATGGGGGAGGGGAAGGTAACCAGTGTGATTATGTGGTGGGGAAGGCAGATCCATACAAAATGAGGGAAGCAGGGTAGAAATTGAGCAGATATCTGGTCATCTAAATATTTGCTAACCATCCTAAAAATTGGGTGATCTGGGGGATTGTAACTGAATTAGAGTAGCTTTTATTCTGTGAATTCTAGGTGGAGTTACTATTTAGTATTCATTAGTACCCTTTCACTATGTATCAGTCTGACACATAGATATTTCAAAGATATGAAGTACACTTGAGGGCAACTGTGAAAGCTTCCTTATAGAAAAATGAAGACTCACTCGCATATTCCAGTTCACCTCCAATAACTTTGAGAAAGAAGCATCTTCCATTTAGTTCCTAGTTGCAGCAAGAGTTTCAGGGAAGTCTTTTTTAACAAAAATATCTATTTTCATCTCACTGCTGCTTGACTCTATTTTTTCTTGTCTGCTTAAATTCGTAACCACACACACACACACACATACACACACACACACACACACACACACACACACACACACTCATTGCAAATAATCTGGCTTCATACTTCATTAAAACCGGGGCATCCAATAAGTGTTCCTTCAACTTCCCCACTTACTTTCTCAAGATCATCTGAGTCTGATCCTCTACTCTCTCTTCCTTTTCTAATCCTCTATTCCCTTTGATCTCATTCTCTACTGTCCCCATCAATTCTATGTTATAATGATCACTCCCACTCCCAGCCACTAAACACAACTCCCTTACATCTTTAATCCACTCTCTCCTTCCCATTTACCTACAATCATGCTCCAGTTGTCTTAATCTGTACCAAGGGCCATTATATATATATATGTATTTTTTTAATTCTCTTGATTTTTCTACCCCATTGAGCTTTGTACCATCCCATCTGTCTCCTACCCTTCACTACTGAACATCAAAAAAATTATTTATTCCCAAATGTTTCTACTCCCCTACAGCCCACTTTCTTCTCAATTTCTTGCAATAAGACTTCTTTCTCTATCATTCTGATAGTTCTTCAAGAGGTTACTAATAATGAAATGAATTGAACCAAAAATGAATTGAATCAATTATTGTTTTATTTTGGAAATTCAATTTATTTCATTTATTTTAACACATGTATTAAGTGCCTATTGTGAACAGGACGTTGTGCTTGATGTAGTGGGAGTTATTTTTAGATATGACATAGTCCCTGGCTATATGAAGGTTTCTTGGTTTTGGGGGGTTCTTTTTAGCTTTTTTGGAGGGCAATTGGGGTTAAGTGACTTGCCCAAAGTCACACGGCTAGTAAGTGATGGGATTTTTTTTTAAAAATTTTTTCACACTCCTTTATTTCTCTGCAGAATTTTACAATCTGGCACAAGCTCATCCTGGACAGGCTTTCTTCCCTTTGCTTCAGAAATCCCAGAATCTCCTGCATCTCCTAATCTCTAATCTCTCTTCTATTTTGCCATCTCTTCATTCAATCCTCAACTGGTATGGTTCAGTGGAAGGTGTACTGAACTCAGAGTTAAAGGATCTGAGTTTGAATCTTGATTCTTTCCCTCAGATCTTGGGCAAATCACTTCTCTTTGGTTCTCAGTTACTCATCTGTAAAATGAAGCATTGGATTAGATGTGGCTGCAAAATTATGGTCCTATGACCCCTGTATGGTGTTCCTCAAGGTTCTTTCCCTTGCTCTCTTCTCTCTTTACATTCTTTCCTTTGATAATCTCATTGAGCTCTACTTAATTTCAACTATTACCTTTATTCTCACAATTTCCACATTTATGCCTTTCACTCCAACCTCCTCTCTAGGGTCCAAAAATATAGCTCAAATTGCCTATTAAAAAAAAAACAAATATTCCACTGGAATTTCAAACTCAACATATCTAAAATGAAGCTTATTATCTTTCCTACTAAAGGATAGATTGCTGAGCTAAGAATGAGGAAAATGTGCGTCCAAATCCTGCCTCATATTCTTAGAAACTATGAAATCCTATAACCTTCATATGGCCAGGGACTACTCCCACTACAACAAGCACAATATCCCGTTCACAATAGGTGCTCCTTTCCCCCAAATTTAGCTGAGTTCCACTGACCTTTCACTTTGTCCTTGTTTCTTATGGGTTGATAATTCTGAAAACTGCCACAGCTGCCAGTGATCTGCTCTCCTGAAAGCTCCAGCCACAGCTTGTCATGACTGCCCTGGGGCTAAGCCGTGGTTTCAAGCCTGGCTGGTTTTGGCTCCCAGCGCTCTGCAATGAGCCCTTCCCATCTACATGCCAGGCTGCCTTCAGCAGGAGATGTGTTTTTCTGCAATTTTGTCAGTTCTGGCGCTCTAAAATTGGTTTATAGTCATATTTTATAGGTATTTGAGGTGGTTATGGGGTGGAACTGCAGAGTTCTGCTTCTGCGCAGCCATCTTGACTCCACCCCACCATTTATTCTTAAGACACCTAATGAGAACAAGAGGTAAGTTTAGCATTGTTAAGGAGGGAGAATCATAGACTTTTAGAGAATCATAAAGTCTCAGAGTTCGAAAGGATATCAAAGGCTATCTAGCTCAATCTGAACCTGAACAAGAATCATCTCTACCACATGCCTGAAAAGCAATCTTCCAGAATAATCTCTTGATAGGCAAGGGCCATAGTGGATAATTAAGAGATTTGGAATGCACATTTGTACATTCAATTCAACATCATTTGTATATAATTCTATAGTGTCTTTAGACATTTCAAAATGTTATACAAGCTGTAATTCCCATAATTGATTATTATATTGATTTCCATATAACCCTGTGAGAAAGGTGATAAGTAGCATCATATAACACCAATTATCTGGGAAGCAATATGGTGTCATGGGAAGACTATGGGAATCAGGATCAAAATAATTGAATTCTTGTCTGGACTCTCCTGTTTACTAATTCAAAGACATGAGTCACAGTTTCTCTAGAGTCTCACTTTTTAAATCTGTGAACTATTATTATATGCATACCTTGCTACCCCCCACAGAGTCTTTGGGACGAGTCAGTGAAATATTGATATGAAAAGAATAAAACCCTATATGATATCTCTCAGTCCAAAATATTTTCTTTCTTAGATTTAGGATACCCAGTATGCAGTGATTAGAATTTTATGCATAGAGGTGGAGCTAAGATGATGGAAAGGAAGCAGTAACCTTTCCACGGTCCTCCAAATATCCTATCACTAAAGGCTAAAAGGTGAATCTGAACAAATTTAAGAGTGACAGAACCCATTGTGAGACTGAGCTGTGAGATTCCCAGCCCAGGAAAGTGCCTACTCAGGTCTGGGTAAGGAGAACACTGAGCACACAGGACCCTCACCGGCATGGAACTGAGAGCAGAGTACAGCAGACCAAGAAGAAGCTCCAGCCATCCAGCAAACTCACCCAGCCTGAGAGGTTTGCAGCCATCTCACCACAGAACACAGGATCATCAAACTGGGTAGGAAAAAACTCGGGGCCTACAGCAGGCTCATCAGCTTTTGCTGGGGCAACCTGGATGTTTGAAAAATCTTCAATTAGTGGAAACTGCCTCAGGCTTGGGCACAGCTGAGGAAAGGGGAAAGAAGACAATACAGAGTCTAAGCCCAGGAGGGTGGAGCCAGCAAGCCCTATCAAGAAAAGCCCAGGTGTTTAGCACCACCAGGCCAATCAGCAAACAACAGCTCTGCCTCAGGCCTTCAACTGTAGCCAGCTCTGAGCCTGCCTGAGCTGTAGCTCAGAGACACAGACACAGAAACCTGAAGGAGCTAGACCACCCCACCCCCACAGGTTATTCTGTAAACCTCAGGGTAACTCAGGGGAATCATTGAGAGTCTTGGTCTTGGCCTCAGGCTACACACTCAGAGCTTACAGCTACCAAGCCCCTACCTCCCACCCTGAGAAGCTCAATACTCTGGCACCCCAGAAGCAGATATCCACTCCAAAAATCCAGGACATAGGCACTCACAATGGGGAAGAAGGAATCTGTAAAGGCTAGTACCATCAAATCTTTTTATAGCAAGCAAAAACAAACAAATTCACAAGGCAACATGGACTCTATACTCACACTGGAGACCACAGAAGGAAATGTGAATTGGTCTGAAGCCCAAAGAGCCTTCTTGGAGGATCTCAAAAGAGATTTTAAAAACAAAATTAGAGAGGTAGGAGATAAATTTAAATCTACAGTGACCAAATCAGAAAAAAAAATTTCACTGAAGAAAACAAATCTTTAAAAAGTAAATTTGGAGAACTAAAACAGGAGGTTCAAAATCTAACTGGAGAAAATACCTCCCTAAAAATGAAAAATGAACATATGGAAAAGGAACTCCAAAAGCTAATTGAGGAAAATAATTTACTAAAAATTAGAATCAGACAACTTGAAGCTAAAGACCCTATGATGCAACAAGAGTCAGTCAAACAAAACATAGAGATTGAAAAATTAGAAAAAAGTGTAAAATATCTCACTCAAGAAACAACTGACCTGGAAACAGATCCAGGAGAGGTAACCTAAGAATTATCGGCCTACCAGAAAGCCACGATGAAAAAACCAGCCTGGACAACATCCTCCAAGAGATTGTCAAAGAAAACTGTCCTAAGGTCCTAGAATCAGAAGGAGAAATGGTTATTGAAAGAATTCACTGATCCCCTCCTGAAAGAGATCCCAAATTGAAAACTCCAAGAAATACAGTAGCCAAACTCCAGAGCTACAAAGTCAAGGAGAAAATACTGAATGCAGCCAAAAATAAACAATTCAAATATCATGGAACTACAGTCAGGATTACACAGGATTTGGCAGCTGCTACATTAAAAGATCGGAAGGAATGGAATGCAATATTTTGTAAAGCAAAAGATTGAGGACTGCAACCAAAGATCAACTACCCAGCAAGATTGAGCGTATTCTTTCAGGCAAGGAGATGATCATTTAATGAAATAAAGGACTTCGAGACTTTCCTTACAAAAAACCCTGAGCTCAATGGAAAATTTGATCTCCACTTACAAGATCCAAGAAAGACATAAAAAGGTAAACAAGGAAAACATATACTCACACATACACATAGACACACAGATGCTCACACATGCACATAATTTGGGACTCAATAAGAGCAAACTGTTTACATTCCTTTATGCAAAGCAGATACCTGTCAATACTGAAATTTGTATAAGTATTGTAACACTTAAAAGGGATGTACACAGAAAGAGGTTGTGGGTAAAATTGGACAAATCTGAAGATTTTTTTAAAAACCTATTAAGGGGAAGAAAGGAATGGTAATGGGAGAAAAGG
>CM053600.1:77558521-77575573 GCA_028646575.1 Pseudocheirus occidentalis
ATGGTTTCTGAATAAAGACCTTGGTTCTGCCTTCCATGTGGAGAGTTTGCTATATTTTGTGATCCAAAACTACACCAACATATTCATAACCATCATGGGTGTTGTGAATATCTCATTATTGATACAGGGAGGTAGCATTAGGGTAGACAGGGAGCTGAGATGTCAAAAGCAAGAGAATAAATTGAAATGAACAGGAGAGAAAGAAGGATCTAGCTAGTATGTGAACTAACATGTATGTGTCTTTTAGCTTTATATAGTCACAGGTGCTGGGTCCCTACAACTGCCTGTTAACCCATTTCCTTCAGATGTCAAGGAATGAGTTATGACTTTGCTAACAATCATGTTTTTTAACCTCCTTGGGCTTTCAGTTTCCTCTTCTGCAAATTTAAAAGATTGTTTTAGATGATTCCCAAAGTCCTCTTCATCAATAAAACAAATAATTTACTGAATTGATCTACTTCTTGGCAACTCTCTATCTCTCTTCATTGGCTAGGAGAGATCTTAAATACAGTTTGATTTGGGATTTGGATGAGTTGACTTGGTTCAAGTACAGAGAGTTCAAATGAGTGCCACTTGATGATTGTGGTAGGGTCAAGGTCACCAGCTTCACTGACAAAGCAATTCATTTTGGGCTTCATCTTACTGCTTTAATTGAAGGCACTGGAATGTGCTACAATCCAGTCAAGTTACAGAAAGACCTCTGGGTGTCTGCCAGCCATGGAAAATAGAGAGTTTGGGGATATCTTAGGGACTGGTTTCTTATAATTAACTGAATTGGCCATAACGGTATCTAAATCAGTACGAAGAGCATACATTTGTGTAACATTTTATGGCTTACAAAATGTCTTTCTCATCTCCCTAAGAAGTACTCCACTTTACTGATGAGGCAGGGGAGACATGGAGAAAGGGAATGAACATTTTTTTAATTAGTTGGGAATAAGCATTTATTAAATTGGCTGCTTTGTGCCAGGTGCTGTATTAAGTGCTTTTTACAAATATTACCTCACCTGATGAGGGAAATCAAACTCAAACTAAGGCAGGTAATTTGACCAAGGTTATGGAACTTATAAGTGGAACTCATTTTCTGTTTTTCCAAAAGGATAATTCGACCGATACATTTATTTCTGCTAAGATATTCATTATTGAAATGAGTTGAATCTGCTACCCCTTTCACAGAGGTAGCACATTTTAATAGAAGACCCATGATGACATAATTCTTGAACCCAAAGAAATAAAGCAGAAATGTTATAATTACATGCATGTTAGGACAGCGGATAGAAAATTAGCCTCAGGGAGCAGCTAGGTGGCTCAGTGAGTAGAACACCGGCCGTGGAGTCAGGAAGACCTGAGTTCAAATCCAACCTCAGACACTTAATACACTTACTAGCCATGTAACTTTGGGTAAATCACTTGACCCCAACTGCCTTCCAAAAAGCAAAAAAAAAAAAAATTAGCCTTAGAACCATAGAGATCTGGGTCCAAGCCCTGCCTCTAACATGTAATGGCTGACTTCTTAATACCGAGGCAATTCTAAGATTATAAATTACAGAGAAAGTGCTGACCTGAATGGAGAGAGGAAGGTCCCCACCTAGAACTCCCTAAAACAGCAGTTCTCAACCTGTGCTTCATGACCCCTTTGGGGGTCAAATGACCCTTTTCCAGGGGTCACCTAAGACCATCGGAAAACATATTTCCAATGGTCTTAGGAACCAAGACACCACTCCACTATCCATCTCCAAGTGGGTCCACCCACATGCAGATATGCCCACATATGAGTATTAAAGGATCATGGCATTAGGAAGGTTGAGAACCACTGCGCTAAAACAATGATATTGCAGATCTAGTCCTTATCCCTAAAAAGTACGTGGGGTGATTTTTTTGGGGGTGAGGACAGAGGGACCTTTTGAGAGTCCTCAAATCACACCACAGCCCTGCCCAAGAGTAAAATCTGTCCTGAAGAATCCATTTCTTTATCTTGATATGTCATTTTCATCCTAAATACTAATCTACTAAACCTGAATCATTAGTGGATTAGTTACATTCGTAACTATGAGCAGTAAAGAAAAAAAGGAGAGGTACAATATGCAAGCTTAGATCCACAAAAAGGAGGAAACTATTCGTTACAGTTTTTGTGAATACACTCCATAAAATGTTAAAGTAACCTTTCAAGTGTACAATAATGGGGGGGCAGGGGGGAGGAGGGGCGGGGAAGCATGGAAAAGCGGCTAAGTTTATGGGTAAACAAGATGGTGGTCACCTCCACCATCTCCCTGTGCTCCTGGAATGAACCAGCTTCCTGCTTCCCCCACTGCTGTGCATGCAGGCCTGCCAGGGAGCTACAGGGCATCCACTGAGGCCAGGGAGGAAGTTCTGAGCTCTGATGGGGTCTGGGCCTCAGCCCAGGTATGGACTTTTCACCCAGAAGGGAGCAGAAAGGGACATTTGAGAAGGGAGATTGCCCTTTTCCCTTTTTTCCCTTGGGGTTCTTCAAACATCACAGCTCAAGTGCTCCCCATCCCATCAAATGTTGCCTTTTCTCTCTCCTGCATTTTATGGGTTATTTCATGTTTACTGTGCTAGAAGAAGTTAGTAAACTATCAGAATTAATGTTTGGTTATAAAGAATTGTTTGAGGACAGCACCAGCCCTGGAGTCAAGAGGACCTGAGTTCAAATTTGACCTCAGACATTTAATACTCACTAGCCTTGTGACATTGGGCAATACACAACCCCAATTGCCCTGTCTCCCCTCTTCCAAAAATACCAAAAACAAACAAACAAAAACCAACAACAACAACAAAAAGAACTACATGCAGAAAAGTGTATTTTCAGCAATCACTAGCAAAAGATTACAGTTTTTGATGGTCACAGGAACATAACCCGTTATTTCCCATATGTTCAATGTATTAACAACTGTGTCTTTTATTTTCATGCTGTTTTCCAGGAACTTTACCTCCCAAGAAACTTGAGAATCAATTCTACCTTCATAGAATGGGACTTCTAATATCACAAATGAGTGTTGGCTATACACTGGTGAGAAATAGACCCAGAAATCTGGAGTAGAATTTTGACTAACAGATTAACTTCTAAGCATTTAACCACGTTGCAAACCTGATTTATTTATGTAAAATAAGGGAGATTTGAGAATATTCTTCTATTTAGAGGTACTTGAGTTCCAGCTGGAATTCTTTATCTCCAAGCCTACCCCAGTTACTTAGATTTTTTTATTTTAATGCTCCCAATTACTCCTCGGGCTCCATCAATGAAGAGTTTCCTCCTGCTCCCCTCAATCAACATCCTACTTCAGTTTGGGTCATGTAAAAAAATAATAATGTGCTTATTCTACACAAAGAGTGATGTCTCAGGATTCCAGAGAGAGCACAAAGATACTGTGGTCTTCCTTCTGCCTCTTAAAATGAAGAAGTTTACAAATAAGGGGACTTTCAAACTTAAATTCTCATTGGAGAGACATACGAATTAACTGTATTTTCTCTAGCCATTCTGACTAGCCTCCTTGTATAGCTGAGTTTTCTTTAAAGAGACCATGCATTTCAAAGGCATTGATTCCTTAGACACACAAAGAACCCAGAGCACATTCTTTCTTTAACTCTGAATTTTCACACTCTGAAAGACTTAAAGTCAGAACATTTGGGAAGGGTCATTTTTCTAAACAATGTATGAGGAATTCAACTTGCAGCTCCAGCTAACAATACTTGAAATTACTATGATTATGCAATTATGCCTGAGGCTATTATTAGTAATATTAGATGCAGCTCCCTCCCAGGGCTATCCTCTCTCAATTTTTTGCTCGCTCTCTCTATCTTTCCTTCCTCTTACATTCTATTTTCAATCATTTGACACCTTGCCCACTGCTTCCTGGATAGTATTACTATTGTGTTCCTGTTCTTATCATCAGAAAGTCTTAAACAAATGCTCAAAAGTTCAAAGTACACCATGCTAAGAACTCCACAAAGTCAGGAGAAACCCAAGAAGGTCCCTGCCCTAAAAGACATACAATAAATTGCTCCCAGGATGTACAAAAAACTGTACCACCTCTGCCTTCCACTACTGGCAATGACAGATCCATCTGAATCCAGTAACTAGATATTCATCAAGATGACTAAAGGTCTGGAGATGACTCGGGATGCAATGGGAAACCCTGGCCCTTTTAGGCTAAGGTCTTTTCAGGTACACATTTAGAGTAAGGCAACTCCCATTCAGTGAACAGGCCTCTTTTAGAAGTGAATCAAGGGATGGCCCTTTTAATTAGAAAAAAAAGGGGGGGGGGGTGAATCGGGCTTGGAGGGGAAGACTCTCATTGTTGCTGTTCCAAAAGAAACAGTTACTGTAAGAAGGAGAAAGTGAGGGTGATGACCTTGCACAGCCCTCCCTAACTCAAATCAAAGTCAACTGCAAGTCATGACATCGTCTCCCTGATGCCATGGTCCTCCTCAAAAATGAAGTATAACATAACAATGAAGGACAAATCAAATAGTTGGAGTTCTATGACCTTCACAAATGTATAAGTATTGTTTGAATAAAACTCCCATTGTTTAGGGAAAAAAAACTCCATACATGCAGCCTGTTAGGTACTTCTCTCCCTGGATCTCTTAATGTATTTAAACACCCATCTCATTTTTAAGGAAGAGATACAGTCTCTTCACCAGGCAAGAAGCAGTGTTGTGTAGTAGAAGGAGCTCTAAGCTAAGAAGTCCTGACTCTGCTCTCAAATGTCTATGTGACCTTGGATAAATCACCTGGCTCTAAGTTTTTCCATATGTAAAATTGAAGGGGGAAATAAGGGAAGCATTTGCTCTTTAGTTTTAAACTCCTCTGACCATATTACCCTTTCTCCCTCCCACAAAAGCTGTGTGACCACAGGCATCTCAAACTAGAGACAGAAGGTATTCTTATATGGGAATTATGGTAAGTCTATATACTTTCCTCTGTTCTCAACTATCCCCCTTCAGTTCCAATTCTTCTTCTCTAGATTCTTCAAAGATACTGGAGGAGGAGGGCTTGGAAGTGAAAAGGGGAGAAGATTTTGGTTGAAGTAAATCGTCATAGGCATTCTCAGGCTCAGAAGTTGGTCAGGGCAACTTGGACAAATTTTATGAGATTACAAGGAGGCAAAGCCATTATTTGGGACTTCATTGTATCTCTGTAATGGTCATCTCCAGTTGTCTTAACTTTTGTCTTGCCACAGGACTTCAGTGACTCTGGAAGAGAGAGTGAGGCTGATGACTTTGCACAGCTCTACCTCACTTAAATACAATTCAAGAGTAAATCAAGATGTCACCCTCATAACCTCATTGGTCCTCTTCAAGAAGGAAGGAGGAACAGGAACAATGGCAGGAAGGATTGATTAGGGAACCCTAATCAAAAGAATTTCCCCAGTCCTCTTGATGAGAAATAAAAGAATATAATAAGCAGGTCTCAGAGTCAAAAAAATTGTTAAAGTTGTCAAATTTGTACTTTGCTAAGGTTAAAGGTGTGAGATGTTGGCTGGATCACACTGAGCGACCTATTCACAACTATTATCTAAAGTAAGGGAAGTTGTGTAGTGACAACATCATCACCTTCATCAAAGCATTTATATAACATTTTAAGGTTGACATAGATTGTCTCATGTGATCCTCACACAAACTTAGGATGTTGGTGCTACTATTATTCTCATTTTGCAGATGAGAAAACTAGTTGGGAGAGGATAAATAACTTGCCCAGGGTCACAAAGCTAGTGAATGTCAGAGGTAAGATTCATACTCAAATCTTCCGGACTCACAAGTGTAGCATTCTACCCAAATTTGCAATGATTGCTCAATGTTTATATTTTTTCCACACTAAGTAACTGTCATCTGCATTCCAAAGTGTAGACTGATAGCCTTAAGAGAACAAAAGGTTAAGGCATTCAAGGGATGTCTCTCCACCCTCCACATTGTTGGGGAGAATGGTGTGACCCTGAAGAAGATAGAATTGAGGATTCAATGGGCAAAAAGGGTGTGAGGTGAAGGAAAGGCTTTATCTTTGTCAGGATGCTGGACAGTGGAAATGTGTGACATAAAGGAGACAGGGAAGGAAGAGATAGCTATACAATTAACTTTAAAAACAGGATTGAAGCTCTTCCTGAAAAGGAGGGAGCTGAATACTCTAAGGAGGAGGAAGCTGCTTGTTCTCTAAAGAATAATATATTAAAGCCACAGTAGCTATCAAGTAAGAAATCCTCTCAAACTGCTCAAACAAATTTTTATAAAGCAATACCAATTCCTTGCTTAGGGGTACTGAGATAGATATTTATTGACCTAATAGAAATTTCAGAAATCTCTTATCTTTTTAGGGTTTGTATTGAAGACATAACTGAGAAATACCAAGATTTATTAAAAATGAGTGACAACTTCTATTCAGGCAAAAAATGACACTGCCAAAAGGAATATAATAAGTATTATACAAAATTATGAACTCCTTGGCAAGAAACTGAAGAATATTGGGGTATAAGCCTTCTTTTCCTCATTGTTGTCCCTTAAAGACAAGGGATGAAGAAGAGAAAAATCAATTTGAAAGTCATCAATTGAGTTAACATGGACATTACATTGAAAACTTTTTTTTAAAACTCTATGTTAGTTATTATTGTTAATGGTATTGTTATTAGAACTCTACTGGTACTTCGCCAGATTCTGGTCTCAAGAAAAACTCCAACTCAGTTCTCAGTCAGCTTCCAGATTCTGGGAGAGAATATCTCTCTCTCTCTCTCTCTCTCTCTCTCTCTCTCTCTCTCTCTCTCTCTCTCTCTCTCTCTCTCTCTCTCTATGTCTCAGTTGGCTTCAGTCTCCATGATTCTTGAGCCACCAGGAGCCACCAGGAGGAACATTCCTGATTCTGATTCTTTGTCTCTGGAATTCTTCTTATATACACACACTAGCCTCCTGTCTAAGCCAACCCCCTACTGCCACCTCAGCAACAGGAGACAGAGTTTATTCCCTCTGTTCACACAGGAGACAGAGTTCACACCTTCTTCTTCTTCTTCTTTCACACAGGAGACAGAGTTCACACCCTCTGCCTCTTTCACAGTAGTACTTATCCCTTAGTTACTAAGGACCAAGTACCTGCTAAATTAGTTACACTATTCAAAAAAATCTTCTGGGAAAACTACAAAGTAGTCTGGCAGAAGTGAACTATAGACCAGAACCCCTCACCACATATTTAAATAAGTTCCAAATGAATACATGACTTAGATATGTATCAATATGAATATGCTTAAATATGCATATTTTCAAATTATTTTGCTTCTTTTATTTTCAATTCGAACAAAGTAGAGGTCAGAGGAAGAAAAAAAAGATTTTAAACTTTAAAATTTAAATAACTTTTTAAAAGAGAGTCCTATGAACTTTAATGCTACAGGGGAAAAAATCAGCCCAAGAAGGATGGAAGTTGCTCAAGAATGAAATTCTAAAAACACAAAGAGAAATAATTCTAATAAGAAGTAAAAATGTGATTTTCTGAAGAGACTGGTATATATGCATATGGGAACTCATCAACCAAGCTAGCTTTTAAAAAGAAATGTACAGAAAATGAAAGCAAGACTAAATAATAGGACAAATATAACAGGCGGTCAAAGTTTTATAAAAATAAGTTCAGGAATACTAAAACTCAGAATGAAATGAAGCTGGTGAGAGAAGCTAATGATAAGAAAACAGATTAGTTATTAGGGTTTCTTAGGTATATTGGGGAAAACGCATAATTTAAGAAGAATTGTAGGATCCTTGCTTAGGATAAATGAGATGATAACTGAAAACAGGGTGAAGGTAAAACTATTCAATTTGGTTGGGGGTTTTTTGTTGTTTCTTTTATTGGTTTTCTCTGCCAAGGAAAATGATTTTTTGCAAAACAAACAAAATTGCAAAACAAATGTCTAACAGGGAATCAATAACCAAGATAAGTAAGAAAGTAGTGAGAGAGGAGTTAGTTGTCTTTGATGATTTAAGTCACTCATCTATAATGGCAAAGTAGGGTTTTTGCTGTTTTTCTGATCTGAGTTTTAGCCAATCAAGTGCCTTTGATTGAGCCTCACCTTTCATTGAATTAAGAATCTTTGAGTGAATTAAGAGCCTTTAGTTGAATTAAGAGTTTTTGACTGGAAACAGTGTATGTTGCATTTCTTGGAAGGAGAGGAGAGGAGAGACAGAGAGAGAGAAAGAGAGAGAGGGAAAGAGAGAGCGAGAGGGGGAGAGAGAGAGAGAAAGAGAGGGAAAGAGAGAGGGAGAGAGTGGGGGGCAGATCTGGGAGAGAGAAGCAAGTGTGATCTGACTAGTGGAACTTGCTTGTGGGCAGGCATAACAGAAGGAATATTTGTGGTATTGGCACTCTGTCTGCCTGAGCTGTGTTAATTTCTCAGAAAAAAGCTCTTTCTGTTGGTCCTTGTTGATTTCTCAGACACAAGCTCTATCTGTGGATCTCTGTTGATTTCTCAGACAGAAAATGAATTGAGGTGACAGTGCTCAAATATGTGTAAATATTGTTATAGCCCTGTTAAGCTTTGTCTTCTTAGAAACAAAAGCTGTGAGCAGGAGCTCCTGGAGCCTGCTGTCAATTAAGAGTAGAAAGAGCTTGGAGTGGAGCAGCCCCTGGGAGCTGAGACAAGGAGCAGGAGCAGAGAGCTGCCTATGTGTGAATCTGAGCGAGAGTCATGTGAATTCAGGCAAGAGCTGGGAACACTCAGACTAAGAACTACGGGACTTGGAAGTCAACCTTGAGTCAAGATGAGAAAGAGGACTCTACTTGGACACTGGATTGATTGAGGATATTATAACTTACTATAACCTATTGGTGGATGGTGTTTGTATTTTCTGCTACCCCTTAAGGACATATTACACTAGAAAAACCCTAGCCTGGGACCCCCTGACTTTGGGGATGCAATAATCTATGCCATGTGGGGATTTTGAGGACTGTTACAAGATATATTGAAAGCTATGTTTTGCTTAAGACTAGGTGGCCACCTTAGTAATAAATTGTTATGTTATGTTGTTGTGAATGTTATATTTTACTTTAAACAACAATAGTTCTGAATAGAGAGTTCAGTATATTTTGCAATTAAATCCTTAAAATTATTCACAGCAACAGTCCTCAGGAGAGCTGCCATGATTTGCTTTATATCATCCCAGATGAACTACATTCTTGGGTATTGAAAGAACTGGAAAATGTGATTTGCTGAACTATTGTCAGTGATATTTGGAAAATCATAGAAAATGGAAGAGATGCAATAATACTGAAGAAGAGGAAATATCCTGATTTCAAAAAAAAAAGGGAATAGAATAGACATTGCAAATTATAGACCAGTGAGCTTGACCTTGATTCTTGGGAAATTTTTGGGATGGACTGTTAAAGTTATGGTTAGTAAACACCTAAAGATGGAATCAGTGATTACAGAGTCAATTTGGCTTTGTCATGGGGATAGATGATGCTGGATTAATCATATTTTTTTGACAATATCAATAAACTGGTAGATGGGAGGATCACTGTGGATATGGGTTACCTAGATTTTAGCAAAGCTTGTGATAAGTTATTTCATGCTATTATTGTGGAGAACATGGAGAGATATGGCTTAGTTGATACTACAATTAGATTCAAAACTGGTTTGATGACAACACTGAAGGAATAGTTCTAAATGACTCAATGACAACATGACAGGAGATCTCCAGGGGAGGACCTCAGGGAACCTGTGCTTGGTCCTGTCTTGTTTAATATTCGTTTCAATAACATAAATAAAGCAGAGATGCTATATCCATCCCATTTGCAGATGACGCAACCTGGGAGGGATAACTAACACAGTATATAACAGAGTCAGGACTCAAAAGGATCACCCTATGCCTAGTATTTTCTCCTTTCTCATCTCTGCCTACTGACTTCCCTGGCTTCATTTGTTATTGTCCAGTCATTTCAGACATGTTTGACTCTTCATCATGCCATCTGGGGTTTTCTTGGCAAAGATACTGGAGTGGTTTGCCATTTCTTTCTCCAGCTCATTTTACAGATGAGGAAACTGAGGTGAACAGGGTTAAGTGTCTTGTTCAGGTAACACAGCTAGTAAGTGTCTGAAGCCAGATTTGAACTCAGGTCCTTCTAATTCTGGAGCTGGGGCTCTGTCCCCTATACCTTTCTGCCCTTGCTTCCTTTAAGTCCCAACTAAAACCCCATTTTCTACAGGAAGTCTTTCCTAATGCTTCCTTCTGTTAATTATTTCCTATTTATCCTTCATTTAGTTTGCATATATTTCTTTGTTATCTCTCCCATTAGACTGTGAGTTCCTTGAGAGCAGGGATTGTCTGTAGCCTCTTTAAATCCCTAATGTTTATCACAGTGCCTGAAAAACAGTAGGTACTTAATAAAAGTTTATGTATGGATTGAACTTGGCAGGCTAAATAAAGCACTTGGACTGAACTTAGTAAAGATAAAATTCAGTAGGCATAAATGTAAAGTCTTACATTCCTCTAAAAAAAGATCAACTTCACAAGTACAAGATAAGGTAGGCATTGTTAGACAAGAGTTGTTAAAAAAAAAAGTCATCTGAGAATTTTAGTGGATTTCAACCTCCCTATAGCCCCTAGAAAAAGATCTATTCTCCTTGGATTCCCTTTTTTCCTACTGAAGCCTTGATACTGCTTCCTCAGTAACAGCTGATATAAATTTGGTAAGTTATGTTGTCTCTTTCTTAAGTGGAAAAATCCAATAATTAAACTCAAAAAATTTAATGCTTTCCAACAGGACAATGGCTCTTCTCTGGCTGTATTTTTTGGTTGTACATAGGTTAAATGGAGACAATTTGGTTTATCCTCTTGATCTTCAGTCACAGTCGTATTTAAAGAAAATAAACAAGGCGTGGAAAACAACTTATTAGGTATGTCAGGCAGGGAGTCTTCTCATGCATAGTTTCATCTAAATGGCCCTTTCAACTCTCAAATTCCATGAATCTTCAATTTTGTGATTACATTTCAGTGTGTAAGCCTGACTTTACTGGCTCTAGTCAAGCCCCTTTGTATAGGTATAAAAACATCTTCACTGGGGGTAGAGAGGTGGATATATAAAGAACCCCAGGAAAAGGTAACAGTAGACTTGTGTCAGTAGGGAATCCTGAACATCCCAAGTGCTGCAAGGCAAGATTACCAAGTGCCATCAATCAGAAAGCATATATTAAGCACTTAACTTGTGTCAGGTACTAGAGAAAGAAAGACAAAAATAAACCTCAATTACATAAGGAGCTTACCTTCTATCAGGACAAACATGTGCATAAATAAACATATAGGATGGTTGGTTTGGGGGTTTTGTTTTTTTGTTTGTTTGTTTTTTGCTTTGGAACTCACAGTGAAACCATCTCCACCATCTCCTTTGTGTATCTCTTTATGGAATGATTATGAGTAATCAATCAATCAGTCATTTTTCTGATGCCTACTGATGGAGCATAGGCTCTGTGAACCCTCTTGAATCTTCCCACTTGATCTGGGGTTCCCCAGAGGTCTAAAGTCCTGCACTGTCTGTTATCTCCAGGTAACCTTCAGCTACCTCCCACAGTTGATCCTATCAAAATATGTATGATCAAATCTGTTACCCTTAAACTAGCCTAGCCCTCCTTTTTCTATTACCTCCCAATTGGCTCCAATTGTTTCCTTCCCTTGATCCCATCAAAACTCCATTCTCTTGGCTCATGGAGTCTGACCCCAGTCCCATCAAGATCCTCCTTAAACTCCTCCTCAAGATCCTCCCCAAAACCCTTCTCTAGACAACTTCTAGATCCTTCCCACAGCCCTTCTGTATATAAAATCCATCTTGCCTCCATTAAGGTGCTGATATTCAATCTAGCTCAGCCTCAGTCCATGTCAGATTGTTCTGGTCCATTTGTCAATACAAGCATCAAAAATGCTTAGGCTCCTTAAGAGTCTACCCATTGTGGGGAATCTTTAATAAACTTTGTTTTACTTTAACTGAGAGAAAGCTTGAGTCAAATTCACTTGGCAGTATCCAGCATGTCAGTATTTTGGGTTCTCGAGCATCCCTAAACCCCAAAACTCAACACCTACTAGAGTAGTTATTGGGGTAGCTAGGTGGTACAATGGATAGACAGTTCCTGCCTTTTGGGAGCTTACATTCTAATGGAGGGAGACAAAGACAAGGGAAAGGGGGCTCAAAGTGGGGCATGGGGGAGTCAAAGAAAAACGGAAAAGTAGTCAGAGACTGGCCAGGCTTAAAAGTGAGCATGGCTGATGGATGACCATGCTGGTAACTGACATGGGTACTCCCCCAAACGTAGGTTTCATGGGGAAAAAGTCACCAGTAGGAAGAGGCCAAATCATTGAGAATGGCCTTTGCTATAGAGTTGAAAAAGAAGTCTGGAGAATCAGGGGCTAAGCCAAATTAGAAGTGACAGTTGTATCCTTCAGTCTTCAGAACAACAGTCATATAAATGGGATCTAAAATTTAAAACAGAGAAATCACTGGTTGTTCTACCAGGGCTGGAGATTTCAGATAAGACATTTTGACTTCTCACCCCAAAAGAAGCAAAGATAAATAAATGCTTCTTGAAAGCTTAATGGGTGGGAAGAAGGGGGAGTTTTTTAAGTCAAGAAAACTGTTAGAGAGAAAAAAAAAGGAGGCTTGAAGATTTTTTTCTTTTAAGAAAGAATCAATAGCAACCACTTTGTGAATTAGTCCCCAAAATACAGTGTACTAAATTTCATGACATATCAATGTATACCCATAGAGCCACACATGGAAAAGGGACATACATGAAAATTTTGCTGAATTATATGAAAGCAGAATTAAGTATACTGAATCCAAATTAAGACTTAACAGCAAGTTCATTTTCTAAAAATAAATCAGGTTTTCTTTGCTTCATCAAAAGATCAGATTATAGTGTATGCAGCCTTAACATTTTAGAATAAAATGTTTTTTTTATTCTCAGACAACTGAGGACAATGAAAATTATTACATAATCTGTCAGAGACTGTACAGTCCAATTGTAAAGGAGAATTGTTCCTACACAATGGGGGTTGTCTAGTCATTTCCACGATTATAATGGTATAGAGTACTGCAGTTGAGAATTAAAACAATTCATAAATGTAATACAGTTCTTAAGACATTTAACACAAATTGATGGTCAAAAGTTATTTTCTTGTACTTTTTGTTGATTACAGTCTTAGAGTTTAGGAATAGAATATTCCTAAAAACTGGACATCTAGGTGCTAGTCTGGGCTATGCTACTCCTTTTGTGATGTTGTCTACATCACTGGACCTCTCTGAATTTGCAAAATGAAGATGATTATAACTGTGCCTCTCATCTTCACAGGAGTGCTGTAAGGATAAAGGAGATAATGAGTGCTAGCCTCCTCACATTCAGGGATTTGAGCAGGTTTTAGGAAGGGTGTTTAACAATGCCACTCAGCCTAGAAATAGAGGCAGGGAATTATCCTCTAGATAGTGACCACAGTGACCCATGATTGCTAAGCCAATACAGTTGGAAAAGAGGCATGAGCCATGGTAGGATGGGGTTCACCATGACAAAACTACAGAAATCCCTTTCTCAAAAATAAAGCTAAGCAACCCAGTAGCTTGGAAACAGTCTGGATCATTCTCTTCTCCAGCAAGAATAGAGTTGGAAATGATGAAATTTAGATTATAGATGAAGCTTTGTCTACTTAGCATTAATCAAACTAGTGTTAGCAACAACAACAAACCCAACAGTATCACAAGTCCATGAGACATTGTGTTACAGCTAGATTTATTACAAGGGAAATGTATATGCATGTGGAACCCAAAGCTAGCGGAAAGAGTTCACAATCCATGCACAAGTTTGTATATTTATTATTGTAGGACAAAGGGAGGAGCAAGTACCAGAAATCTCCTAAAGGGGAGTGGAAAGGGAGGTGGAAATGTACAGTAAAGATGGAAAAGGGACATGAATATATGACGGTCTAATTATCTACAAGTTTCTCAGTCTGGTGCAGACTGACTGGCACCTGTCTTGACTCCCAAGGATGCACAGGGAATCCAGCCTGGGGTGCAAACAACAAATTATGTCACCTCATGGGAAACTTCATCCTTGACATATTTAGGGCCTTCTGCATACTCTGGGTTCAACGTTTCTGGGGAAAAAAAAAGCAACTCAAAAAGACAAGCATTAATTCCTTAACACTAGCTACATAGCTTTATGCCAATTATTTAAATTCTGTGCCTCGGTTTCCTTCTCTGTCAATGTCCTACTCGTTTTATAAGGACATTCTGAATGTAAAATGAAATAATACATTGGACAGCTCTTTGAAATGCTGCACAGATTTCTTTGGTTTTGGACCTGTGATTTCAATGATGTAGGGAATTTCCCATGAGGAAACTCCTTCTGCCAATATAAATTGGCATTAGCTCTGCAGTTAATACTCTTACAGAGGGTTCCTGGACTTTTCAGAGGTAAAGTGATGTGCATGGTCCAGGCTCATACAACAAGTATGTGCCAGAGGTGAGATTTGAACTCAGGCTTTCTTAACTTCAGGGCTGACTCTCTTTACACTGTCATGCTGCTTCTCACTAGATAGATATGAAGCATTATTATCATTCAACATATATGATAAAAATTAGTTTAGTGGATACAATATTGAACTAAGAGTACAAAAAAACTGGATTCAAATCCTCCCTCTGACACTTGTGTTGCTCTGGGTAAGTCAGCTAAGCTCTTTGAGTCTCAGTTTTCTTATCTCTAAAATGGGGACAATTACACCCACACCACTTATTACTTGTAACTTATACAGTTTTGGTAGAAGGATTTTTATCCCCAGGAATTACCTATGCTAATTAAATCAGATACATTAAAAAAAACTTTCATGAACAGAGTAGTTCTGTCTCAAGTGATAGAATATATACAAAGTGCTTTACAAGCTTTGAAATATACAAAAGTCAGCTATATTGTTATTATCGTTATTGTTGTATTACATTATAATAGGTGCTTAATCCTGTCAGTCATGCTACTCCATCTTGGCTTAACTATAAGAATTCACACATCACAGAGTAGTACTTTAGCTGTTTTTCTACCTCTTAAAAGTGAAAATGATTTTTTTCAATCAGTTTCTAAAATCTTGCATGATTTCTACTTCTAACAACCTAGAAATTCTGGAGAGATTATTTCTGAAGCTGCTGAGAGATATTGGGCGGCCCATCAATGGCCTGAGATTGAAGTATTCTGGGTAGAGCACCCACCAGTCCAGACCACAGTCTTTTCATATTGGGAGATGACTTTGGAAACTTCCTAGAACTGAAAAAAAAATTAACACAGTCTTTTCATATTGGGAGATGACTTTGGAAACTTCCTAGAACTGAAAAAAAAATTATCACTCTACAGTAAACTCGGTGAAAAGTCCCTTTGAACCTAACTTGGCTGGTCTTAGGACAACAAGTATACAGTTTATATTGCTGGGCCTAGAATCACAACTTTTCCAGTTGGGTTGAGTCTGCTAGAATTTTGAATCCAAGGTACAACGCATATATAACAACGCATTGCAGGAGAACTTTGAGGGAAATGATATATTACCCCCCACTTTCTTCAAGTGAGAAAAAAGGCCAGATGACTTTACCACAGGCCTTTGTGGAAAACAATCACATGTCAAATTTTTGTACCCCTACCTCAGTTGCTCTATCCACTGTGCCTCATTGCTTATTGATATGGGTAGCTGGTGACAATAGGGGAAGCAAGGGATGACCTTGGTGTCTTCAACACCTGACCAAACTCCACAGTGTCTGCTTCAACTATCTTCATGGTCATTGGAGCAAAAAGATCAAAATGAATAAACAAACTGAACATTAAGGATCATACCGCAAAAAAAAAAAATTTAAAGTTGGAAAAGCAATTCAGGGGGGCGGAGCCAAGATGGCAGCATAGAAGCTGCAAGATTCCACAGCTCCCACACAGCCACCCTAAACACCCATAAAATATGACTCTGGACAAATTCTAGGACTCTCAAACTCACAAAAATGGAGAAAACACATCTCTTGTGGAAAGCAGCTCAGCAGCAGGGGATCATTGTGGCAGTCTGAAATCAAAATGTGGCCAGGCCCCAGGGCAGTCAGGAGGAGCTGAGCTGAGCCCAGAGGCTCTGACTCCGCAGCCAGTCTACAAGAGAGAAGATCTACAGCTTCCAGCAACTTCACATCTACCAAGGTGTGAAAAATAGGGATTAGATAAAGACAGCACAGCAGGAGGGGCTCATCCTGCAGGCCTGCATGCCAGAAGCCGAGACCAGACCAGCCTGAGACCGCCATGTGGACAGGCTCCAGGGCAGCCGGGAGGAGCCGAGCTTCCCAAGCCACAGCATGAGTCTACTTCAGAGAAGATCTAAAGCATCTTGAGCAACCTTCACATCTACTAAGCCAGGATTAGAGGTCAGTGAAAGTGAGTGAAGCTTTCAAGCTAAATTTGTGGGAGGAAAAGCATTTTGGCCAATCTACCCCCAGGGCAAGGAAGCAGTGAGGAAAGGGCAGGAACTGCTTCAGAGCCCCTGGCCTGCGGATCCAGCAGGGGGCTGAGTCAATTGATCAGGGCCAAGTACTCTTGCGTTGAGCGGTGGCCTGGATCTGGATCGTGGTTTTGGGTGGTGGTCCTGGGGAGCGCTTTCAGCAAGCCAAAGCTGGGAGGGGGCCTGCAACAACCCCCTAATAGCTCCAGCAGCTGGGGAAACCCCAGCCATTTGGAACAGAGCTTTGCCCCCTGGAAGCAGAGTTTCACAAAGCTAAAAAAAAACCAACCAGTTAATTGACTGGCCAACATGAGGAAAAGGAAGCAAAATAAGAACAGCAATAAAGCTCTAGAATCATTTTTTTGTTGACAAAAAGGATCAAAGCATGGAACAGGAGGAAGACAACACAGTAAGAACTCCCACACCAAATACTTCCAAGACACTTGAAGAATTCCTAGAAGCTATAGATAATCTGAAAAAAGACTTTGAAAAACAAATAAGAGAAGTGGAGGAAAAATTGGGAAGAGAAATGAGAATGATGCAAGAAAATCACGAAAAGAGAGTCAACAACAT
>CM053600.1:77576073-77612799 GCA_028646575.1 Pseudocheirus occidentalis
CCCCCCCCTCCCCGCTTCTTGCCATTCTTATACAAAACTAGTGTTAATTTCCTCTATATCAGCATGGTTTTATTATATGGGTTGTGTGTAGTAACACCTTTCTTAATGGCCAAGTCACTTGTGGGAGAAGACCGGGCACCAGGCCCTTGATTGAAGAGTTTGCTAATATACCCTCAAATTCTTTTCTTTTCTTTAACATCTCTATTATTCAAGGCTGGGAAAGAAGCTTTGTGCTGTACAAGTCATAGTATGCAGTAACAGGGTATCATGAGTTCACTGTGTGCATAATTTTATGTTACGAAAACCTTTCACTAAATTCTTAAATCGACTGGTTTGAAATGAGCATTGTATCACGCCTTAATCAAAACTTGCATAAGAACTTGCAATCATAAGAACTTGCAAAATTGGCATAGGGCAGTAGTTCTCAACCTTCCTGATGCTGTGACCTTTTAATAGAGTTCCTCATGTTGTGATGTCTCCCAACCATAAAATTATTTTTGTTGCTACTTCATAATTGTAATTTTGCTACTGTTATGAATTGTAATGTATCTGATATGCAGGATGTAGTTTTATTGTTAAAAATTGAACAGAACCCACAGGTTGAGAACCACTGGCATAGGGTATCAAGGAGAAAGGAAGGGAAAGATAAGCTTTTGACTCACCCTTATTGTGCAGCTCTGGCTTACAGTAAGTATAATGTTTAGTGAATGACCTTATTCAAGTGTTTGTTTCCAGTTTTTATATAGGACCTTAGAATCATAAAAGAGTAGAGTTGTTAGGGATAGCTCAAGTCTTTTAATTCAACCCTTTCATAAAGCATGAATCCTTTAAGCCACCTTCCCACTCTGGAGTCCTATGTTTGCTAAGATATGATCGCTGTCTTTTGGGGAGAATAAAATAAATTGATTCTTACATCAATAACTCCTGTAATGATCAGTATTATCTTAAAATCTATTTATTAAATGTAATTATTTTCATGTGATATCATATAAATAATACACAGAGTAAATTCTACAATATAATCCTAAATGTCCAACTCTACAATTTTAAATGTAGAATTGTACGTTGCATTTGCAGGTTTGCAATCAAATGCAGTATCACTGTAATATATGGACATATGATAAAAAAAAAAAACAACACAGGGCTTGGAATCAAAAGACCTGGTCCTGAATCCTAGATCCGTCCCTTCCTGGCTCCATGACCTCAGGGTAGTAATTAGCCCCTCTGAGCATCACTTTCTTCATTTGTAAAAAAGAGGTAAATGACTCTTGGTTCCAGGGTTTTGAGAAAAAAGAACTTTGTGAATCTTAAAATGATGATACTGTCTGTAGAACATACTTCACAAGTTTGTCTTGATGATCAAATAGGGTAATGGTTGACTAGTTCCTGGGACATTCTCTTTCATATGTAGGCCCTACAGAAAATCTTTGCATAGTATGAATGAACTTGGTCAGCACCCATTCAAAAATGTAGCTCATAAGCCCCTACCACTACCTTTTATCAGCCAGAGGGACACCTTAGTTCAACTGAAAGACATTTAATTAAATAGAATCACAAATAAAGTGATGAGAAAGTTCCTTCAATTCACAAATGAGACATGATTTTCCATAGGTTATCATACCACCAGTGGGGAAGAGAACAGATAAATTGGAGTCATGCATGAGAGGAACAAATCTAGGGATTGTATGTGGCCGGGACATATGTGCAAAATGACACAAATACAGGATGCGTATATGGAGGGGTGCTACTACAGGGACAATGTGGGGTGCTACTACAGGGAATTCAGTTCTGATTTTGCTGCTGCTCTCTTCTGAATTTCTTTGTTCTTTATTAATCTGTCGATCAGTTTGCTGGTCTCATGGTCACTGATGGGCACATCACATCTTCTGGATATTGAATCTCTGTTTAAAGTTGGGCATCTTTCCAGTGGTTCCTGTTAGCTATCTCTTAACATATCTCTGCTTCCAGCTTCTGAATTTTGTCTTTTTGGGACTTACCTGTTGACTACCTCAGCTTTGGTCTGCTACAGTTTTGGTAAATGGAAAGCCTTATTACTCAGATATGGTCAGTGGAGGGGTCATGAAATGCACTCCAGGCCACCAATGGCTAAGGCCCTCAGTTGTTCTTTCATTCATATTTGACTTAAAGCTATGGATCATTACTAAAATTCAATAGAAAAATGTTAAGTTTTCCAAAGATATTTAATCAGTAAGGTTAAAATTAGCTGGTAATAATAACAATAACCTGAGTTTACATAGAATTTTAATATTTGTAAATTGCTATACATGAATTATCTCATTGGATGCTGCCCTATGATAGTATGCCCACTCTACAGATGGGAAAACAGAATGGTTAATTTACTTGCCTCAGAGCCACATAGTTAATAAGTATCTGAATCAGAATTTGAACTCAGATTTTTGTGTCTCCAAGTTCAAGGCTGTATTTCTACACTACCTGGATAAGGTGAGAATCAAAAGAGCAGCACCACAGGAAACATGGTGGGAATTGGAATGAAAATTTGAGGTGCTAGGGATACCCTGTTCTGTTCAAAGATTTATTTTCCAACTTTGGATGGTGATAAACTGAAATTATTTTCCAGCTTATGTTCAAGGATTTATCGCCTTAATAATTATCATCCCGGGAGTCTTCATTATCTATGTAATATACAGGTCAGTTTGTTTTTAAAGCATTTTTCAAAGTTTATATTTAGGACTTGGAGTATAATGAAATAATTGGGAATGATGATTCTGAGATCCTTTCTCCCTCTGACTCAATGACTATGATTCTTCTGCCTTCTGTAATCCTATTCCTCCTGTTGGTCTACCTTCTCCTCCCCATACAACTTTGGATTTTGCAATGTGAAAGGAGAAGCTCACCTCTACAGTCCCTATCTCAATTGCCTTTTTTAGACTTTTGCAGCATTTCTGCCATTGTTCAGGCCACAGTCCAGGCTTGTTCTCCTCGAAACCCCAGTTCACATTCAAGCTTATGGCTATTGCAGCTCTGCTGATAATCCATTTGTAACAAACCAAGCATTTGCCCTTCATGTCCCACCCCTGCTGAGGGTCTAATGCTCTCCTAGTGGCCTTGGCTTGATCTTGTTACACAGCCCTCTCTGCTACCTTTCCTCCTTCCCTTTCAGATCTCTTTCTAGCAACTGAGAAGTTTTTTCCTCCATTGGTGAATGTCAGATGGAATAGGATGGTGGTGAGGATAGGAGAGTGGAGAGAAAAGTGAAAGGTTGAGCAGTGCTAATGGGGGCTTCAGAGTATTCACTCATGAATCATAGAATTATGAACCTGTAGAAATGCTGGACCAAAATGGAAGAAATCCCCTAAATCTGACTACAGTGTTCTCTCTTGTCCCCCACTAAACCTCTTACTCAACAACTACTTATTGAGGCAATAAATATTCATTAAACAACTTTTATTTGCAAGGCACATTGTTTATTATGTACCATGTGATATTCAGGGGGAGCATTTTGTCACTTAAAGGAGTCAAGGGCTTTTGGACCAGGTGCTGATCTCTTGGATGTACTGCATCTACATTTTAGTCTGATTGCTCACCTATGTCCAAATGATCAGTCACTTCTTGCTTTTTGACATGGAAGAATGCCTAAAAAACCTACACCAAGCATCCTGACTATCTTGTCTTGTTATGATTCCTAAGCACTCTGTCCTTAGAGATATCAGAGGCAAGTAGTATGGTGAAAAGAAAACTGGATTGTGAGGACATTGGAGTTCCAGTCCCAGTTCTGCCATTAATTAGCGTTTGTCTTAATCTCTTCGTTTTCAATGTCTGTGGAATGAGAGCACTGGAAGATTGGATTTAGATGAATTCTATGAATTGGACTCCAAGTCTATGAAGTAGGATGATTCCAAACCCTGTTAGCATAAGCAATTTCAGCTCACTTGTCATCTGCTAGTCCCTGGGCCTTGCATTTCCCTAGTATTCTGTTCCAGAGTGGAAGGGGAAATACAGTAAAGGAAATATGACAAGCCTAAAACCCCAAAAGGCAAATAGTATGCAATCGTGTTTTCCCAAGATTTCTAGCGTTGCATTAATTTTTCTGAACTCTACTGAAGCCACAGTTTGTTGTCGTAGCATTTTAGAGCCATAATCTAGTTTAATCTCATTTAGTAGTTTAATAAACAGAGGCCTAGGGATGTTTTGTGATTTACAGCAGACTATAAGCTCCTTGAAGGTGAGGACTATTTTCATTTTTGTGTTTGTATACCCAACCCCTAGAACTATGTTGAGTATAAAGTAGGCATTTAAGTTTGTGTTACATTCTAGAGAATGTAAATTATTTGATCTCAGGGACTGTTTCATTAATGTTTTTATATTCTAGCAGTGCCTATATCATAATAGCACTTAATTATTTGGTGTGTGTGTGTGTGTGTGTGTGTGTGTGTTGTTTGATCACTTGTTGAATTTAATTGAATAAAATTTGTCAGCAGAATTGAAACTGTAATTCAGCTCTTTTGACTCTCAATCTGGCGACCTTTCCATTATGCCATGTTGTTGCTATTACTCGGATGACTTTTAACTTATAATGAGAATTTATTTATTGATTTATTGGTATAAAAAAAGAGAAAATTCTAAGTCATTGAGTTAATGTCTCACTATTTGATGGGCAAATGAGGGGACAGATTGGTAAGCCTTTGAGATTTCTGATATCTGATTTCTATGATTGAAATTCAAAATACTATTTTTATCAGAGTTATACAGGGCAGAAATAAAAAAACAACTCAAAAGCTGTTTGGAGCACAAGAGAAGAACAAACTGGAGAATACCACAGTGAATTCTGAAATATCTGATAAAGAAGGTACTAAATTACTGTATGTAGAAATCATAGAGTTCTAGAATCTCAGTTCTGAAAGGTTGTCTGGCTCAAAGGTCTTCCCAAAGCATGAATCTCCATCACAATCTCCATCACTGCCTAGAAGAGGTAGACACCATGGTTCTGATCAGAAATGAATTAGATGAGAGAAGAGTTCAATAGATATTCTGTTTTTTAAACAAACACGATGATCCTGTTTATTAATTGGTCCCTCCCTCTCCTAAAATGCATAGTCTATGATTTTAAAAGGTAAATGCTACTCTCAACTTTTCTTTCTTTCTATTCCATTCCCTTGCTGTAAAAACCTTTTTTGTGCCAACTTATAAACATGACTAACTGAATCAAGAGAAGAAAAAACGGATGGCTCGCAGTGAGAAACCGAATCAAGAGACACCTGAAGATGAAGGTACTAAATTCTACTGTATATAAATTATAGAAGCCTAGAGTTTCAGTATTTAAAGGGTCTTTATTGGTCACAGAGCTTAAGTCCCTTCCCATGCACCAGTCCCCTTTGCAAGATTCCCTGTGAGTCATAGACAACATGACTTTGATCAGGAATGAAACAGTAGGTAGAAAAGTAAACCAGCAGACAACACTAGTTTTTAGACAAATACAATAGCTGTTTATAAGTTTGGACAACAGTCTATTTGCTTTTGTTCTCTGCCTTTGTATCTCTCTCTCTCTGTTTTTGTCTCTTTCTCTCTTAGAATGGTAAATTTCATTCTCAACTTCTGTTCCTTTGCTATAAAACCCTATATGTTGATGGGATGGAGCTTCCTAGGACGTAGTATTTTTATACATAATCTCCTCCAACCTTTCCCTTTTAACAGAAATGAACTCTTTCCCTTCAATGTTGCTCCTTCTTACTACACAACTCTCCTTGATTTTAAGGAAATCTTAAAGAAGAATTAAGATAGCTGTTAGGTCTCTGATACCTCACATGGGGAGGAGACTCCTAAAGAGGGTCTTTGATACTCCATGTGAGATGGACGGGTTGAACCGGTCCTCAGCTAACAGGAGTGCACGTGGTCGATCACCTGGGGGCAGAATGAAAAGGCTGCACCTGCTTACAATAAGCAGGATAATCTCCCCACCTTCGGGGTGAGACACATTGGCTTGCTGTGGCCAGGGCATGGCCAGGGGAGGGGCCCTAAGGGGCCCTGGAGAAAGGACTTGAATAGAGGCTACTCGGAGGTAGAGTGAAGTCCAGTTCAGCCAGGCCAGTCCAGTCCAGTCCAGCCACACTAAGATAGAGGACGAACTCTCAATAAAAGCTAGAAGCAAGTCCTGTGTCCTGAGTTTCTCTGTGCAGCTGTTTCTCCCAGAGTGGACAGGAGCCGGGGACGCCCGAGGCCTGTTGAGGTGGGTATAGGTAAGCCCTATACACCCTGACCCAAAAAGATAACCCTCACATGAATAAAAAACCAGTAGCAGATAGCCACCACTGAATATATTACAATGGTTGAAGAATATAGTAAATGGTGTAGAGTAATTAAATACTCTTCCTTTGACTTTGAGTAGATGGGGTTTTCACACCTGTTTTGAGAGATCTTCAAAAGCCTTAAAGAAGACCTTTTGTTCTTCCTAAACTTTAACTCCAGTGACCTGTCAAAGGTCCAACTAACATGAGAACAAACCCTTTATCTTTCCTCCTTGATATTTTTTAAAATGAGGATAAAAATACACAAATGACATGTTTTTATTTGTGGCTGAAATTCAAATGAATTGACAAAGACCTGAGCTCTTCAGTAAAACTACTCTTCCATTAGAAAAACATTGAATTATATTTTTGAAGGACACTGGATTTAACTGGAATTCCAGGACGTCTGTGATTGGTGCACACACAATATTTTCAAGAAATGAATTTTGACAATTTTCACTAATTTTATGAATTTAATTCTCTTTGTAGGAGAGTACATTTCTTTATGAGTATATTACATTTATATATTTCATCTGACATATTAGTCTTTGCTATTTGTATATCTTAGGCATAGTAATAATGGCTGACATTTATTTAAAACTTTTAAGGTTTGCAAATCCCTTTACTTATGTTATTATCTCATTTGAGTCTGTAATGGTAATGTAATTTGGAGATGCCCCTGAATTGACTTGGCTTTTGGGTTGAGTGTTAAGACCCAGAGCTTGTGAATCCCATTTGTGGGATGGACTTGTTGACTCGAAGAGAGGGGGCTGACCTGGGAGGAGCCATGAATGGAAAGAAAGGCTCAAACCTAGAGAAGGCCAGAAGAAGTACTTTGGGGAAGAGCAGTATCTAGCATCGTGAAGCCTGAGTTGCTGTTGAGAGCCCATTGGAGCTGCCCAGGACTTTTGAGAACTGCCACCTGGAGCTGCTGAGAACTGAGGAGGCATGGCTGTGATGCCAGTATTTTGTCTGTCTGTTTTGATGTTTTTTTTCCAGATTCACCTGATGGTGGACAGTGCTGCTGTTGTAGAGGTCCTGGAACTCAGCTGTTGGTGCAGAAGCCCCGAAGAAGGACTTTCTTGTTGTATGTTCACAGAAATCCTGGAAGGGGGCCTTGTTGATACTTTCAGGGGTTCTGGGACTGTTCTACAGGCTGAGTGTGACTAGATGGGGATGCTGGTTATGGCTTTGTTGACCCTTGTCTCCCCAGGAACTCAGATTGCTGAGGGCTTGCCTCAATGAGATGAAAGAAGGACCTTTCCTTGGTCTTTCCATGCTGAGATTTTATCTTGACCTTGTTATGGTTTAAGGGTGGATGGCCTTTTGTGTTCTCCTACTCCCTTTTGAGAAAATGCTTGGTGTTAATGGATGGTATTGTAATTATTTTGAGTCCAGGGGTGGGAAACCTTTGGCCTTTTTGTGATGATTGAGAACTTGATTTCCATTTGAGAAGAGACTTAAATGAATGCACCCTCTAGGCATGGAATAGTCTGATCTCCATTTGAGAAGAGACTTTGACTAAAAGAATTGTACTGTCTAGGGGTGGAGTAGTCTGATCTCCATTTGAGAAGAAATTTTGACTGACCTGGATTGAATTGAGAACTTGCTTGTGAAATGTATGAATTATACTGTATTTTGACTTTCTCTGTTCTGTGAATGTTTACTGAATAAATGAGGTTTGCTATGCCGGTAATCCGAACCTTGGAAGTTGCCTTTGCTTGGCATTACAGAGTCTGTGTTTTTGTCATTATCACTTGAACATGTGGGGAAGAGTTTCTTGTGGTGATTGGAAAATCTCACCTTAACCATTACTTCTGGATTAAAAATTCTCTCATAATCTCTGCACCTATGTACTAGAAATGCTTTCCTTCCTTTAGCTGTTGATCCCTTGTGGTAAGCAAAGTAAAGTATTTTAATTAATAGCAAAAGAGAGTAATAGCAACAGTATCAGACATGGTATGGTAGCAGAAGATTTTTCTACTGTTCTTCTCTCTTTGGAGAGAAAATCAGGTACTTCTGTGGCTTAGCACAAACCTGATGTTTCTGTAGTAGAAAGTTATCATTCATAGCATTTTCTAGGGTATCTTCTCACCACAGCTACTAGTCCCCCCTAACCATTATCAATGTATTAGCAGTATATGACTTTTAAAATGAACTTATTTTGAACTATGCTTCTGGTCTTATAGACCTGCCAGCATACAGGAGAGGGAGGAGGAAATTTTCTATCATTGCAAGCTAAGGTTGGAGAAAGCATAGTGGATAGGAATCTGCACTATCTTGATGTTCATTACCTTTCACCTTGCCTCCTCCCTCTCTATATCTACTTCCTAATTTGCTCTTATCTCTGGGATTTTCAGTTTCCTTAACCACCAGTGCTCCATGTCTTATAAATAGCTCCCTGCAGACCTTTCTACCATCCTCACCTCCATTCCCTATCCTGTTTATAACTGTGAAGGAAAACAGCTCCGTTGTCCAAGCATACATAAGCTAAAATGAATGGTAGTATAATTCTGCACCCACTGAAAGCATTTTGTCTAGTGAAGACTGAAGAAATCCTATTCAGTGACTAGTTGAAGAATTTGGAAATGGTAAGCACTCTGTTTCCTAGAATGCACATGGATGTGCACATAGCTGGATTCCTTAATGATGTACCTTTTTTTCCTGGAACAGTTTGCTCTGCCTGTGTCCCTGTCCTTCAGAAGAGATCCTCATCTTCCCTGCTAGTGAAATAGTCTGATTAAACTAAACCTTAATGGAGTGAGTCTTTCACTGGGTGCCCAGATGGCTTGATGTCCTCCCTTTTTTCTTCATGTTTGGTAATGAGAGATAACCTGCTGCTGGAGTGTTTATTTCTACCTCATGTGACATCTTTCTCCTCACCTCCACCCTTAAACCCTTAGCCTTTATAATCTTTAGAATCTTATTTATAGCTGAAAAGGGCTTCATGACTTCAAAAACACTATTTTTTGGATATTCTGCTTCTCTGCTAGGATTGTTTGGTTTACAATGTAGCTGCACACCTTAGCATTCTTCTCACTGCTCTCCAAAAACAATCCTTCAGTTGCTTTTCATCATAGCTGCTGCATCAAAGCTCAGGATGCTTCAGGAACCCTAGAGTCTGAGGATCCACAGGTTTTATCTGCTACTTAATCACCAGCCACTAGCTTATTGAAAATGGTGGGACTACATCCACAGCCAAGCCCTTAGCCAGCCAGCTTCCATCCCCAAGACAGCCTTGACTGGCTCCCTGGGTAGGTTCTGCAGCTTCTCTAGTCTGCACCTTCTGATGAAGTCCCCTTTTTATAATACCTCTTTTTTTCATCCCCATCAATTTTGAAATGCCATGTCCTTCTCTTGCAGATCATGATTCCTATCAAATAGCTCTGTCCCAATTAAGGAAACATGACCCCTCTAAGGATACAAAGGGTCAGATGCATTCCCATTATAATCATGGTGCTTTAACCAAAGACATTGTTGTTGACTGGTAGAAAGAGTATTGGACCTGGATCCAAGAAAGTCTAGGTTCAAATCCTACTGTTGACACTAAATGACTCTGGGAAAGACACTTAAACTCTCTAAATATCATTTCCTCCTTTATAAAAAGAGAACAATATTTATAGTACTCACTTCTAAGGGTAGCGAGGTTGCTGAGTGGATAGATTGCTGTCTGGAGTTAGGAAGATCTGATTTCAAATCTGGCTGCAGACATTTACTAGCTGTGTGACCCTGGACAAGGCACTTAACCTCTATTTGCTCAGTTTCCTCAACTGTAAAAGGAAGATAACAATAACATCTAAGATTGTTGTGAGGATCAGATGAGGTAATATTTGTAAAATGCTTAGGACAGTTCCTGACAAGCAGTAGGTGTCATATAACGGTTTTTCCCTTCTCCCCTTCTCCCCAAGGATTGTTATGAGAATCAAAAGAGATACCATGGAAAGTACCTTGAATAATTTAAAGTGATTGATTATTATTATTCTATAACCTTGATGTTTTATTGTGCCAACCTGGGGCAACAAGAGCAATTGAATGGCCCGTTTAAACCTGTGGTGTCCTCTCCCAGTATGAGCCATGCCTATGAAGGTGACACTATGTTTCTTAAGGGTCTGATAGATATTTTGAATCTGTGGTGCTCTTTCTATAGCAGATAATTTCTACAAGTTAATTTACAGCGGACAGAGTGCTGACTTTGGAGTCAGGAAGACCCATATTAGTTGTGTGATCCTGGGTAAGTCGTTTAACCTCTGTCTGCCTTTGTTTCCTCTTCTATAAAATGGGGATAATTATACAACTACATCACAGGGCAGTTGTGAGGCTCAAATGAGTTAACATCTGTAAGGCACTTTGCAGACCTTAAATCACTAAATAAAAGTGAGCGCTTATTGTAGCTATTTTTCTATCTCCTATACAGCTTAGTGAATCAAGGTTTTTGTTAATACAAGGACAATGAATGTGCTTTGATATTTCTCCTGTACCCCTAAGGACTTGATCCCGTCCCACACTCAGAGGGAAAATTTTACAAAATCTTTTATAGGTAGCAGTAATTGAAAGAAATGAGAGTTTCCATTCTTAGGTAGCTTACTGATACCAACAGAAAAGCAATCACCACCCAAACCCTTTGTCTCTATTCCACTGACACAGGTATGGTTGTGTTTCCATGGGGGAAAAGGGCGGATAGGGCAAAAAGAATGTAATCAGAGTTCACAAAGAAGCTGGTGATGCCCCAGGTTTGTACTGAGATCCATTAGGCTCCTTAGAAGCACTGATCACATAATTTCTTAGTTAATCAAATATTTGCCTGTCTTGGGGCATATAGAGATGTTCCTAAGACTTCATGAGATCTTGGTTTGCTGATTATTGTGACTGGAAATTGCTTTTGCTTCTTTTTGTTGTCATCTAGTTACATTGACAGTGTCAAGTCCGGAAGAAGAGTTGGAACAAGAGAACATGTTAAAACCAAGGAGGAAATAGCCAGTAGTGATGACTAAGGGACAATTTCTTCAGCAGGTCAGGTTCCCTTGTTTTATAATGATGGAGCTGTCATTTCATCTGGAAAAAGAATACAAATGTTATTTTCCAAAGTGCTATTTGTGATGCATTTTCTTATTCAATTCTATTTTTTTGGGTTGAGGGAGGAACAGAGAGAGGGAGGTAGGTAAGGAAGGGGAGAGAGAAATGAAAATAAATTTATTAAGTGCTCACTGTGTGTCTAGTACTGTGTGTGACAAATGAAAAGTCTGAGGGACATAATTTCTGAGTAATTAATTTATTAATTATGGCTAGCAAATAGTTAATAGATTGAGGTCAGTGATTTTTTTTCTCATAAATCAAAGACACCCCACCTCCCCAAAACACTGAATGCTTAAAAAGCCTTTGGAAAACAGAATGTACTTGAGAGTGAAAAATCAACTCTGACTGGTTAATAATCCATGAAAGGGTGAACATACGAATGAGGAGATCAAAAAGTCTTTAGCTCCTTCAGCCACAATTATGATCCAGTCATGAGATTTAGCTGCCTCCAGCAATCTGGACAAAAGAAAACCTCTCTATCAGACTACTATGGTTGGTTTTCTTCTTCATAAACTGGGTCACCCTAAATTCTAATGAAGATTCCAAGGACAGAGGCTTATTTCCTAAGGGCAAGATCTCACCTAGACTAGATTCTGTCTTCTAGTTGGGTGGGATCCCACTCAAGATTGAGAAGCATGTACCCAGAGGACTTGGACAGTCTCATCTATCAGTAATGTCCTTCAGAGACTGAATAACCTACAGGGGATGGTTTCTGAATGAGGAAATAGGAAAGGAAAAACCTTAATCCTAATACAATAATTGGTTATTAATGCGGGGGGAATAACTATTTCTCTCATGTGCAAAGCACTGGGAATACAAATAAAAAAGCAAAGATGTCTTTGACCTTAAGAAACCTATGTTTTAATGAGAAGTAACATGTATTTAAGAATGATAGCCAGGGAAGGTATTATGTTTTGGAAAGTTACAGACACGATGAGTGGAGCCATCCTTTCCCATGAAGGAGTTCATTGACTGATAGTTCCAGGAAGAGAAAGAGAGAGTGTGGAGATGGGAGAAGGGGGAGATGTTGGAGAGAACATATACACATTATCAAAGTAGATGGTGAGATATCCCTGGTGTGAAGGGGCAAGAAGCGGGCCTAGATGTAATGAGCAAGTAAGACACTACTTATAACAGCAGGGTCCCAGTTTGGGAGGTTGAAGGGAGAAGAGGTTAAGTCATTCAGGGAATGATTTCTGGTCCAGGTGGTAGGATTGATGAGAAGGTAGCCAAGCAAAGCAGAGCTGGAGGTGAAGAGAGAAGAGAAAGGGAGGAGAGGAAGAGAAACATTTGAAATATTTAACTGGAAGTACTTGGTCTTCCCTCCCTCCATTTTAATATTTTTACTTAAAATTTCACATTCCAAATTCTGTCCTTGACTGTCTTTTCCCTTCCCCCTGCTTAAGATGGTAATTAGATATATGTCATACATGTGCAATTATATAAAACATTTCAGTGTTGCAATTTTGCACTAGAAGATTCAAATAAAAGAAAAAATTGAAAGAAAGTAAAAAAAATAGTATGCTTCAGTCTATAATCAATCAATATTATCAGTTCTTTCTTTGGAGGCAGAGAGTGTGCTTCCTTATTACTCCTTTGGAATCGTCTTGGATCATTGTATTGCTGAGAATAGCTAAGTCATTCACGGTTCTTCATCAAACAATATTGCTGTTACTGTGTACAACGTTCTCCCGGTTCTAATCACTTCACTATGCATCAATTCCTGTAAGTGTTTCCAGGTTTTTCTGAAACCATCCTGCTTGCCATTTCTTATAGCACCATAATGTTCCATTACAATCACGTACCACAGCTTGTTTAGTCATTCCCCAACTGACACCACAAAAAGAGCTGATATAAATATTTTTGTACAAATAGGTCATTTTCCCTTTTTGGGGAGATCTTTGTGATATAGACCTAGAAATGGTGTTACTGTATTAAAGGATATGCACAATTTTATTACCCTTTGGACAGAAGTACTTGGTCTTTTTGTAGCTAGAAATGAACCTGCAGTGTCTTAGTGACTGGCCTCTAGTTCAGAGCTAATGTTTTCAATTTTAGGGACAGTTCCTCCATACAAAAGCATTTATTGTCTATTGTGTACTAGGTGCTGAGACTACAAAGACAAATCAAACAAAAAACCCTCTCTAATTCTTGTCCTCAAAGACTTACATTCTCCTGAGGTATCCACTCACTTGACAGCTTGGTGGTACAGTGGATAGAACACCAGGCCTGGAGTCAGGAAAACCTGAGGTCAGTTCTGGCATCAGAAACTTATTAGCTGTATGACCTTGGGCAAGTCACTTAACCCTGTTGGCTACAGTTTCCACATCTGTACAGAGCGTTGGAAGAGGAAATGACAAATCACTCCAGTATCTCTGCCAAGAAAACCCCAAATGGGTTCATGAAGAATTGGATATGACTGAACAACAACAACAAAATATATTTATACAGATAAGTAAACACAAGTATGGCCTTCCTGTCCTGGAATGTAGTTTATTTCTGTCACTCCCCTAGAACTCATCATGTTGGAAAAATTAGCCCCTCTATGAGTTGGGGCCTCTTGGGAGAATGGAGAAATAAGGTGAGTCACAGTCTCTTCTTTTAGGGGCATGAGGGTATTTTGAAACCAGTAAAGTTTGAAGGGGATGGAGAAAAAAGTTTAACCACAATTTTTCCATCAGTACTGATTACTATGCCTTCACTTTCCCATTGTGGCTTGAATAATAAGTGTAATTGCTATTTAAATAGCACTTTGAAGTTTGCAAAAATGCTCCACATGAATGATCTGGTTTAAGCCTCAAATCTGTTATGTGAGAAAGGTACTATAAATATTATTCTAATTTTGCAAATGGGAAAGTTGAGGCTTCCTTTGCTGGTGAGCAATCACATAGCTAGGGGCAGAAGTACAAGCTGAACCTGCTCATATTGACTAAATTCCCCTCTGTTGTATTTATGATGGTATGGGAAGGAGCAATGGGGAGACCCTAGAGGCTGATATCATCACCTGTCTCCCCATCCTCTCCTCTTCCCCATTTCTATGTATTTCTGGAGGTATTTCCTCAAGTGCCTAGAATGGACAACATTGTCAAAACCAGATACTGGAAGCCCTTTCTTCAAGGTCTATCAGGTGCCTCCTCCAAGAAGCCTTCCCATACTCACCACCTAAACCATGTAGTACCAAATGTGGGCTACAAGATTTAGATAGATAATAGGTTGATGAATTATGCTAATTTTTAAAGTAAAATAATTTTACAAAATGTCTTCTAACATGGAAGAATCACTGCTGAAGTATAGGGGCTGGTATACTCTCCCCTCCCTAGACATACAGACCCTTCTGGGTTCATTTCTGAAAAAGCTTACCAGCTAATTAGGGGATTGTACTTTCCTACCCCACCGTGTTGCTTGTCTGGCAGATGTCACTACTCATTGGTGTGGTAGCTCCTGCTTCTTGGTAGCATCCAGCATAGTCACAGACTCCTAGATCTTTGGAAATTCAAAAAGCTGCCTGAACACTTCCATCTCAGGAGATTTGTTCGCCCAAGGTCAGGAATGAAGAAACACAAAGAGAGACAAAGACAGCCAAGGGTCCCTGACTCAAGGTTGCCTCATGAAGTCCCTTTGCATAGGCTGCCACATGGGTGAGAGCACCATTATACTAGAGATTATACTAGAATAAAGGAGGACCTTTTCCTTCCTTGTGCCTCACTAGAGTCGTATCTTGCTTTGCAGACAGGCATAGCCAAGAGGCCAGATCCAGAAGCTGTTTCTTCTTTTGAAAATGTCCGTGGAGTCATGAGCTTTTCCAACATAGCCCTCAATTATAGGACTCTATCATCACACAATACAAGTCTTTCCAATGGGTTGGACGTAGCACTTTTTGTCAACATGCCCAAGCTTCCATGTGGCAGACTGGAACCAGACAGAGAATATTCACTATAACTCATAGAAGACAAATCCAAGCATGCTCCATGACCCTGTTATGTAGAGATAAGCAATGAAAGTTGGTGATTTAGACAATATTAACTATTTGTAACTTAGTGATGTCTTAGCTAAAAAAAAAAGCTATTCCCTTAGCTGTGTGGTTCTCAGATAAGGTACATGCTGTGATTCCATTTTCAAATATGAAAAGTGTTTCCCCTGCAGAAATTCATTAAGTGCCAGTTGGGCATCACGATTACTTAAGTCAGCTTTGTAAAATGCTACTTGCCACTTGGACTGAGTCTCATTCTTCATTTGAACCCCTAAATGCCTAGCAAAGTGGGGAGAGAATAGGCTGATAAAAATGCATATGCTGTGCCATTATAAGATGGCATACAGAGATGGCCATGAAGAGTTCAGAGAATCAGATGGACCCCCCCCCCCCATTACTCTCAACCCTCATGGCTTGGGTTCAGGAAATACTTATTTCATTTCAATAAAATGACATATCAGACTTACAACAGAGATTTCATTTTAAAAGTTTTATTGTTCCCTTTTATTTTTACAGTACAATCATTTCCCCTTGACATCCTTCACCTCTCCCTTGTCCCCACCATTATTGAACCCTCTCTTATTGTAGATTTCATTTGACCATAAATAGCTCTAAATCATTGTCTGATGAATTGTGCCCCCCCCATTTCCACTGTTATTGAACCCTTTCTTGTTGCAGATTTTATTTCACCATAAATAGTTTAAATATCCCCTAATTTGGTGGCTCCGGTACGAGATTCCCTATTTTGCATAGCCAGGTGACCTAGAATGGCTTACCTCCACAAAATATACTTGAGTTATTACTATTTCCTAGAGAGCATTATAACTTGTCACTGATAAACCTCATCCCGGCTTTAAATGCCATGTTAGATTTCCAGGTGAAATGCAGAAAAGCTGGTAGGGCTTTCTTCCCTCCCCAGCAATGTTGAAAGTTCCAAAGAATTACTGCTGTTCTGCAGGAAGAAGTATTAAATCCAGCAATGCCTAAAAGGGAAACCTCTTTCCCTACGTACTCCTGCCCTTCCCAGTTCTGTCTTTTAATGAATTTTTGCCATGTGACAGTGTCTTCACACCAGAGAATATGAGGGAAGACATAAACTTATTTTAGTTCTCTTCTGTGTATTTTTAAATATTCCTCTGAAATCCTTTCATTTCTTTTGGAATCATTATATCATGATCTACCATTATCGCTCTCCTATCCAATATAAATTAAAAATTTAAATAATTAATTCATCCCTTTATTAATCTGTCCCACCCACTATCCCACCATTGAATAATAACTACCCTCCTCACCTACAAAAAAAGAAAGAAATGAAGAAAGAAAAAGAAAGAGAGCCCTCAGTACATATAGTCTACTAAAACTTGAATTCAAATTTGGCCTCAGACACTAGATGTGTGACCCTGGCTAAATCATTTCACCTCTCAGCCTCATTTTCTCATCTGTAAAATGTGAATAATAATGGTACCTACTTTTCAGGATTTTGTGAGGATAAAACTAGTCTTTGTAAAGCAAATAAGACTTTGCAAACCTTAAGACTCTATATAAAAGCTAGATTAATATATGTATATCAATTATTTATGTAATACCAATATTTTGCATGACTCTGAATGATCTCATTGAATTACTCACGGAATCTGTATAAATCTGGCAGCCTGCTCCTTGGTGAGGAATGGGGTGATGGTGGCAAAGGGTTCCGATATATATGCCAACATGAATGTTAACATATGAGAGGACATTGTGGGATCACAAAACACAACAGGGCTAACTTCCTGTTTCATAAATGTGCAAAGGTCGTCATTTCTAATTCCACCTTCTAATCTATCATGAGAAGAAAGGCAACACAGATACACTTGAGGCCATGTATGTCTGGCTGACCACAGCTGGACCAGAAGGGTGAATGGAAAGCAGCAGCAACTGCATTCTTGCTATTGAAAGTTGTAACGATCATCATATATTAAATGTGAAACTCTCCCAAGTGAAAGCACAGTAAAACCTCATTTAGATTATGAGGATGGCTCAATTAGAATTTCTAAGAAAAACAAAGCTACTTGTGAAGTTTTCTGACATTTTAGCGGTTCTCTTCTTTCATGGAATTCCACTGCCAGTATCATTATTCAGAGCAAGTTTCTGTCTCACTGTATAAGAAGCAGCTTAATCATTAAGGCTACAAAGCCTGTTTGGATGACAGGGACAAGAAATGAAAGAATTAAGTAGTTAGGGAGGAAACCAATAGTACCACTCATCCCAGGTCCTGATGGTTCTGACCAAAGCAGCATCCCCCAAACTGCCTCGTAGCAATATATCAATGAATATAGATATACTGATGTCTCTTTGTCTCTGTCTCTCTTTGTTTCTCTCTTTTTCCTTCTCTGTTTCTCTTTCTTTCATCTATCTGTAATGAATAGAGTACAGGGTTAGAGTTAGGAAGACTTGACTTTGAAGTCTGCCTCAGACACATCACAGAAGTGTAACCTTGGACAAGTCACTTAACCTCTATCCGTAAAATGGGGATAATGATAATACCTACCTCCATGGTTGTTCTAAAGATAAAATGGGATAACATTGGAAGGTTTTGCAAATCTTAAAGCGCTATATAAATGCTATTGCTCTGTCTCTGTCTCTCTGTGTTTCTTACTCTGTCATTTCATTTATTGAGGCAGCTGTCATATAGCAAAGAAGAGAGGTTTGGATTCAGAGCCAGGAAGACCTGACTAAATTCCCATTTCAGACATCCTGGCTGTGTGACCCTGGGCAAGTCACTTAACCTCTTAGCACTCTAGGCAGCTCTCTGTAAGTTGCAGAAAAAGTTCTAGCCAGCAGTGGTAAAGGAATTTCTTCATCTGGGAGTTTGTTGTAGCAGTGAAATTGCAGGTCTTACTACCTATTTTTGGTTTATATTTATGTATGTAAATGATGTCTTTTCCCAACTAGATTGTAAGCTCCTTGAGGGCAGGAAGAGTTTTTCACTTTTGTCACTATATATATGTATATATACACATATATAGATATCTATGTGTGCTTGTGTCTATATATATATATATATATTTACTATACAAAATTACAATTAGTTACAAAAGTATCCTTGGATATTTTTTAAATGTTTATTGATATCTTTTCTTTTTATATCACCTTTGATTCTCAACATATGTACTACCACCCTGCCATCAAGAAAGCCATCTCTTATAGCAAAGAATAAAAAAGAAGTTCAACAAAATTGATTTTTTTCTAGCTCTATAGAATAATTTGTTGGTAGTTTGATTGGTATGGCACTAAATAAATTAATTTAGGTAGAACTGTCATTTTTTTGTATTAGCTGAGACTACCCATGAACAGCTGACATTTTTCCAATTATTTAGATCTGACTTTATTTGTGTGAAAAGTGTTTTGTAATTGTGTTCATATAGTTCCTGGGTAGGTTTTGTCAGGTAGACTCTCAGATATTTTACGTCTATATAACTTTAAATGGAATTTCTCTTTCTATCTCTTGCTTTGTTATTAACATATATTAGTTTGTTTCGTATATATATGTGTGTGTGTGTGTGTGTGTGTGTGTATATATATATATATATATACATACATACACACATATTACTTTGTTAGTCATATATAGGGACACCAAGAATTTATGTGGTTTTATTTTATATCCTGCAACTTTGCTAAAGTTATTTACTATTTCAAATACTTTTTTTTACTTGATTCTCTAGGATTCTCTACTTATATCATCATATCATTTACAAAGAGTGAGAGCTCTGTTTTTTCCTTGCCTATTCTTTTAAAAAAAAATCATTTCCCCAAACCACCAAATTCATCCCTCTTTCTTTTTTTTTTAATGTCTTTTTGGAAGGTAGAAGGCACGGCATTGGGGTTAAGTGACTTGCCCAAGGTCACACAGCTAGTAAGTATTAAGTGTCAGAACCAAATTTGAACTCTGGTCCTTGTGACTTCAGGGCTGGTGTTCTATTCACTGATTCACCTAGCTTTCCCCCTTATTTGCCTATTCTATTTCCTTCCATTTCTTTTTCTTCTCTAATTGCTAAAGCTAATATTTCTAGTACCATATTGAATAATAAGGCTGATAATGGACATCCTTGTTTCACCCCCAACCTTATTGGAAATGCCCCCATTACAAATAATACTTGCTGATGGTTTCAGGTAGATGCTACTTATCATTTTAAGGAAGACTCCATTCATTCCTACGCTCTCTCCTATTCCTATACTTTTAATAGAAATGGGTATTGTATTTTGTCAAAAGCTTTTTTTCTGCATCTATTGAGATAATCATATAGTTTCTGTTCATTTTGTTATTGATATGATGAATTTTGCTAATAGTTTCCTAATATTGAACCAGCTCTGCAATCCTGGAACAAATCCTACCTGGTTATTTTTGTGATAATGTCCTGCACTTTGTAACCTTTCTGTTTTTGTTCATTCTCTTTCCTATTCTCCGCCCTGACTTTGCATTTTTCATATGCACATACATATTGTTTTGCATGATAGAAATATGCATACAGCAGTTTCTTATTTTCCCTACCAGGTTATAAGCTTCTTGAGTTCACACTCCTTGAGCATATCTCCTCCAGAGCCTAGCATAGTTCATTGCTCGAAAATACTTAATAAGCAGTTTTTGAAAGATGAATGATTGAATATGAATTGTGTGTTAAATGACTAGCAAGTTTGGCTTAGAGGTTCTGATAACAAGAACCATTTTCTTTATGCATTGTTTAATAATTTAATTTAATAATTAAAAATATCAATTTCCAGCAATAAATCATAACTCTTCTTCCTCACTGCTGGATTGTTAATTAGCCTACCTGTTATACCCTTTCTATGTGGGCACTTAACCAGTAAGAAAAGAAGAAAATCACCATTGGAAATTTGGATTTCTTTTTAGATCCCTTTAGAACAGTGGTTCTCAACCTGTGGGTTGCAACCCTTTTGGGGGTCGAACGGGGTTGCTTAAGACCATTGGAAAACACATATTTCTGATGGTCTTAGGATGTGAGATACTGCTCCTCTATCTGTCTCCAGGCAGGTCCACCCACATGCAGATACGCCCACACATGAGTATTAAAGGGTCTCGACATTAGGAAGGTTGAGAAGAACTTCTTTAGAACTTCTGACAAGCTATTAGAATTTGTTGGGTCAGTATCCAAATGATAAGCCCTTGGGATTCCTATAATGCATAGGCTGAAAATCAGCAGATGAAATGAAAGGGATGGTTATTGAAGAAAAACAAAAATAATATCTTAACACATTTCAAACTGTTTTCACAAACTTCCTACCTCAGTCTAACCTGTGTTGTGAGGATCCTGTGAGAAAGTGTGAAAGTGCTTTATTATGTTGTTTGTCCTTCATTCTTGAAGAGGACCATGCCATCAAGAAGATGATGACATAACTTCGCATATGATTTGGATTTAAGTGAGGGAGGGCTGTGTAAGGTCACCAGCCTCATTTTCTCCTCAGGAGCCATCTGGGTCCAGTGGCAAGATATAGATCCGGACACCTGGATATGGTCCCTAAAAGTACTTTATAACTTTCAAAATGCTATACAGATATATCATAATATTTTAAGTACCAAATTGTATCTATATATCCATGTATGTATACATATACATATGTATGTATATATACCTTTAAGTACCAGATCCTATGAAGTAGCAGGACAGATAAAATCCTCATTAAACAAATGAAAAAATGAAGGAATCTATATATTAAAAAAATCCAACTTGTCCAAAATAACCTAGGCAATGAGTGGTAGAGCCAGGACTAACACCCAAGTCTCTGGTTACTTGGTCTGATGCCATTACTATTCCATAGCACTGCCTCTGAAAGACCCCCAAAGAGCCAATGTTCTAGCTGTTGACGGAGAACACCTGAATGAAACAAGAGTGGTGAGGCTGAGCACACAATGAAGTCATGTGCTCCAGTAGTTGTGTGCTCTAGACTCTTACTGAAGGGCATTCACAACTAGAGGCTTCTTGGTCTCTCAGTCCCAGTGATGAGGGGGTGAGATAGATATTTTGGCAAAGAGTACAGGTAACTAAGCCAAGAATAGCTGCCCACTCAGTAGGTTTAAAAGGAGTGATCAAATTTCTGTCTGTCTCTTCCCCTCTTTCAGAAGTGTAACTTGGGACTCTTACAGCTCTCCCTTAGAGCATAGCAAGTGAAGGAAGTGGGCTTTCTCTCCCTCTCCTTGCAGCAGGCATGGAGGTTCAGTGCACAAAGGCAATGAGTCCATATGCTGGTCTAGTTTTGAGTTTGATTACCATCATCTGAAAAGTGACTCTAAGAACCAGCCTTGGTGAGTGGCTTCCTTATCAGCTTGAGAGTTTGAGAATTCAGTCACCTAGCTGATTAGAAGTGGAAGGTGTTCCCTGCAATTGTGATGCTCCTTGAAGAAAGGATGCTACTGATCCCTGAGAGGATTACCCTGCAACCTAAAAGCCCTAGGAAACCTGACTCTGCCCTTGCTCCTCAGATAGTGAGCAGATGAGGTGAAAGTGAAACCTGTACAGTAATTCCACAAGTCTCCTAGGAGTCCTTACCTCCTTTTAGAGCATGACAATTACCTGGCATATATTGGGCACTTAATAAAAGCTACTTGACTGATTGACTGATGGGAAATGTTTTTGAATTTATTGGCTTCTAGAAATCTTTTGAGTACCTTATTTGTTTCTATCTGTGGGAACCTGAGTCCTTTGTAATGAATTACTAATATGTATATATACAATTAGGTGGTACAGTAGGTAGAGCCCTGTGAAAATTTCATGTGGAATTAAAAGATTTCCTTAGTTATTGGGAACTATTTTCCATATTAATGAGATTAATTAATTTAATTAATGAGATTTCCTATGCGTCTCCTACGTCTTCCTATGAAATATCATTTATGCTGATTAAATAAAATGTTGAAAATTCCATTCATTTCATTTCTTGAAAATATGCATAAATGAGATGTCCTATGTGTCCAGACTTTAGGGACACCCTGTATATGTATACATACATATATAATATATATGAATATACACATATACACACACATATAGAATATATACATTACATATACATATTAGAGTATACACACATATACTATATGTGAGAACTTATGTGAGCTTATGAATCTTCTAGGTTTTAAGCATTTCTTTTGTAATGAAGGAAATAAATAACATCTTTATACTTGATAATTCGTACATTAAATAACTTTCAGGGTGAGAAACTCTTTAATCACCTTCTAGGGAGACCCTAGACGTGAGCCCAACCTAAGCTTTATTTAAGACATTCCCCTGGAAATCCATAAAAATCAGAGAATGTGAGAAGTTGAATCCCTTCACTTTGGGCCAGTCTCCCATGACAGAGTCTAGACCATGAGACTCCAAAGACAGAGTCTCTAGTGGGACTGCAACGCCCTGGGCTTTGTGAGTAGCACAAAAACAGAAAAACAGGGTGATTCTCTGTATATAGAATCAAACTACAAACAGCTAGTTTAAGGTAGAAAATCCAAGAATTGGTGGATCTTTACATTAGATGGGACCATATTCTTATATTCCACTTCCCTGGGGGCTTACCTTTAGGTGGGGCTCCATTTTATCAATCCTCCATTAAATGAAGATAAGACCATAGATTTAGAGTTGGAAGAGATCTTAGCAATCATGTATGTATTTTCCAGATGGGGAAAAAGAGGCTCAAAGTATTATTTAAGCAACATCCAAAGAAATCTCATCAACACTCTTTCTATTGCTCCCTATTGTTTGTTTGTTTTTCTCTATCTTTTAGAAAAGGTGATTCTCCAATGATTTAGTGTCCCATTTTGGCATTAGCATCACCAGGAATTCATTGCTAGTGAATATAAAATCGTTGTGCTCAGTTTGAGGCCAGTTTTCCCTCTTTTCTCAGTGGGAGATCAACCACAGCTGTTTCACATTGCACCTGTGTCAGACAGGCCCTTGTGAAATCTGGCCAGTGAGGATAAAGTCCCTCTGTTTGCTCACCGACCGTGAGAAAAAAACCTTCTCACAGAATGTGTATGTTATGATTCATAACTTAGGAGTGGTAGAACACATCTGCTTATGCAATCTCATCTGTAATAAGATAGGCCAAGGGAAACTGCTCGGTTTCTATTTTTCTGGGCTAGGAAGAGAGAATCATTTTCATTTTAGATGTTTATTTATTTTGTGGCTGTTTTTCCTGGGTGTATAGGCAGCTTCTCCTCCATCTTGCTCTTGTTCTGGTTGTTTTTCTAGTTTGGGGGATGAGTATAGGAATGTGCTAGCTAGGGTTATTTTTTTCTTTTGGGTTATTGACACTCTCTTACTCCCTTCTGATGAAAAATTGTAAAACTCAAATTTGCCAGTAAGTACCCAAGCCTAGGAAGGGTCTTCAATCAGGTTTTTGAAGCTCAAGCCAGGCTAAGGAAGTCATGACTTGGGGAGCAAAGAATTGTTGAAGGGCTCCGCCTGGTGGCCTTTGGGAATATCATGAGCTGAATGAGAGAAGACTAATATTGAATTGGTAGCACCCTGGCTTGCTCCTGCCCACCTTTGCAAGGCTGAATGGTTCACTTTGTGACTGTTACCACCAAGGAGTCTAAATCCTTGAGCATTTGGGAAATGTTTTGCCCAAATGGGGATATTAATTACTTAAGAAGCAAAGTGCCTAATTACATGACTGATAGCTCTTTATTTCCACTCCTACTCTATCTTTGCCTAACAAAGTACAAAATGAACAGGTTATTCCACAGATGTCTGATTTCCCCTTGCAGGAATCCAATAATGGTCCCAGACTAGGGATATGACTATTATTTAGCATAGCCCCCCCAAAACAAGTATGTAGTAGAATGAATTGAGCTTTGGAGAATTTGGGTTTGGATTTTGGATCTACCTACCTATGAGACACAGGAAAGTCACTTCTCTAGACCTGAAATTTCCTCCTCTTTAGAATGATAGTATTAACCTGATGACCTCTAGCTCTAAATCTATGATGATGATGAGTCCTTTTTCAGTCTTGCATTGATTTTTTCTTAATGCCCTTCAGACAGCCAAAGTAATTTGAAGATGGATTGGAAAGTTAAGGTGTCCTCTGAAATAATGTGCCTATTTCAGATAATTAAGTTGAACTTAGACTAGTTCAGGACCTTATTGCAACCCTAGAATCATACTGATTTAGATAAGGACCTGGGAATCACTAAGGGCTACACTAGGCTGATCTGAATAAGATCTTTTGATACCATACATTCTGCGGGATGTTCTTAAAGAGTGGTACCTTTCGTGACCAAAGACCCCTTTAGTTGTGGTAAAGCGTATGTCTTCATGTAGGTATAGTTTACACTTAGGCTGATCAACTTCACCTAGAAGAACCCCTGTGGGGAGTTAGAGGTAACCTTTGGAGCTCCTTCATCTTAATGGGAGATGTGTTGGCTCTAATCCTGCTGATTTTATAGTCCATTGTATCTTTGGTGCCTGTCCATTTTCATAGAGGATAACCTAACATGGGCTTCAGACTAGAATAGATCTCTTAAACCTAACTTGGATAGGAAAGGGAGATATTTATTTTCAAAACAAAACAAACAAATAAAACATTATAAAATTATACATCTTTTGCATAAAAATGTTAAAAAAATCTCCATCAAGTCTTATGACTTCAATAAACAACTCCAGTTGGATCACTCAGTAATTATGCTATGTGTCTAATACTGACCCCTTCCTTTGCTCTTCACTCCAATTTTCCACTGCCTAATGGACTTCTTCATATAGATGTTGTAGTGGGACCTCAAATTCAACATATCCAAAGACAAACTCATCAGTTTCTCCCTAAACTTTCTCCTCTTCCAACTTCCCAATCTTTGTCAATGCATCGCCACTCTCTGATTCATCTGTGCTTATACACTAGAAATCTGAATCACTGCCTTCTCCATGTAGTTAACTAGACAGAGCCATGCATCACATTCAACTTTGTCCATTTTCTTTCCATCTTTCCTGCTTACCGGTGTTCCCTCTGAGCCACGGGGCCTTGACTTTCGCTGTCCTTTCCCTGTATACATATTCCCATCTTTTCTTCCTCCTTTTTCTCCTGTAGCTGTCCAGCTCTGGAACCATAATCAAATCACCTTCTTAGAGAATCCCTGCATGACCTTGACTTTGCAGTGAACTGTTTCCACAACTGTGGTGAATAACTTTAGTGAGCAGTTCAAAGATTTTTACTTACCCCGAGCTTCCTATGAAAGCAAAGGTCCATCTTTTTAATGCTAACATTTTACTGGTGTTATTTTATGTTAATGAGAAATAGAACACCATTGCTTTCCAACAAATAAAGATGAATATGACACAGGTGCCAAGGGAGAGGGACATGGTGCATGTGAATAAGCTGCAACCTATTTTCAACAAGAAATTCTGAAAGAGAACAGGCATAAAGGACATAATTAAGGAATTGTATGACATGGCAAGATCAATGGATGACAAGTGAGAACCAGAGTACTCCAAAGTACTCCTTGTGATGCGGAGAGAAATCAAATAAGGCTTTTAGCCCCTTGGGTACATCCTTCATGATGAAATTTTGGGAGAACATAGATAAGAGTCATATAGGATGGGTAAATATACATAGATCTGATTTGCATTATTGGAGGTAAAGAAATATATGAAAACACTTTTTAAATTTTTCTAGAAATATTAAGAAATATGATTTCTTCAACCTAAAACCTTTTATTGAATTTTCCCTTAAGAAATTGAGAAGAATAAAGGATAGGGCCTGCCTCTGAAATGGAGGGAAGGGGATTCCAAGCTTAACTCTCCTCTATATGGGATGATTACTTTCCCACCTACCTGGAGTAAGTGGTACCATGACTCACCTGCTGAAATTGAAATTGAATTTTGAAATTGAAGTTTAAGATACTGATCACAGGAAGGAACTCTTGGAAGTGTTTCAGGAAGGAACTGAGTGGTGGCTATTCTGGAATGTTAATCCCCAGACTGTTTTAATATATTATGATTGTTTCCTTGTTCAGGGAATATATCTATATGCAATGTACATATACACATATATAATACACGATATAGGCATAAAATTATATAATTATATATGTAATATTGAAGAATATATAATATAATTAATAAATCTTCTTGGGACAGGATAAAAGGATAGGGGGAATGAGTCAGTTTAGACATCTCTTTTTCCAAGCTATAACCACCTTTGATAAATATTAAATAAAATTGTTTCTGGTAGATGAACCTAAATTACAAAGTACATTACACACATACATACATACATACATACATACACACATACATACATACATATATATTTGAGTTTCTAATCAATGAGATCACAGATCTATTTAATGATTTAAAAATGACTGCGAAAATCACTTGACTTCTCTTGAGCTCAGTTTTACTCATCCATAAAATCAGGGGGTAGGATTGGATTAGTCCCTTACACCACTAAATACTATGACCTCAGAGTATCTTAAGAGTACTTATTACATATTACTTTACGTTGTAGGATTGTAAGTAGTGGAATACATTCTATGGTACTGACTCTCTACCAGGTACTGTGCTAAGCACTGGGGATACCAATAAGAAAAAGAGAGTCCCTGCCCTCAAGGAGCTTATAATCTAATGGTGGAAGACAACACACAAAAGGAGTGAGCACTAGGGAGTACCCAGCTCAGGGGCATGATGTTCTGTGTAGTCAAAACCAAGCAGAGCTGCTGATGGAAAACGAAGAGTGCTCTGGAAAGCCCTGAAGTTCTGACCTTGGTCTTCCAATCAGAGGGGAGAGGCAACTGAGGGAGTTGAGAAGGTGTTGAATATCAAAAACTGAGACAATATTTAGCCATCTTAGCTTTTTCTAACCTAAGTTTTTGTATGGATATCTCCTTCTTTTTGACAAAAAAGAAGCTTCAAGAAAGCAGCTTTTGCTGAGGAAGGGATTAGAGCAAATCACACTTTGTGCCTTTTTCTCTCCTTCCCCCTATAAATGATTACTAATTTGAACCACATTAATTTGAACATCAAGGACTGAGTTGATAATAAATCATAAAATAAGAAATAAGTTGAAAGGGCCCATGTAAGCAGATATATATGTGTGGAAGGGAGCAAGGAGCAGTTGATTCATTGGACATATTTTGAGCACCCATTATGTGCAAAGAGCTGAGCTGGGAACCATGGGGGAGATGAAGATGAATGGGATTTGGTGTCGCATCTAGTTGAGTAGAGGAAATAAATTTAGGCCATGTGGTAGAGTCAGAATGTACTTTTTTTTTTGGAATCAGAGTGGTTCAAAGAACAGTGGAGCTATTTATATGCTTATAAAGACTTATACTTACTGAGGCAAATCACTTCACCTTCTGGTTCTAAGCTTCCTTCCCTGTGAAGGGAGGGTGTTGGATCTTAAAGGTTCTTTCTCATTTGATGACAGGCACAAAACAATTATAATACAGTATGATATAAATTTCATAAGAGGTACAAAGAAAATACTATGGAAGCACAAAGGAAGGATAAGTGACTTCTGTTGAGTGTTGGAAGCAGATGGGTCAGTCAGCATTTCCCAAGGAGGGCTTGGCTTTTATCAATGAGGTAGGCAAGGTGAAGGACGAGGCATTTGAGGCTCTGGGAAAACCATGAACTGGAACAGGAAGGCAGAAAAGCTCAAAGTATATAGGAGGAATGATGGTACCAGTCCATTTGCATTATAAGTTGAATATAGTAGAGAAATGGAAGATAAAGTCAGAAAGTTAGATTGGTACCAGATTGTGGAAGGGTTTCAATGGTGCGCTAAAAATGTGGACCTTTTTTTGAAAGCTACTAAATGTTTTTGAGGGGGCAAACAACACAATTTAAAATCTGTACTACAGTTCCATAGTATGATATTCAGTAGCTTATTGGGATGAATAATTTAAGTGAATGAATGAATGAAAAGGGATTAGTTATTAGATATATTGTGAAGTATTGTATTAGTTATATTGTGAGGTAGTATTAGCTATATTGTTAGTTGTTAGTTATATTGTGAGTTAAAGGGATAATCATTACCTCTAATAGAATGGGCTATTTCATTTTATTTATTTATTTTTGCCAAAAATAACCCTCTGATTTTTAGTGTAAGACAGGAACAACTTTTTTTTTGTCTTTTTGGAGGGGGTGGGAAGACAGGGCAATTGGGGTTAAGTGACTTGTCCAAGGTCACACAGCTAGTAAGTGTTAAGTGAGATCACATTTGAACTCAGGTCCTCCTGACTCCAGGGTTGGTGCTCCATTCACTGCGCCACCTTGCTGCCCCCAGAGACAATTTTTACCAAAAAAGAAAGAGAGTTTGAGGAGAATAGGAAGGTACTAGAGTAAAATATTAGGGAAAATTGGAAGATAATATAAGAAAAGGTAAGAGGTAACCTTCTGTAGTGTGGTGGTAATAAAATTTCATTAGAAACAGGGGCCACTAACTCATACATCTCTGCAAGCCATATATTGACTCATTCTTAAAATGTAATATTATCTATGTTTTATTTTATTTTTATTTAGTTTGTTAAATATTTCTAGTTATATTTAAGTCTGGTTCTGGCCACACTAGGAGTGTTACAAAAAATACGTTTGTGTATTTGACACTTTTGATTTAATAGAAAGAAGTCCAGATTTAGAACTATGAAGATGTGTGCTTCTCACATATATTGTATGAGCCTGGGCAAGTCATTAAACTTGAAGAAAATCCCTAAGACCATAAATTGCTGTAAAGGTGCTAACCTGCATTGGTAGAGGGCATTTCCTTAGTTCAGAATTCTCTCTATCAGTGAGATCCTAAATCTAGTCTCTAAACTTCACTATAGTGAAGTCAGAAAATTTAATGCAAACCAACTTTGACTAAAGTGATCATCTATAAAGTTAGCTGGTTGATCTTATGGCTACTTATCTCCTCTGCTGTCCACAATCCATCTGTCTACTCCAGCTACCATCATCAACATAGTCAGAATTATTGGCAGATGAAGAGATTCAGGCCAGATGATGTAACTGGTTCGAGGTAAACAGTGGGGTTAAGACTAGAATACACAGCTGCTTTTATTACATCACCTTAGCAAAGACCAATGGGAATGCTTCCCCAGGGTATGCCAATGTTCCAGGCCCATAATCTATGCATGCCTACACATGATATTTTAAAGTGTATTTTCTACTACCTTTCTCTGATGTTATACCTAAGGCAACTAACAATATTCCCTTAGCCTAATGCCGGCTCAAAAGCAGCTATAGGTGGTACTGTGCCTGGAGTCCAGAAGACTCATCTTCCTGAGTTGAAATCCAGCCTCAGATACTTTAGTAGCTGTGTGACCCTGGACAAGTTACTAAATGCTGTTTGCCTCAGGGCAGAAGGAAATGGCAAACTACTCCAGTATTTCTGCCAAGAAAACCCCAAATGGAGTCATAAAAAGTTGGACATGATTGAAAAATATCTGAACAACAACACAAAGTTCTGGCTTTGTTTAATCAATAAATCAGTAAACATTCATTAAGCAATAATTATGTTGCAGGCATTGTGCAAAGCAATAGGATAGAGATACAAATCCCTGGGGGTGAGTGACAACATGAACATATATGATTATATGTGCAAAACAGTACATACAAAAGAATGAATGAATAGAACACAAGGAAGTCTTGAGAGACATGTGCTAGCAGATTGTGGGTGGGGAGGAGCAGGAGCAGCAAAGACCTCACATAGAAGGTAGAACTTGAGCTGAATCATGAAGAAAACCAGATTCTAAGAATGGAAATGAGGGATGAAATTCTATGCCTTTCTCTTCAATCCAGCTGGCCAGTTCCCAGGATACCTTTCAGATGCTGGATACAAATCTGTGGCTGAAAAACAGCTGGGACAACAAATTCCTCTGTTGGTGGAGAGCATCTCTCACAGTTACTCAGCTAACCTCTGGGGGAAGAACAAAGGTGGAAGTATTTGGGGGAAACTGAGTCAGCATTCTTTTAGGAAGGAGAATTCTAAGGAAATTCTTCAGGATAAAAGATTGAAGTCAAAGCACAGCTTCTGGGATGATGATGGAAGTGGAGCAGAGGGAGATTGGAGCTTTCTTTCCCTTTTGCTCCAAGCTCCCAGGGCAGGAAAGTCAAGATCGCCAGATGTGTTTTGACCCAGACCTGCCAGACTGATACAAGTGATGCTTTGTTCTGTATCAAATTAATACGGGCTTTGTTCTGTGAGAAAGTCATTTACTGTATAGAAGTTTCCTGTAGTATCTTTTATTTGCACTTCTTAGACCTGGTGTTTATTCCTGCTCCTTTCCCTGATAGTCTATTTCAACTTAGGGCTTTTGGACTTCTTATTCATTGGCCAAATCACTCAGTTTCCCACTCCCAGTCTGGGGAACCACATCCTTCTTGCTAAAAATATTTCCCTTGTAATATGCTGAAAATGGTCATTTGCCAAGAAGAGTCTCTGTTCATTTTTTTCCCTTTAATTAATCTTCTCCTACAGTGCTCTGCACATTCATTATCTTTCTTCCTTCTTGTCAAAATGGTAATAAAATTTGTTGTCCCTTTGACATAGCCCAAAAATCCTGAAATAATGCATAGCCCATGTTGATAATTTTAACTTACCATATGCTTAAATGTTGAATTAATTATACATTACAAATTGAACTCCCCAATTGCAATTGTATTAGATCTTTGTTTTCTACTTTGCTTTGTAGAGTACTATGCTTGGCACACTCTTTAACTGAAATATATTATCTTCTTAATCATTAGAGGACCGTGTATTATTCTGTATAATTAACTTGACATTGTTTTGTTCAGAAATTTAATTCATTCCAGATCTTAGTTTCAAAGTGAGATTTTATGATGCATAATTAAAAAAACCACCCCGTCCCCAAATGCTTCCTTCAGAATTAGATAAAATGTTTCTGAGGCATTCAGGGTTTTGTTTTCAGTGAATATAATTTCATGTACATATACAATTTTGCAGTATGTAATGGTCTTCTTTTTGCGCATGTGACTACAGTGTATTGAGAGACCAATGAAAGCAACAAGACACTGCTTTTTAAAGAAGTCTGTTCCCCCAAAGCTCTTTCCTTATGTAAGTAAAATAAGCATTATGTCTAGAGGTTCAAGGCTTGGTCATTAAGGCTACCCCGTACAGCAAAAACAGTCACACCTTGGACAAAAATGAAGCTGTAAATTGCCCCAGAGAATTGAAAGGTAGCTTCGTAATCATTGATCATTATCCTAATCCCCGAGTTGTAGAAATAGGGAATTTTTTTTTATCACTCTTTGGTGAATGCCTTCTTTCACTGCTTTGGTAGCTTCAAGTGATCTACCACAAAGGCATTTGGAAGCTCAGGAGGACGATAAAACCCTCCATCTCCATAATCCCTCTGAAATTCCTTTTTAAACTGAATAATGCTAGATGTTATTGCTATAACATTCCTATCTCTTTGGAGCATTTTGTCCATCTGGCTGAAATGAAAAGGACGGGATAGTTTGAAATAGTGCCATATTATTGGTGTGTGGACGCCATGTTTGATTACCTAACATGGTGGAGAGAATTGTCATCTATATTATTAAACCACATACCTTGCATTTAATACATATTTGTTCAACTGAATCAAAGTAATTGTTACAGTTCCATAGCTAGGGTCTTTGTAAATAGAATGGCAGAGGCCTGAATACACTGATGCCGACACAGGTGGATAGGACGGGGAGACACTAGAGCAGTGGTTCTCAACCTGTGGGTTATGGTCACTTTGTAACAATGAAAATACATCCTACATATCAGATATTTACATTACGCTTCACAACAGTAGCAAAATTACAGCTATGAAGTAGCAACTGTATTAAAAGTTTGCAGCATTAGAAAGGTTGAGAACCACTGCCCTAGATTAAAAAATACATGAACCCATATATATGAATGAACCATAACTCATTTGTATGACATACAACTCAAAGGAAAATATTTCTTGGGGGTCTGAGGTAGGATTGTTTTTATAAATGGGGGGAAATCACTAAGGTTAGCTGTAGGAGTTTCACGACCACATTGGATAGGGTGAAAGGAAGCGTTTAAATCTAATTGAACTTTCAAGGATTCATGGAAGATCTGGGTTTTTAGACAAATAAAGTTCCTTATTTCTCAGTTCAGAGAACTTTCAAAAATATGAACAATTCAGAAGTATTGAAAAATATTTTAAAAATATGTTGAAAAAAGTGAGTTTGGGAACCTATTCAGTGTTGGGAAGGGTTTCTATTCATGTTTTCTAGTTATATTTTCACATAAATTTCACATTTCTATCCTGTAACTTCAAAGTTTTTTCCCAAAATTATCTGAACATGGAAGGATAGATTATAGTTATTACCTGTAAAAAAAGCTGAAGTTTTAGTTGACTATAAGCTCAATAATAATGATTTAAATGGGTCACACAACAGCTAAAAACCGGCAATGTGTCTTTAAATTGTAGCATTGTTATTTTATATCCAGGAATGGAGGGAGGGAGAGGATAGTCCCCATGTAGTCTTTGCTGTTCAAATCATCATTGCAGGACTATGTTCAGTTCTGAAGACCATAATTTCGGTGGGATGTTGACAAGCTGGGCCACATCCAGGGAAGGATAGCTGGGATATTGAGGGCACTAGTAACCACATCCAGTGAGTAACAGTAAAAAGAATCAGCCTAGTCTAGCCCGGAAAACAAGGCTTCAGGGAAGATGTTAATTTATTTGAATTCATCAAGGTATTTAACAATTATTGTTTGCCCTAGAAAAAATAAAGCATAGGAAATATGTTCAATTATAAAAGTATTATGCATCATCTGTGTGCAGAGTATTGTGCTTTGGACTCTGGAGAAGATGAAAATCATAGATAAGACATTGTCCCTGCCTTCATGGAACTTATGGTGGAAGTATTAATTCATCCATTTAGTAGGCATTTATTTTATTATTCTATTACAGTAAAAGCACTGTATTAACTGTTGAAACCACAAAGACAAATAATCATAATCCGCATCTACAAGTTTACATTCTATTTGGTGGGGACCAGAAGGGAAATATGATATGATTGCTGTCTTCAAATATTTTAAGAAAACTTCTTTGGAAGAAGTATCAGACTTATTATACTTGAGGCCAGAAGGGATAACTAGTCTAAATAGCTGAAATGTACAGAATGGAGGATTTTAGTTCATCCTCCTAACACTTTGAGCTGTCCAAAATGGAATGGATGTCTGCATATTGGTGTTCTCTGACACTGGAAGCCTTCTAACAGAGGCTGCACATCTCAAGGATATGAATACATTCGTTCCACCAGATACTGGCTTTCCCAAATCTGAACTCTAAAATGGGGTGAATAATAGGACCTATCTCAGGGATTGGTTGAGAGGATCAGATGATATATTGTCTGTAAAGTGCTTAATACAGTAGGTGCTGCATAAATCCTTACTCCTTTCCCCTTCCCTTCCAACTCTGAAATGTTAGACTATGTATCTATCTATCTATCTTTTCATATTGTATTGTGTCATCTTGTATTGTATTACAGTTATTCCTTCCACATCTTGACTTTCCCCATCATGGTTTTGATATATCATGGGTTGGCATAAGAAATTAAATGGGAATTTTTCTGGAGTTTTGCAGAAACCTCAGACAACATGTAAAGGCCAGTAGATGACCCAGAGTCTATGACCTAATACTTAACCCAAATTTTATAATAAGGTATTATAAACATCCTATGAAAGAAAAAGAAGGGGGCAACTAGGTGGCTCAGTGAATAGAGCACTGGCCCTGGAATCAGGAGGACCTGAGTTCCACTCTGATCTCAGGCACCTACTAGCTGTGTGACCTTGGGCAAGTCACTTAACCCCAATTACCTTGCTTTCTCCCCTCCCAAAAGAAAAAGAAAAACTTCAGACTTCTCTGGTATGAAGAGAGGGCTAAAATTTTTACACAGATTTTCCAGATTGGGGGTGTGTGCTCCCCTAACTCTCTGATGTTATTGTGTCATATTGTTTCACATTGTACTGCATAATAATATGCTTCTCCTCTTAGAAATGAGAATAAATGGGTTTTCAGAGATTAATGAGAAGCTATAAAAAAGTAAACGTTTGAGGTACCTGAGTGTTTGAAGTTTCCCAAAAGACAATAGGGGAAACTGATCTTCCTGTGCTTAAGAAAAGTCTCATTTTGTAGATATCATTTTGTGAGCACCTCACCTTTGCTGTTTGTTCTTCATTCTTGAAAAGGACCATGACATCAGGAAGCTGATGCCAAGACTTGAGAGTGAATTGGATTTAAGTGAGGGAGGGCTGTGCGAGGCCACCAACCTCACTTTCTTCTCTGGAGCCATCTGGAGACCAGAGGCAGGATATAGATCAGGATGGCTGGAGATGGCCCCCATGCATCTCACCCAATGATGTACAAAGGGAGTATCTCAGGCTCTACCTCACTTAGTTCACATCTTTATTCTGCAGCCTCTTATAATGTACAGAACCAATTCTCAATATATTTGTGTTTATTTGTGCATGGCTTAACAAGGCATTTTTTCCCCATGTTTTTTTTAATAGGGTTCTAGAATTATAGGTGCAAGAAAACTTAGAGATCAATGTCTTTTCCGGATGAGAAAACTGAGGTTCACCCACATAGAATTTTAGCTCAGATCTTCTGCCTATAACCTTCCTGTTCATCTTGTGATATCCCCAAGGGAAATGGTCTTACCTTCCACCTATTAATACCCCCCTTTCACTGAATGTGTAATATAGTATAGTATATGCAATGGAGGCCTAATAAAGAAGTGCTGTTGACCAACCACTACGAGAAGGATTAAGCCACAGAGATTAAGCTATAGATACAATTAAAGGAGAAGAAAATGGCAAGCCACTCTAGTGTCTTTGCCAAGAAACCCCCCTCACACCCCCCAAAAGGGGTCACGAAGACTTGGGCACAACTGAAAATGATGAAATACCAAAAATAATTAAGAGATTAAAAAACAAACATAACTTGACTTTAACACGCATTTTGTTCTATATTGGAAATTTAGGATTTAAGGATTTCCCAAGAGGAAGTTGCTATAAGAGGATATTGGAACACACACCAATGAGAGCTAGGAGAGACCTTATGATCCAACACTTGGCATAATAGTATATATGAAATGCCATATTGCCTCTACTCTAAAAGATCCCTTTTGAGTCTTATTAAAAATTACAAGTGGAATTAATGGGGTACCATTGGATGATGTTTTAGGGCCAAAATGGTCTGTTAAAATTTTTTTTGAACTCTAGTGAAAGCTTTTTTTTAATACTTGGAAACTACAACACGTTTGAAACATAGTCTACATAATTTCCATAATAAAGTTTGATTTCTTTTTTAAAAATTTAATTAAATGTATTTCAATTGATGATAATCTGTATTCTCTCTTCCTCTCTCATTCCTCCCCCTTTCCCTACTATTGAAAAAGAAAGACTAATGACAAATGTGCATAGTCAAAGCCATTTCCTGAATTGGCCATGTCCAAAGAAAATGTCTCAGTCTTCATCCTGAGTCTATTACTTGTCTGTCAGGAGGTGGGTAACATATTTCGTTATGTACCCTTTGGAATTCTGGTTGGTCATTACATTGATCAAAGTTCTTAAGTCTTTCAAAGTTGCTTATCTTTACATTGTTACTTTTCTTATATAAATTGTTCTCCTGATTTTGCTCACTTAGCTCTTTTTTCATATACATCTTCCCAGGTTTCTAAAACATAGTCAATTTTGTCATTTCTTTAAGCATGATTATTACATTACATGTATATACCATAATTTGTTCTGCCATACCCCAGCTGATGTATGTTCACTTAGTTTCTAGTTCTTTGCCAACTGCAAAAAAGAGTTGCTATAAATATTTCAGTGTATATATATATATATATATATATATATATATATATATATATATGTATGTGTGTGTGTGTATGTGTGTGTAGGTGTAGGTGTATGTATGTATATGTATATGTATATATGTTATTTTCCTCTTTATTTGATCTCTTTGTGGTATGCTTTGTGTTTATCAAATGCAAGCCCTTTGTTTTTGTTTGTTTCTGAATATTCTTTGCCTATTCAGTTACACTGATTGACTTTTTTTAATTTTAATTTATTTTCTTGGTTACATCATTCATTTCCACAAGGTTTTGAGTTACAAATTTTCTCCCCTTTTTGTCCCTACCCCCCAGCCCAGAACATTGATCACACTGTAAGACCCCTCCCACAATCTGTTCCCTTTTATGCCCTCCTCCAATACCTCTCTAGCTTTCAAGCAGGGCAGGGAGCTCCTCCCTGCCCCCCTCCCTGTATGTATTATTTCCCAGTTGCATTTGATTGTATAGCTTTAAATACTAGATTCTTGCAATTCCTCCCCTGTCACCCACTCCCACTGGGAGGAGCAGCAATTCAATACAGGCTGTACCTGTGTAATTACACAGGACATCTCCATGG
>CM053600.1:77613299-77631332 GCA_028646575.1 Pseudocheirus occidentalis
AAAACTGATCTCTTGGTTAACTATTAGGGACTATTATTATTTTACTTAATTTAGTAAATGGTTTCTCCTGCTCCAGTATAACTTTTTTTTGTTTTTGGTTTTTTGCTTTTTTGGAGGGCAGTTGGGGTTAAGTGACTTGCCCAAGGTCACACGGCTAGTTTTTTGTGTTAAGTGTCTAAGGCCGGATTTGAACTCACAGGTACTCCTGACTCCAGAACCGGTGCCCTATTCACTGCGCCACCTAGATGCCCCATCCAGTATAACTTTTTAATTAGCTTATTTTGCTTACTGTTTAAGTGTTTTGTTTTAATTAACAAATTCCATTATATTTTAGACAAACTTTCTGACTTTAGTATATTAATAGAGTTTATATTTCTCTTCTTTGTTTAGGAAAGTTTTTGGGGAAAAACAAGGGGTAAATGCTATTTTCAAAAACCTCTGAATCCTGCTGGTAAACTGTGTCTGGTTTGGTTTTTTTGGCTTATCACATATAGATTTATATTTAATACTTTAATAGATCAAAATTAACAAGAAAACAGGTTGTTGGGCTTTAACCCCCCCCCCCATTTTTGGAAGGACATTAGCTATTTTACCTTTCAGGTATAAATGGGAGGACTCTATGTGAGCAACCAACTACCTGTGCTTCTCTGTGGAAGGACAGCTAGAAACCACCCAAATCCTGCTAGAGATTCATACCCTAAGTCATACCTTCTTGTAGGGCTATATAAATTAGCTATGTGCAGGTTATAATTACTGACCAGGCTAAAATATGGGTTAACAAAGCTAAAATTAAGTCAAGTCTCCATATGTTCCAGTTAGCTTTACAATAAGAAAAAATGCTATTCCAAGACCAGAAACTATGCTTGAACTCCAGAAAGTATCTCATGAATGCATGTCATTAAGGTTCAGGTAGATAATTTCAAGGGTACCCAGGACAATTGATTACCACTACAAGAAGAGTCACTTCTTGGGCAGGACTGACTAACATTGGTTCAGCTGCACAAGGAAAATAGAAGCTATCTTCAATTCTTTCCTCTCCCACTACCCCAACAAATCAGCAGATTATAGTCCTTAAGAACACCTAATGAGCCAATATTTCATACCAACCTGTCTCAACCTTGCCAAAAATGCATAACGACACACTCAGTCAAGAAGCATTTATTAAGTAACTACAATGAAAAGAAAAACAGGGGCGGCTAGGTGGTGCAGTGAATAGAGCACCGGCCCTGGAGTCAGGAGTACCTGAGTTCAAATCCGGCCTCAGACACTTAACATAAAAAACTAGCCGTGTGACCTTAGGCAAGTCACTTAACCCCAACTGCCCTCCAAAAAGCAAAAAAAAAAAAAAGAAAAACAAACCCTAACATAGTCTGCTTCCTCCATGCATGGAGAGAGACCTGGATTGTGTATTTTTAAAACAACTTTTGGGATCTTTGGGCAAAAATAAATACAAAACTTTGTGAATATTATTAAGAATCATTGTCTCTAAGGGAAAACTATGCCTGGAACGTTCTCCCTCCTCCCCTCCGACTACTGACCCACCGGCTTCCTTTAAGTTCTAATTAAAATCTCAACTACAACAGGAAGTCTTCCCAAATCCTCTTAATTCCAGTCCTTTTCCTCTTTGAATTATTTCTTATTTATCCCGAATATAGTTTGCTTTATATATATTTATTTGCATGTTGTCTTCCCCTTTAGATGGTAAGCTTCTGGAGAGCAGGGGCTGTCTTCTGCCTTTTTTTGTAACTCCAATGCTTACTATATCACCTGACACTGGTGCTTAATGTTTATTGATTATTGACTAATGTTAATCCCATCATTTAATTTATCTGTCTTCATCCATCATGTTCTATAATTTTTAAAAATTGTCTATTCTGGATATGTGCCCATTTATCAGTACTTTTAAGAGGGCAACAGAGAAAATATGAATCCAAGGAAAAAGTAATACTTTTACTTTACAATACTTTTCACTTTTACAAACTCCATCACAAACAGAATGTTTGTTGAAAGAGAGCCTTAAAATGCAATCAGAATTATTACTTAAGTACTTCATAAACCTTAAACTCAAGAAGTATCACAAAACAAATGTAGATCTTTTAGTTTAAGAAGCCACTATTAAGTTGAAGATACAGTGGTCAAGGATTCTACTTAACAGAAAATTATTAGATTGAGTTATCAGTCCAGGTGAACATGCTGCTCTTTGAGCTAAAATGTTGTTGTAGTGGTGGTGGTGGTGGTTTGCCCTTTGTTCTTGAAGAGGACCATGACATTAAGGAGGTGATGCCATGACATGCAAGTGAACTGGATTTAACTGAGGGAGGGAAAAAAATGAAAGTCTAAGTACAAATCTACCACATCTGACACTGCTAAGATGTAACTGCACTCACTACCACCTGTCACTAAAGATGCAGGATATTTTCTGGAATGGGGAGTCAGCAAACTACATCCTGAGGGCCAAATCTGGTCTGCCCCATTTCTTGTATTGATCATGAGCTAAAAATGTTTGCTGGGTTTTTTTCTTCACATTTTGAATACAGTTTTGGGGGTTTTTTGTATTTAAAAACTGGAAACACTATTCATCAGCCTTAAAAAGTCTGGCAGCTGGCCAGATTTGGCCCTCGGGCCATAGTTTGCTGATCCCTGTACTAGATGAATAACCTTTGCTACAAGTTTCACCCTTGTCAAAAATACACAGCACAAATGGCAGAAAATAGATTAGCAAAATGGGGGAACTTTTTACTAAATAGGATCTCAGTTTCCAGCAGTTCCCTTCCAATACGTTTCTACTAATCTGATGAATTGTAAGAGCATAGATCTCAAAGCTAATTTTTTGAGTGTACCATAAACAAAATGACATTAGTAACATGCAAGAAAAACACAACACTTAAGAAAAATAAAGGTGCCTGGACTGTGTCTATATATTCAGGTCCTAATCCTGCCAGATTTCTATCAACAAGATTGAAGAGTCTAACACCAGCTGCAACTAGAGTTAGAGAAATTCTCAGAAAACTTCCAATATTCTGTCAAGATCATTGTAATGTTTTCTTTAAGAGTGAAAGTGCCCATAGACACCAAAATATTTCTAGCAGTACTCTTTTTGTGACAGCAAAACATTGGAAACAGAGTAGTGCCTATCTTTTGGTAAATGGATCAACAGATTGTGGTACATGAATATACTACATACTGCTGTGCTATAAGAAATGATGTATGTTATGAATACAGAGAAGCATAGAACGATCCACATGAACTGATGAAGAGTGAAGTGAAAAGAACCAAGAAAACTATACAAAATGGCTACGACATTGTAAATGGAAAGAAAAGCCACACACACAATATTAAAGTAAATGTAACAAAATTATAAACCTCAAGCATGATTCAATGAAGAGATATATAAGAGGGAGGATCCCCCTCCCTCATCACGCCTTTGTGGAGGTAGGAGGCCCACAGATATTACACATTGCATCTGCCTTTTTCCATATATTCATCAGTTGTACTATTTTTACTTTTTTTCCCTGAGAGTCTGAAACTCAAAAAAGCAAAGTAGCCCTTCTTCCCAAGGAGTCTGCAATCTAATAAGACATAAATCAAGGACATAAATGGGTACAAGATATATGCAGAGTAGAAGAAAAATAACCTTAAAGGGAAAATACTAACAGTATGGGAGACTGGAAAAGACTTTCTCCAGTAGTTTTACTTGAGTATTGAAGGTAGTCTAGAAGGAAAAAGGGAGACATTCCAAGTGTGGTGAATAGCCAGGGCAAAAACACAGGGATGGGAAACAGAGGGTAGAGTATGAGGAACACAAAGTAGGACTGCATGAATAGATTGCAGAGTGTGTGGAGAGAAGTACAAGTTGGAAAACTGGAAAGAAAGGAAGGGGTCTGGGGCGGGTAGGTGGCGCAGTGAACAGAGCACCAGCCCTGGAGTTAGGAGGGCCTGAGTTCAAATATGGCCTCAGACACTTCACACTTATTAGCCTTGTGACCTTGGGCAAGTCACTTAACCCCAATTGCCCTGCCTTCCCCCCCTCCAAAAAAAAAAAAGGGAAGGGGTCAGGTTGTAATGAGTTTTAAATACTGAACAAAGAAATTTGTATTTGATCCTGGCAATAATAGGGAAGCAATGATGTTATGGGGGTAGGAGGGGAGGTGGTAACAGTCAGACCTTTGCTTTAGAGAAATGACTGGTGGCTCTGTAGAGGATGGACTGGTGTAGGGAGACACTTGAGTCAGAGAGGCCAATGTTGAGGTTATTACAATAATCCAGATGAGAGATAATGAAGGATTGAACTAGGGTTGTGGCTGTGTGAGAAACATAGAGAAAGAACAAGATCTGGTAACTGAATAAATATGTGGGGTAAGTGAGAGTGAGGGGTCAGGGATGATATTTCCAAATAAACATCTGGCTCTTGGCATAGGAATTTAGTGATGAAGCATTCACTGCTTCCAGTACATAAGTTCATTATACCCCAGGGCACTTATGGATTACTTACATTAAAAAGATATTAAAACTGACTGAAGTCTGAAATATGTTAAAAAGAAACTACAAATATTTTAACTCAACTCAGAAACTACAAAATTATGAAAAATTGTAGAAATGTTCACCTGAGATGAATTAATTTAATGCAACCTGAAAAGAAGAAAACTAACTCCCCATGCAGACATTATTTAAATATCTTGTGTTCTGAATTAGGTATGACTTCTGCAGGGGGTGGGGTCAGGCATGGGGGAAGTGGAAGGGAAAGAATATCAGGATTGATCAAAAAAGTCAGCTAGCTCTTATCTAAAAAGCAAAACAAATGAAATGACAGATAAATGAATAAAAAATTATACAAAGGAGCTTTTTTCAGTACTAATTATTGTTTAAAAAAACAGACAAATAACTATAAATAAAGCCCTATGAGATTAAGGGTACACATGGAAGGAAAAAACCCAGACTTAGAGCAAGTCAAACAAAAACCATAAAAAAGAGGCAGTAAATAGTATAGGCTTGTTTTGGGGGTGGGATGATGAATAGCTTTTTAAATAAAATGTATATTTGAAACCAGAAGATCTGGGTTTGAGTCCAAGATACGTCACTCATCAACTAAGTGACCGTGGGCAAGTCAGCCTCTCTGAGTCTCTTTCCTCATATATAAAATGAGTTTAATAATACTGGAATTAAGATACAAGGTTTTTGGGACAAGAATTCACTATTTGACAAAAAATTGCTGGGAGAACTGTAAGGCGGTTTGGCAGAAACTAGATATAGACCAACATATACCACATAATAGGATATGGTCAAAATGGGTATATAATTTAGACATAAAGGGTGATATAACCAAATTAGAGGAGCATGGAATATTTTACCTGTCAAAGTTATGGACAAGGGAAGAATTTATAACCAAATGAGAGAGAGAGCATTACAGGATATAAAATAGATAATTTTGATTATATCAAATGTAAAGGGTTTTGCACAAATAAAACTTACATTGCCAAGATTAGGAGGTATAAGTTAGGTGAATTTTAGTATGTGTAAAGTAAACTTGTGAGGCTACTGCTGGCAATATGCCTTCATTGTCTGTTGCCTTATAAAGTAGGTGGGTATTGGTCAGTGAACAGGGAACCCTTAGGATTGAATGCACAAGCCAGAATGTTGTGTGTGCCTTGACTGGCCCCCATCAAGGCTTTGGGGAAATCTGTTTGCCTCAACTGGTCCCCAGTGAGGTTTGAGGGGATTTAGTGGAATGCACAAGTTGTGCCTGTCTTGACTGACCCCATCAAAATATAGGGGTAGTTGTCCCCCCCTCCCCGCTTCTTGCCGACCCCTGTGAGAAGGATGATTAAGGAGTGATGGAGGAGTTGTGTTCCCATTATCATCAACCCTTTCGAGAGGACTAGACTGGAATAAAGTAAGATTATTAACCTCTTCAAAGCTTAGTATCTTTTCTGTCTGACCAGATCAAGAGTGAACCTGTGCTAGTGGGTTTGTTTGATTTCTTTAAGACAAGAAATGGAAACAGGAAACTGAGGGCTAAGGGGGACATTGAAACAAGTTTCTCTGATAAGGGCATCATTTCTCAAATATATAGATAACTGAGTCAAATTTATAAGAATGTGAGTCATTCCCCAAATGATAAATGGTCAAAGAATATGAACAGGCAGCTTTCAGAAGAAGAAATCAAAATACAGTCTTATGAAAAACTATTTAAATCACTATTGATTAGAGAAATGCAAATTAAAATAACTCTGAGGTACTACCTCACACCTATCAAACTGGCTAATGTGACAAAAAGGGAAATATGACAAATGTTGGAGGGGATATAGAAAAATGGGGACACTGATGCATTGTGGGTAGTTGTGAACTGATCCAATCATTCCAGGGAGCAAATTGGAACTATGCCCAAAGGACTATAAAACTGTGCATATACTCTGATCCAACAATACCAGTACTGAGTCTGTATCCCAAAGAGATCTTTTTCAAAAGAAAAAGGACCTATTATACAAAAATAGTTATAATAGCTCTTTTTGTGGTGTCAAAGAACTGGAAATTGAGAGGATACCCTTCAACTGAGGAATGGCTTAAAAAGTTGTGGTACATAAATGTAATGGAATACTCTTGTGCTACAAGAAATGACTAGCAGAATGCTCTCAGAAAAACCTGGAAAAACTTAAATGAACCGATGCAAAGGGAAATGAGCAGAACCCGGAAAACACTGCGAACAGCAACAGCAATACTGTATGATGACCAACTGTGAATGATTTAGCTATTCTCAGTCATACAATGATAGAAGACTAAAGGACTTATGATGAAAAATTCTATCCACCTCCAGAGAAAGAACTGATGAAGTCTGGATGCAGATTGAAGCATATTTTTAAACTATTCTTGGACTTTTTTTTTTTTGGTCTGCATTTTCTTTTGCAACATGGCTAACAAGAAAACGTCTTATTTGACTTCAAAAATATAATCTATCAAATTGCTTGCCTTCTCAAGGAGGGAGGAGAGGTGAGCAAGACAGAAAAGGAAATTCAAAATTTCTCAGAAGAATGTTTGTTTACATGTAATTAAGGGAAAAAAGTTAAATGTAAAAAAACTACTTAAGCTACCTATCTCAGAGTTATTTTGAAGAAAACACATTGTAACTGTAAAGCACTGTAAATGTGAGTCATTTCTGATTATTATAACGTATAAATCTATATTCATATATCTTAGCTATAAGAACAGCATGTCAAATAAGAAAGATTACAAAGGTTATGAAATGCTATTTCTGATTCTGAATAAATAGACACAATGAGTAAAAATTATGACAACTCAGGGATCGTAAGTCTACATATGGGGAAGGGAATAAGCATTTATATAATATCTACTATGTGCCAAACACTTTACAAGTATTATCTCATTTGGGCCTTGTAACAATCTGACATGCTAAATGCTATTATTATTATTCCTATTTTTTACAGCTGAAGAAACTGAGGCAAATGGATGTGAAAGGACTCATTCATGGCCACACAAGTATCTACGGCCAGATGTGAACTGGGCTGTTCCTGATTCCAAGCCTAATATTCTGTCCACTGTACCACCTACCTGCCTCTATATCAGTTTCCCTTTTTTTTTTTTGGAGGGGGAAAGGCAAGGCAACTTGAGTTAAGTGACTTGTCCAAGGTCACACAGTCAGTAAGTGTGCCGAGTGTCTGAGGCCAGATTTTAACTCAGATCCTCCTGACTCCAGTGCTGGTGCTCTATTTACTGTGCCACCTATAGGCCCTCTCTCTTTGTTTTAAAATCAAAGTGAAATAAGAAATTAATATGTGTTCTTTCCCTCCCTCCCTTCCTTCCTTTCTTCCTTCCTTCCTACTTTCCTTCCTTCCTTCCTTTCTCGTTTCCTTCCTTCCTTCCTTTTTCTTTCTTCTTTTCATTCTTTCTACCATCTGACCAACTGTCACTAACTGGGCAGGAAGTAGCCTAGCTGAAGGAGTAAGACACCTCGAGGGAAAGATAAGAGGTGGCATTTGCAGGTGGATGAGACCACAATCACCACGGCCGCTCACACCACACTGAAGACAGTCCAGGGCCTTAAGTCCAAGAGCTGTGGCACTCCCAGATACGCCCCCAAAGCCACCATCCATGAAACAAGCCTTGTAGAGATGCTGGCGACTGCTCCTACCTCCCTGGCAGTCATAACTACTAAAGATCTCATCACCACAGTCCTTGGCCCCATCCAGCAGCTCTGCATCAGAAATGGATAAGGTTTTGCCTATGGAAATAACATTAAACAATAGGCATTACCATCTGCTTTGCTGCTGCACCCTAAGGTCCACGGTGCCTTTCTTCATCCTAGATTGGGAGTCCTTAGAGAGTGGGGAGTTGTCTTCTTTTTCTTTTTGTATCCACAGCATTTAACGTGATATTTCATGTGCAGTAAGTGCTTAATAAATGCTTTTTTCATTCATTCATTCACTCATTCGTTCATAGTATTTATTCTAAGTTAGAATATAAGAAATGGAAATAAAAATTTTAAAGCTAAATTAGAAATACTCTGCAAAGTAATTCAAAGACTCAGTTATCAATTTAACAACTTAGAGTGCCTTAGACCCACCCATACTCTGACTAAAAAAAAAAAAGTGACAAATAAATGCCTTTGGATTTACAACAGAGCAACTAAAACCTCCAAGGATTATCCATCTTCCTGCTGTGTTGCAGACTGCTCAGTCACTCACAGTGCACATGTTTTCCCCTAGATACCTGGTATTTCACCAGAAGTCAGTTAGGGGAAGACGTTCTCATTTCACACCCAACTAAGCTCCCACCTAGGGGGTATAACTGCTAGAGCACTGGGCTCGGAGCCTGGAAGGTCAGAGTTCAAATCCAGCCCCAGCCATTTCATACTTGTATGACCCTGGGCAAGCTGCTTGAGCTTTTCAACTGTAAATGGGGAATAATAAAAGCACCTCTTCCGGGTTGTTCCCAGGATATTTGTGCAGTGTGTAGTACAGTGCCTGGCACATAAAAGTCACTTAATATATGTTTGTTCCGCTATTTATAGACATCAATCCCAGAAGCTCCCCTGGTCAATTCCTGCGTAGAAATACCATACTAGCTTATGAACTCCCACTATACAAATTCTTGGTTCAGCTTACTGAATTGTCAACTACTTGTGAGGCCAAGGACCTCATCTTGTTTACTTCTGTGTCTCCCTTGGTACCTAGAATAGCGCTTTGTCTTTGGTAGGCACTTTATATTTGGATAAATTAAATTCCTATATCCTTTTAGTTAGGAGACAACCAAGTCATCTCATAGGATCGTAGTTCCAGAACTGAAGGGGAATTCTGAAGTTATCTAGTACATCCCTCTCATTTTTACAGATGAGCAAACTGAGACCCAAAACGGTCCCATGATCTGTCCAAGGTTACAGGGGTCATAAGTGGCAGAACTCAGTTCCAGCCTTGGCTTGCAAACTCCTGCACATTCTGAATTGCACCACATTGTCTCCCATGAGCTCTCACTGAGATATTTCATTATGTACCTAGCTTAGAACTTTGGTCAGTTTTCAGATCTAACCACAGTTATCCAAAAAATGAAGCAAAGGAGTTCCTCTCCCCAAATGCCTACAAGTATTTTGTAGGTGAGATATTGTTTGTACAGTTTTACTGCTTTTTATTTAAATGTGCGGTGTGGCTAGTATGTGTTTCAATTGTGTATTTCAATTTTAAAGTTTCTTAAATCATGAACTTAATATAATTTTAAAAAATTATACCACTTAGAACATAGCCTTGCATAGTAGACAATAAATATTTGTGAATCTGATTTTGACTTAAGGTGAATATAAATAAACATATAAATTTGGAGCAGCTAGGTGGCACAGTGGACAGAGCGGAGAGCCTGGAGTCAGGAAGATGCATCTTTGTGAGTTTAAATTCGGCCTCAGACACTCACTAGCTATGTGACTCTGGGCAAGTCACTTAACCTTGTGTGCCTCAGTTTCCTCATCAGTAAAATGAGCTGGAGAAGGAAATGGCAAATCAGTCCAGTATCTTTGCAAAGGGTCATACACACTGAAAAACAAAACAAAACCCAAAAACAACAAAATAAATTTTGAAGAATATTCAACTCCAAAATGGTAAATGAATTTTCCTAATCTTATAAAACCATAAGGAAGACAGAACAGAGTAAAAACCAATAAGCACTTATTAAGAACCTATTATATTCCAGATACTGTGCTTGGCACAGGGTGGGCTGGGAGGGGAAAACAAAGATAGAGATAAAGTAGTCTTTTGCTATAAAGCAATAAAATTAAAGAACTTACATTTAGAGTCTGTCAACAAGCATTTAATCAGCATGCTCCCTGCCCTTTAGAGAGCTCCCATTCCAATGGGGGGAACAAATACACCATAGAGAGTATGGATGGAGAGTGATGGCACTGGCAGTGTTAGGGTAGAGGAAAGGCCTCCTGAAGAAGAACTTGGGCCTTGAACTAAGTCTTCAAGAAAGCCGGGGAAGTCGGTAATCATAAGTGACAAGGGAGAACATGCCAGGTACAAGTAGACAGATAGTGAGAAGGAATGTGTCAGGAGACGGAGTGTTGTGGGGAAGAATAGCAAGAAAGCCATTCTATTTTTTTTTTTTGAGGGGGAAAGGCAAGGCAATTGTGATTAAGTGACTTGCCCAAGGTCACACAGCTAGTAAGTATGACAGGTATCCACACTTGAACTCAGGTCCTCCTGACCCCAGGACTGGTGCTCTATTCACTGCACCACCTAGCTGCCTAGAGAAAGTCATTCTTGACAGATCGTGAAGTCTGTGAAGGGAAATCATGTATAAGAAGACTGGAAAGGCAGGAAGTGATCAGATTATAGTCAATAATCTGTCAATAGTCACTGGAGTTTATTGAGGAGGGTGGTGTGGTCAGAATTATGCATTGAGAACAATATCACTTTAAAAAAAGGAATATCACTTTAGCGGCTGTTTGAAGGATAGTTTGGATAGAGGAGACTTAAGGCAGGGAGGTCATATAGGGTTCAAGAGGCCAAATCAAAGGTGACAAGAGCTTGAACTTGGATGGCGGCCACATGAGTAGAGACGAGACGGACGTGAGATGTTATAGAGATATAATCAACAAGATTTGTGAACTGAATAGACACAAGGGTAAGAAGAATGAGGTGTTCAGGATGACTGAACCTCAGTGACTGATTATGAACCCAGGTTACCACAAAGATGACAGTGTTCTCCATTAGAAAGAAGCAGGGAAAACCAGGCTCAAAGTCTCTCACATTGATTTTTTTCTCACCCAGGTCAAAATATAACTCTTCAGGCACTATACTGAAGAGTGAATCTGAGTTCAATGTCATTCCCTGATTAAAAGGACCTTAAAATCTAATGGGGAAAACAAGACATATCTGCATATAAAGTTAAATAACAATACAAGACCAAAATACGGAAGATTTCACAAGTCAGGATATGTTGGTACAGACTATAGACTACAGACAATCTACAGTAATTTGCTACATATACCCTCCTCATGTCCATCTCCTGGCTTTCCTGGCTTCCATCAAGCCCCAGCTAAAATCCCATGTTCTTTAAGAAGCCTATCAAGATCCTCGTTAGTTTTCAGACCTTTTCTCTGTGGATTATACCCCCAATCTAGCCCATACATATCTTGTTTATACATAGTTGTTTTCATATTGTCTTCCCCACTGGACTATCAGCTTCTTGAGAAGCTGATTTTTTTAACCTTTTTTTTTTAACCTTTGCATCCCCAGCTTTTAGCACAATGTCTCACACATAGTAGGTGCTCAGTAAATGTTTATGGACTGCCTGACTGACAAATGAAGTGTACACAACAGCTTCTTGTGAACTTCTTACTCTCCACCTGTCACTCAGTGCGACATGCATCCTACGTACAGTACAGATGCTGAACTCTCCCCCATAGAGAGCTAAAATCATGGAGCTCCTGGCAGACCACCAGCAGCACCAGGCTCATGTTGGGGACATTGGTTATATTCCCACGGAGCCTCGCAAATAAGAACAGCCATAGATGAAAACTGCTGCCAAACCAGGAGAACAAACTCTAGAGTGATAACAACATTAGAGAGAACAATAACTTGGAAAGACTTGGAGTACTATGATCAATGAGTCTAAAACAATGAAGATGAAACACACACTTACCTCCTGCCTGAGAGATGAACTTAAAATGAAGAAAGAGACGTACATTTTCAATCATGGCCAATGTGGGAATGTGTTTTGCTGGACCATGCATATATATGGTAAGGGCCTTACTTCTTATATATATTTTTTCCAATGTAGGTGGAGAAAGAAGTGGGAGGGGATAATTATCAGAAAAAAACAAGAACTAGTTGAAAAATAATTAAGGGTAAAGGTGTCATCAAAGACACTGCATTTAAAAAAAAAACTTTGCACCAAAAAATAAGTTCACTCAACACAGTAATCTTATTATTATGGCTATTTTTATAAGCTATAATATGCATATGTTATATTAACTTTGTTTTATGTTCAATATTGCTTTGTATGTTAATAAAATTACAGTAAATTTTTAAAAAGTAAAATGTAAACCTGAAAATATAAATAAAAATAAATAAAATATAAAGCTTAGAAAAAAACAACTGTGGGACTCCAAATCATCTAGTTTTTCAGTCTCACAAGAATAAAGTATGTCATAAGACAAACCTATCATCCCTGTAGTTTTCATTCATTCCTTCATTCAGGCATTTATTATGTTGTATTATATACAAGTTTACAGTGGGACAGCAATGGTATTATGGAAAGCACAGCACCTGTACTTAGTAGATGTTTACTAAGTGTTTACTAAGATGTTTACTAAGTGTTTACTGAATTGAATTAGATTAGGAGTTAGTGTTCTACTCTCAGCTTTTTTCCCTTGGTGAACTATGGAACCTACTTCACTTCCCTTGCTTTGAGTTTCCTTATGTATACAATGGAGAAAGAGGACTGGATAATCTCTGAGGTCCCTTCCAGCTCTAAGATGCTAAATATACAGATAAATTACAGAGGGTCCCTGCCTTCAAAGAGCACATCATCTGGTATGTAATAACATACATATATGTTATTATGTGTATGTAAGTATGTGTGTATATGTACATATATATATATACACACACAGGATACAACTTAGAATATGACAAATACACAAGACTAGGACATAAAATTAAACTTATAGTGAACCTTGCCATATATATAATCCAGGAGTGGGGAACTTTCGAGGCCTCTAGGTCCTCAGGTGTGGCCTTTTGACTGAGTCCAAGTTTTACAGAACAAATCCTTTTTATTAAGGGAATTTATTCTGTGAAGTTTGGATTCAGTGAAAGGGTCATACTTGAGGACCTAGAGGGCCTATCCCTTCTTTCTCTTGATGAGGAAGATGAGGACCAGCAATGAGGAGTGGTTTGCCCAAAGTTAAAAAGGGGGCAAACTGAAGGTTTAGATGCAAACTTAGGTCCTTCTCACTCCAAATTCAGTGTTCTTTCCATAACGTTCTATGAGACCAGATGAAGGAGAAATCACTTCCTGCTAAAATAGTCTGGTCTTGAAATAGAGAAGACCAGGCTGAGAGTGCTTTCTAGACTAGAGCTTTGGGAAGTTTTGATGGCAGTGCCATCTTGCGCTGCCACATGCCATGTGCCAATCGTCCCAGTCTTTGGAGACCTCCTAAATCTGTGACAAATAAATATGCTTTTCTTGTAGATGTGTACTAGCTAAATTGCACAACAGAGTGGCATAAGTAGCAAGATGAATGGCTGTAATGACAGTTAATAAATGTATGAAAATGGCTAACAAATACCCTTTCAAAAGAATGGGAATCAAAATCAATACAGGCATACCTTGTTTTATTGCTTCACTTTATTGCATTTTGCAGATGTTGCATTTTTTTAAATTAAAGGTTTGTGGTATCACTGCATTGAGCAAGTTTGTTGGCACCATTTTTCACAGTGTTCACACTGTGTCTCTGTGCCCCCATTTTAGTAACTCTTACGATATTTCAAACTTTTTCATTATTATTATAGTATATGTTATGGTGATCTGTAATCAATGATCTTTGATGTTACTATCACAATTGTTCTGGGAAGCCCCAAACCATGATCATATTAGATGGTGAATTTAATCAAGAAATGCTGTGTGTGTTCTAGCTGCTTCATTCAATTGGCTGTTCCCCTCTCTCTCCTTCTCCTTGGGCCTCCCTACTTCTTGAGGCACAGCAATATTAAAAGATATTACATAAACTTAATGTATAGAATAGCAGCAGTGTTTGAGAGGAGTGAGTCCAATTTTGAAAGAAGTCCTAGCATGCCTAAAATGCTATCAAACGGCATCACATGCTACAGAGAAATTTTCATGAAAGGAAGAATCAATCAATGAGGCAAATTTCGTTGTTATCTTATTTTAAGAAATTGCCACAGCCACTCCACCCTTTAGTAACCACCACCCTGGTCTGTCAGCAGCCATCAACACTGAGGCAACAACCTCCACCTCTTTCCCCCCCACCTCCCCCAGCAAAAAGATTACAACTATTGAGGGCTCAGATGACAGCATTTTTTTTAAAGAAATACAGTATTTTTAAATTAAGATATATATTGGGTTTTTCAGACATAATATTATTGCACACTTAATATAATTCAGTATGGTGTAAACATAACTTTGTACTGGAAAACTGAAAAATTTGTGTGACTTGCTTTATTGTGATATTTGCTTAATTGCAGTGATCAGGGACTGAACCTGCAATATCTCTGAAGCAAGCCTGTATCACACACACACTTTATATTCACTAATTCCAGAAGAGAAAAATTAAACATTCTGTAAAGTTCTACTCTAACACAATTGCACAGGGCTCTGGAATGATGAAAAATGCTACATCAAAGAAATAGAAATTCAAGCATCTTAGAGGAAATGAAAAACAGGGATCTCCAGGATTAACATTGGAAATGTCATAGGCAAACCATGAAGTCATGGTAAATACCATTGGGGTTACAGGATGCCATGGGGAAAGATTAATTGATTTCTTGTTGGTATGGGTCCAAAGTAATCAGTAGCCTCTGCCAATGGGTGATGTGACCACTTGACGGAAACAGAAAAAAAAATGCCAATAACAGAAAAAAGCCTTCTAAGCAAAGCACACTTATCAAGCTGTTCGGTTCATTTCAGAGAGGGTAAGAATTTACCTCTTTTTTGTGTCATGGACCTCTTTGGCAAAGCAGTAATACCTATGGACCTCTTCTCAAAATAGAGTTTTTAATAACTTAAGGAAATGCCAAACTTCAGTTAAAAGTTAATAAAAATAAAGGCATAATTTTTTCCCCACACAACTTCATAGAGCCTCTATCCAGGGATCCCTCAGGGGTCCATAGATCCAACATTAAGTACTACTTATTTAGAATGACCCACTGTTATTTCCTGGTATTATTTTGTTAATGTGTGATACCACTAAAGACAGCGGAATACTTTTAAACAGAACAGAATACACATGAAGTTGAAGTCAGAAAGTTATATAAAATATGTGAACTATTCATTAGAATATTAAGGATATAAATTATAAGTTTACCAACTTGTAGAGAAGTACAATACTAAAAAAAAAAACTGTTATTTCACAGATAAAGGTACTCCCTTCATCAAAAGAACATAGAAACTGGAGGCAGTTTCATGAGTCACAGTAGCCAAAAAAACAAAAACAAAAACAAAACACTGGTGTGTCAACCTTTTGGCAATGACTCTCTCTGAATCTGGTTTATCTGGTCCTCAGATGATGGTCCACTGCCAGAGCCCTCCAACAACCGATAAGTATTTATCAAGGGCCTGCCTCATGCCAAGCATAGCACTAGGTACTAGGGATACAAAGACAAAACAAATGAAAACAGTCCCTGCCCTTGAGAAGTTAACATTCAATCAGGAGAGAAAAATGTGCATAAATAAGGATATAAAAATGTATACAAAATAAATATATTTTAAAATCCATGTTTTGAACTGAGGTAGGACCTGGTAAAACAAGCAGTTCACTGGTGTGGTCTTTGAGAGTTCAAGGTCACCTCTATGCTGCAGTGAGACATCATAGGAGGACTTTTAGTGGAGGCATAAGCCAAAAACACCATGTATTTATTTGGCATCTTTCTTTAAGACAGGAAGAAAACATTTACACTTTGAGCTCTATTTTCCCACATGATAAAAGGCACTAGAGGATTTGGCCATATGGAGTTGTCCAAGGCAAACTGGACAACTAAAATAAACAAAGGGCAGCTAAAATAAATACAATCTCTGGGCTCTAGCTTACACTACCTTTGCCCCTTGCCATCCTGTGTGTTTAACTACATACGTACTTTGGACAACGGGCCACCTCAGCTATCTTCAACTAAAAGAGAGGAAAAAGGGGACTTCCCAATTTGTTGAACTCAGGCCATATAGACAACAGAATAATCACAAGGAAGATCGTGTTTTACAACAGGATTCAGTGGTAGGAAGGCACAAATGAATGTCCTCGATGGATCATCAATTGGTCCTACATTCATTCATTTTGCCACAGGAGGAGCATTTGCTTCCTCTTCAGTGACAGAGAATTAAAGTCTACTGCTTTTTTCTTTCCCAGGGGGCTGCTTTTGCTCCATCCCTAACACTCTGAAATGCCTCTGTTTTGTTGTTAAATCCATCTCCTTTCATTAATAATGATTATACTTAGCTTTAAAAGATATTATTTGGGTTGTATCTAGAACTCCTTTGTTTTTTGAAATATTCAATTCCAATTTTTACCCTCCTCATAGTAGAACATAAGTTTCTTTAAGGTAGGAACTATTTCAGTGTATTTGTATCACTGCCATCTAGTAGAGGGTCTAGCACGTAGGCACTTAATAATAGGCTTGTAGGGGTGGCTAGGTGGTGCAGTGAGTAGAGCACCAGCCCTGGAGTCAGGAGGACCTGACTTCAAATCTGGCTTCAGACACTTGACACACTTACTAGCCGTGTGACCTTGGGCAAGTCACTTAACCCCAATTGCCCTCCAAAAAGCAAAAAAAAACCCAAAACAAAACCAAACCAAACCAGTAGGTTTGCAGAATGATAAACTGTACCCCAAACTCTGATATGACTGGAGCCTACAGAGTCCCCAATGACAATAGCAGTAATAACAAAAAAAATCATATTAACAGGATTTTAAGGTTTACAAGCATCTCTAGATTTAGCTCAGCAACCTGGGAGCTGGTTGTAATCTGGATCACCCACCCACATTTTAAATCACTATGGCAATACAGACTTTTAAGACCCTGGGCAGCCATCTGGTTCACCTTTCTCCAAAAATTATCCATATGTAGATGTCCTTCAAATCCCCAGTAACCGGAGAATACTCAAGGATCCCACAATTACCCCAGGTTCTGAACATGTAAATCAGGACTACAATTTTCTAGCAATGGTCCTTTAGCTCTTGAGGTGATTTTTTTTTAAACAGCTAAGTAAATTGTAGTAAGCTTTTTGCAAGATTGCAAATATTTTTGTAGAAGGAAATGAATACTTTTTCTCATTTCTTAAAGGCCAATGGTAGGTGCATATAACTTAAAAGTTTCCTCCCAGATTTTATGACCCTATCAATATGCCTAGAACAATTTTCATAATGAACTTCATAGTAAGAGACCTATATGCTAAATTACTTCCTTTTTTATTTTTTAATATAATTTTTTATTTGTTTTCTTGTTTACATCATTCATTTCCATGAGATTTTTGAGTTACAAATTTTCTCCCCCGTCTTTCCCCTACCCCAACCCCAAAACAGCGATCCCACTGTGTAGCCCCTCCCCCAATCTGCTCTCTAACTTTCTGGTAAGGCAGGAAGGGTCTCCCTACCCCAGCCCCTGTATATCTTAATTCCTAGTTGCATGTATTTCAGAGCTTTAAATTCTAGATTCTTTTCGTTCCTCCCTTGTCACCCACCCCCACTGGAAGGACAAGCAATTCAATACAGGCTGTTTGTATGTGTGATTATACAGGACATCTTCATAGTGGACATATTGTGACAGACTGATCATATGTCCCTCCTTCCTATCCCTCCCC
>CM053600.1:77631832-77673015 GCA_028646575.1 Pseudocheirus occidentalis
GGAGGGTAGAGTGCTGGGCCTGGAGTCAAGAAGACTTGTCTTTGTAAGTTCAAATATGGCCCCAGACACACTTACTAGCTGTGTGACCCTGGGCAAGTCACTTAACCTGTGTTTGCCCTAATCCACTGTAGAAGGAGATGGCAAACCACTCCAATATCTGTGCCAAGAAAACCTCACATGGGGTCATGGAAAGTCAGACATGACTGAAAAAAGACTGAACAATAAATGTCTATTGCCATTATTGTATGATATGACCTGGAAAAAGGTTGAAAAGGGTTGAACATATTGACTTATAAGGCTCCTTCTAGCCCTAAATGTACTGTTCAGTAAACTTATGATTCAGTGTTGGGCATCATCTTTACCCTGCTTCTAACTCTTCTATGTGGGAAGACACATATGAGAATAATACAAGGCAAGGTAGTAGGTACTTCAGAGGGAGTGCTCACATTGATGAAATCATGTATCCATTGAAATATCCTATAGAAAAGAAGGCAATAGGTTGAACATACAACTTCCTGTTCTATTGAGCTTTAAAAAATTATGTTCTAGGATCCACAACTGGTATGAAACTAGAGGCCTGCCTAGATCACTACCCATGGGGATGAGGGTGGGGTAGATGGTGGTGGTGTGCGGAAGACTTGCTGCTTGTAGTTTTTTTTAAGCTCACTAAATCCTCCGTTAAATAGAAAATCCAGCTAAAATAAATATTACGAAAGATAGTAGCCAATGGTTTTCTTTCATTCAGATAACTTATCTTTCAATTGGTTTGGTGACCAGTAGCCAAGTGATTCTTTAATAAGTGAATACAGAAATAACTCTAGCATGCACCAATACTTTCCTAACCTGAAGCATGCCAGAAGAAAGTTATTGGCAAGCAGAGCTCACTGGATATGCCACTGAGAATTAGGAGAAGGAGGTTCCAGACTGAAAACTGAGTAAAATCAGAACTCTGTTCTACCATTAACTAGTTCTGTAAACTTAGTCAGTAGCTCCCTGTAGCACCAATGCAATATTTACAGCACCCACAATCAGGATAGAGACTGTGACTCTTATCGCATGATGGATAGCAAAATATGCCAGACTCCCCAGATAAAGGAGAAAGCTGAAGGATTTATTTAGAGACCAGAAAACCAAATCCCCAAACCAGTAAGCCGATTCCATCATAGTACCATATTCAGAAGCTATAATAATGACGCTGAGAGACACAGTATCCTTTAGCCTTCCCACAAACCAATACAGGATCAAATTTTACTCACGAGCCTATCTGACTCCTTGCCTAAGCTCCTTTGTCCCCAACTGTCGCTCTCTACCAGCTTCTCTGTGGGCTCTGCTTCTCCTCAGCATACTCCTCCTACCACAGACTACATTAAGCCTATCAGGGGGGCAGGGATTATCTTGGGGGGGGGCGGTGTCTTCAAACTCCCCCCTAGGTCTGTTAAGGGGAAGGGAAGAACTTCAGATTTCCATTCCTATTACATTCCCTAATTTGTAAAAGGAGGACATTGGATTAGATGATGTCTAAGGATGCTTTCAGCTCAAACATTCTTTAATTCTATTCCTAGCTATGCCATTGACTTGCTAGGTTGCTGTTGAGAAAGTCACCTAACCTTATTCTGTCCCATTGTGATCTTAATAGGGCAGTTTTGAAGAATCACATGAAGAGATCTAGTCATGGCTGCAGGCAGTCTGTGAACTCTGAACAGAGATGCTTGGAAAGTATAAACCCCTCTGGCATTCAGATCCCTTCAGAGTCTGGTTCCAGCCTACCTTTCTATGCTTACTGTACATTATTTCTGTTTGTACTCCAGTCAAACTGACCCATTTGGTGTTGCTCTAGATGACATTTTATCTCCTGTTTCTGCATCATTGTATAGACTGTCCTTCATGTCAGGAGTGTACTTCCTTCTTACCTCCCCTTCTTAGAATCCCTAACTTCCTTAAAAGCTCATGTCAATCACTACATGAGGCCTTTCCTGATCCCCTTAGCTGCTAGAGCCTCCCCACAAAATTACCTATTATTCAGAAATTTGCTAGTAAATGTTTAACAAACAACTCTCAGCGGGGAAGAGAAAACAAACAAATAAACAAACAGTTTTCTACACAACAGGCTTTAAAGTTTAATCTCCCTTATTAACATTTCCTCCAGTAGTTTCTTAAGTCTAGACAAGTGACCTGGTGATAAATCAAGGCCTCTTTTGTAGCTTTTGCCGATTTCTGAGGTCTAAGGTTCATACTGAAAATTTAACTGTTAGTTCTCCTGAGCTACTTCAAGGTGGCTCCAGTACATTCCTATTTATATTTATTATACACATAATAAGTGTTTGCTCATATGAACACATTCTATTTTCTTCATAGAATTTATGTGCCTAGAAGGCAGAGACAATTTTTAGCTGACAGTGCCTGCCACATAGTAGGCGCTTAATAAGTAATGACCGTAGACAAGGGAGGCAATTTTGCCTTTAGTTGAGTTGTGTAACTTGTATTCAGTGGATCAACAACCTTTGTCTGACTTTGCTCAAACTTAGTCTAGCTGTTCAACGAGATAGCTAACTTAGTTCTCGTCTTTCAATGTGCACATACGTTATCACATGAAGAATATGTACTGAGCTGATGGATCATGGGATATTACAGAGCTGTTGCTTTTACAAATTTCTGCAAATTAGACAAAACATTCCACCGATAAAATACTTGCAGATTTCTAAACATCTCTATCTCACTTGAAGATCAGGCTCTATTGAGTCAATTTGTTTGGACCCTTTTGATAATTTTTTTTTAAGTTTTACATAGTTTATTTGTGATCTGATGAAAAATTATCTTCACGGATAAACATAATCCATAGTGCCTTTTAGTCCTTCTTTTTGCCAGCACCGACATTTGCCTTTGCAGTACCCCTGACTTTCTTCATTCTGTATTTACGTTCCTTTCACTGCTTTCTTGGTGTCTTTTTCTTCTCATATAGACCATGCCTTGCAAGTCTGTGCTTTGGTTCATTTTTCTTTGCATAGTCAAGAAAATCATAAATCATGCCAAAGCCTGTTGTTTTGCCACCATGAAAATGGGTTCTGAATCCAAAGACAAAAATGACGTTTAGAGTTGTCTTGTACATCTTGGCCAGTTTTTCTCGAATTTCAGTCTTGGGCACTGTGGCTTTTCCAGGATGAAGCACATCTATAACTATCTGTTGACACTGAAGAAGTCTGTCATGAACTTCCTGGTTCTGGTGGTTACAGTGTCATTCATGGTGGCGGCCAGCTCCTTGAGTAGCAGGAGAGGGAATGGTGATAATTTCTTATTTAAATAGAAAGCTCAACCCTATAATCCATGCAAGAGACCTTGAACAAGTTCTCCCAGTCATTTCGAAGGTAATTAAGATAGTTATACCAGCTGGTTTGGAGGAAAACGGACACCAGCAGCAACCTTGGTGATAGAAGGCTGAAAGCAGCATCTTGAATTCTGTTCTGTTGGCATGACACAGCCTTCATCTGATGTTCTTTTATGTGAAGGGAAGTGTTGCATTAAAAGCATCACACTTCAGACCAAACTAAATGTAGTGTGGCATTTGAATCACTTGCAAAAAATAAAAGTGAGTTTTAAAGCTCGAGAGTGTTTTTCCAATTCCTATGCCCTACTGTCTTACTTCTGGTTAGTCATCACCAGGTGACTTTGTGTTGGCTAATTAGGGTTTAGAAAACTGAAAGTGGTAGCCATTTAATAAGGTTTAAACTTCACACAAAATAGTAAGACAGTGGTTCGCTACAGAAATCAGTTTAACCAGTCTGAAGGATGAAATACTCCTTTAGAACAACATGTAACTTACAAAACCACACCCAGTACTTTCTTTCCCACCTTAACTTTTCAGTTTCTGTTTTTCTAAGTCTTCATTTATATTCTCCTACTTCCAAGCCACCACAGGCCATGGCCATAATTTAAGGCCCAATTTGTTTTAAATCTACCCTCAGTTGACATTTAAATGATGAGTGGTAATTGTTTCCTCATTACTCTTTTATTATTCACCTAATTGAGAGAGAAACTGGAATTCTAGGCTGCTCTTAAATTCCCCCACCTAAGACCTCCCAAAGCTCTGTAGAATTTTTCTCTCCCATCCTTCCTTTATCTTCCCTTCTGGATATCACAAACTACATGTATAGGGAGATATACTAAGCTTAGTATACTCTCAGCCTTTTTTAGTTCTATTTCATTCTTGTCTACCTCTGTGTAAATGACCCCTTGCCATCCACGACTGCCTTGGCTCCCAAAGGAACCATTGTCCTTTAAATATGACTAAATCAAGTAACAGAAATTCCTTCATAGCCACATAAGCTAGACTTTAACATCACCTAAAAGCTCTCCTTTACGTTAACTAACAAAACAGATTCTCCTGCAGTGAGGTTTTGGAATGTTGCCAGTAAACCAAATTTGAAGCTATGAACATTATAATTCCTCTGTATTGTTAGGAATTGTATGGAAGCTGTATGTCAGTGGAATGTTTAAATAGCTACCCCATGGTAACCTGAAGTAGGCACAAATTCAAGGAAAAATAAATACTCTAAAGTATTATAAAACAGACATGGCATAAAGAGCATTTGATTTGAAGTCAGGAAGACACCAATTCAAATGCTACCTTTGACACTTATTAGCTGTGTGACCTTGGTCAAGTCACATAATTGTCTTGGCCTCAGTTGCTTCATTTGTAAAATAAGGTTGGACTTAATGAACTCTAATCTATGATTCTAATTCAAGTTTTACAATGCAGCTAATGACTACTGGGAATCCTATAGGAGTAGATATACTAATCTTACATGTCACAATTAAAATAAAAAAAACCAAACTTGAGGAAAACTTACAGAATCTCAAGACAGAAAAGACCCCAGCAGCCTGTAGTTCAACCTGTACTCGAAAGGGAACACCCCATGATAGCATTCCCAACAAATGCCAGACATCTTCTGATTGAAGAACCTCCAATGAGAGGGAACCTGCAGAACCCTTAAGCATTCTGTTCTACTTTTGGACAGATCGAGCTGTTGTTTTTCTGATATATGAATACCAAATTTGGCTCTTTGTAACTTCTACCCATTGCTCCTGGTTCTATAGTCAATCAGTCATTTAACAAGCATTTTTAAGGAGCCTACTACAAGCCAGGCACTTTGCTAAATGCTGAGGACTCGAAGAGAGGCAAAAGACAGTACCTGACCTTGAGATCTCATAATCTAGTGGGGGTAACAACATGAAAACAATTATGTATCAACAAGATAAATGCAGGAGAAACTGGAGATAGTAGAGGAAAGGAAGCTAGAATTAAGGGATGTTGAGAAAGGCTCCTTTTCACAAGGCTTTAGCTGGCATTTGAAGTAAGGCTGGGTGGGGCCGTGAGCTAGGTGGTTCAGTGAATAGAGCACTGGCCCTGGAGTCAGGAGGACCTGAGTTTAAAATCCAGCCTCAGATACTTAACACTTACTAGCCTTGTGACCTTGGGCAAGTCACAACCCCAATTGCCCTGCCTTCCCCCCTCCAAAAAGCAAGAAAATTAATGAAATAAGGCTGGAAGGAGAGAATTTTGAGCTCACAAGGACAGCCAGTGAAAATGCCCAGTCACAAATTGAAGTATCTTGTAGAAGGAACATCAAGGAGACCAGTATCCCTGTGTAGCAGATGTGATGGGGCAGGAGGGGGGGGTGAGGGAGAGGGAATAATAAGATGTAAAAAGACTAGAGGGGATCAGGTTAAGCCCAAGAATTTTATATTTGATTCTGGAAGTAATAGGTAGCTACTTGAGTAGGTAGACAACATGGTAAGACTTGCATTTTAGGAAAATCACTTTGACATATGAGTACAAGATAGACTGCAGCGGGAGAGACTTAGGGCAGAGAGACCAGCCAGCAGGCTCTTGAAATAGTCAAGGCATGAGGTTATCAGTGCCTACCCCAAGACAGTATCAGTGTCAGAGAGAAAAGCATGTGGATAAGAGAGAAATGGACAGGCGGATTGTGGGATGTGAGAGAGTGAGGAGAGTATTAACTTCTGGGATGTGAGCCTGCGTGATAGGGAGGATAGTGGTACCATCAGCAATAATAGAGAAATTGGGAAGTGAGGAGGGTTCTGGGTAAGGGTGAAGATTTCATCTTTGGAGATAACCAAGTTTAAGATGTCACTCATAAGAAAAGGTAGGCCTGCAAGTAGTAACAGGCCCTGCCACCTGTAGCTAATATGCTAGGCAGGGAATAGATTACAAGAATACTTAGAATGGAAAGAACTCCAGGGTATAACATACTCGTAAATATTGGTAACACACCCAGCAAGAGCTGTGTATGAATACAAGGATGTACATGGTCAGGATTTATTTAGCGCCTTTCTCCTAGACAACTTAAGTTTAAAAATAATAAACAATTAAAAACAAACAAAAAATCCCTCCCCCTTCCCCATCCATACCAAACAATAAGTGCTATTAACTCTCACATATTTTAAGGATGAAAAGTAAAGAGCATTGATGTGGTAGAAGAAGTAAATCGGAAAAGAGAGAACAAAAATAAAGACCAAGAAGAAAGCAAGCAGTATTTCACAGTCACAGAATTCTGCATCGTTATTTTATTGGTTGTTTTCATTGCCATGATCCATGAATGAGAAACAGAAAAACATCCCCCAAAAGATGGTTATTTCCATGTGAGCAGATGGAAGGTTCTGATAAAGAAAAATCCTGAACTGACTACTAAATCTTAATTTGGAGAGTAACCTATAAATTGTAGTTACTTTTCCAATATTCCCTTCATTTTCAGGATCTTTCCAGGGAGAGTAAAATGGCTTCTGTGTGAGCCATTGAAAGAAAATTTAACAACTGGGGCATATCCTGGCTGGTGATCTATTTCCCTTGTGTCTGGATTTCAGCATGGAGTGTGACCTAAAAGTATTGGCATTGCTTATACAGGTTTCAAAATCAGCTCTACTTGGCAAAGAATACTAACTCTCCCACTTTTTCCATAACCTAAAATTACATTTGAAAGTTAGGTATGACTCAGTGGCGAAATTAATTCCGTTTTATCTGATGGGTGTAGGCAGTTACCTCCTGTACTTTTTTTTTCCTCCTGTACTTCTTAAAAAGATTTTATTGATATTCTTTTTTATATCACCTTCATTTCCCAATAGATTCCTTCCCCTCTCTCTCACCTGGAGAGCCATCTCTTAAAGCAAGAATTAAAGAGAAAGGGGGGAGGTGTAAAAAACGCTATTTCAAAAAGCTATTTCAGCAAAGATAATCAACGTATCCATGGAGTCTTACAGTATGTGCTAGGTTTTCTTCCATAGCCCTTCATCTTTGCAAGAAAGCCAGGAAGGTGCCTCCTTATAACTTCTCCCAGGCTAGGATCAGTCTGCATAATTATACAGCACACAATTTAAAATTTTGTTATTGTTTTTGTTGTAATTGCGTATATTATTTTTCCTGTTTCTGCTTACTTCACTTAGTATCAATTCATATATCTTTCCTTGCCTCTGCATTCTTTATCATAATAATTTCTTATGCCATAGTAATGTTTCATATTTATGTACTACAATTTACTTAGCAATTCTCCAATTAATGAATATCAACTTTATTTCCACTTCTTGGCTACCACAAAAAGTGCTACATTGTGTATTGAACCTTATTTTTTCTTTAGTTCTTTAGTTGACCTTCTTTAGTTGGCAGTGGAATCTTTGAATTAAAGGCTGTGGATATTTTTATCACTTTTTAAAACGTAATTCCACATTGCTTTCTAGAAAACTTAGACCAATTCACAGCTTATCAATGTCAGTCCATCAGTAAACATTTATTAAGTGCCTACTCTTCACCAAGTACCCTGTGAAGAACTGGAACAAAAGTGTATTAGAGTGTGTGACTTTCCACAACCCCTCCAACATTGAGTATTCACTTCTTCACATCTTTTCCACCTTGATATTCTTTACTTGTAGTGCCAAACTGGAATGTTGATAGGTGATTTTGGAGACTGCTAGTGGATAGAGAGTCAACCTTGGTGTCAGGAACATCTGATTTAAAAGTCGTGTCTTTGAGATACGCTAATTGTGTGACCACCAGCGAATCATGTATACTGGGCAGTTTTCTGAGACTTCAAATTACAGAAGAATCACTTTAATTGCCGATCTACATCAGTTTCCTTTGAAATATTGTCGATCCAGAAGGAACTGAAGTTGCTTTTACCATTTGAATGAATGAAGCACCCCCTTAGGAAGCCATGAGTTTGTTAAAGTAATGTAGGCTTTTGCGGGGAGGGGCTATAAAATTTTTTTAAAATTATTTTTATTTTATTAAATATTTCCCATTAAATAATTTTCCCAGTTATATATAAAAAAAACTTTAGCAATCATTTAAATAAATTTTTTTAGTTCCAAATTCTCCACCTCCCTCCCAACCCTTCCCCCTCCTTGAGAAGACAATCAATTTGATATTGATACATGTGGAGTCAAACAAAACATATTTCCATATTAGCCTAAATAATATAGTCTTGATGATCTCCATGGAATTTGTATGTCTCTCCTTGGAGATCTGGATTTAATTTGTGAACTGGTCATTTTGTCTGTAAATATTTCTAAATATGCTATTTGCATTAGCCAGCTCCATTTGAATAGAAAGCATTCTTTTTTTAAGTGAGTAATCGTTTTTTTCTTGTGGAGGTAGGTTCGTAGGATAAATTGCAAGGGGAAAAAAATAAAATGCAATCTTGGTAAAGAAAAAATATCTCTGAATCAACTTTTTCCAAGACCTTTGCATTTTCATGTGCAATTATTTCCTGTACTCTTTATTACCTTTCTTGTTTCTACACATTTGCACGCCATCTCCCTGCCTGCAATATACTCCCTCTTTGACTCTGCCTCTCTCAAAATCCTTTTTTTCTTTAGGATTCAGCTCAATCAGTGAATAAGTATTTATCAAACACTTACTACATGCCAGACACTGTGTTAAATACTGGGGATTAAAAAAGAGATGAGACAGTCCCTGCTCTCAAGGAGGTTACAATCTGATGGGGAAAAGAACATAAATAAATAGGTACATGCAAGATATGTATAGGGTAGATGGAGTAAATTTCAGTGGAAGACCTTGACATCTTCAATGTCTGATAAAGCTCTAAGTGCTCCACAGGCTTTGTTCTCTTTCATGGCTGTTGGAGCATTATTGTTCTCATTTGCCCATTCCATAGGGCAGGGAGTGCTTGGGGCAGACATCTCCCTGACTCATCTGTGGGTTTTAGGCCTGTTAACTTCAACCTGGTTTAGGCGTCTACTGGGACAGTTTTACCAGGGTGTAGCCACTGTGTATGTGGCCGCTTCTTGGAGCCATAGATGGAAGTTAAGTGCCAGGTAGGCACCAAAGCTGGATGAGCAGGCCTGACAAGAGCTCAGTGATCCCTCACACTCAAGTCCTCCCTGAGCACCCCACACACCCATCAGAGAGTAAGACAGGTGTGGGTCACTTGTGGCTTAGCAAAGGATTTTGGGTGGCCCGTGAAAAATGTAGAGGATGTTAAAGAAAGAAAAGATATAATGTGTGCTTTGTCTATGCCTCGCTTGACCTGCCTTCCTCTAGTCCCTGTTGTGCCTGTCAAATAAATTGGTGGGAAGGCTGCCACTGAGGATTCTTTCTTGTTTGTCACATTACCTGAAGTAACCAGATCATCAATCAGTTTGAGAGGAGTAAAAATATATTTTTTTGCTGTTTTGGTCATTACTAAACTTAAACAGCAAGAAAATCTGAAGTATTAAAACATTGTACTGCTTAGCAGAGTCATTTTTTAAAATATTAATGTGATTTCATGATAAATAAAAATCTTAATTGACAAGTGTAATTGATATTAATTGAAATTTGCCCGTTAAGTTTTTTTTTTTTTTTTTTGCAAAATAGTTTAATCATTAATTATACCTTTACTTGGAAATGGATCTGCTAAAAACCTATCCGGGGCCCAAAGAAATTTAACCTGTGTTAATTTTGGCTGCTACCTGCTACCAAGTTGTGCAGGTCTGGAGTAATAAGATTGGAAACATAGGAAGTGGGATGGGTTTTGAAGAGGTTTAAATGGATAGAGTAGTTGGTCTTAGAGTTAGGAAAGCCTGAATTTAGATCCAGCCTCAGATTTGTACTTCCTGTGTGTAACCTTGGACATTTCATTTAGTCTGTTTGCTTCAGTTTCTTCAGCTGTGAAATGGGGAGAAAAGTAGGACTTGTATCTCAGGGTTACAGTAAGGATTAAGTAAGATAGTGCTTGTAAAGCATTTAACATAGCGCCTGGCGCTTGATCAGGGTTTGGTTTTTTATGTCCGTTTTTTTTAAACGGACTCCCTCCTACTTTTTGCCTTTTATCCCTAGTTTCCTTCAAAACTCAAGTGCTATCCGACCCTGGAGTCAGGAGTAGCTGAGCTCAAACCAGGACTCAGACACTAAACACACAAAAACTAGCTGTATGGCCTTGGGCAAGTCACTTAACCCCAAATGCCCTCCGAAAAACAAAAAATTAAAAAATTAAAAAAACCCCTCAAGGGCCATCTCCTTCCTATGGGAAGGGTGAACCGATCTCTCTAGCTGCGTGTACACTCCCTGCCTGTCCTTCAAAAAAACAAAAAAACCACACCAAATAGCTTCATATTCCCCACTGCCTAGTACAGTGTCTGGCACGTTGTGTTGAATGTTCCATTGAGCTCTCAAAAGATTTCCAAGCAAATGAGTATATAATATCCATGTTGTATTATGGGAGTCAGGAGTTATAATACACAGTTAATTCATTTTCAATACAGTCTCTCTGTTCAAAGAATATCATTGCATGATTAAAGTGCCTCATGGTAGAAAGTGAGCTTGATTAGAAGCCAGGACACCTTGGTTTTATCACTGTGTGATGTAACCACTCAGAAATTCCATTTTTCCCATCTCTAAAATGATAGAATTAGACTAATCTCATAGCTCTAAAATCGATGATAATGATCACTTAGATTTTTATAGTGTGTAGCTTTCCTCCCTCCCATCTCTAACTCACAGGATGGTTTTACAAATGATGTCTACTCTAGGTTCAAGGTACTTTGTGGATCCACATTCCTGAAACTATAGCTCAGAAACCTTCACGATGAATGTGTTTGCTTTCAGTAGTCAACCCGAGCACATAATTAGCTTAGAGCAAAAGCATTTAGTGGAGTGGTGTATTTAGCAAATGGCTTTATGTTAGAGCATTCACCCCCAACCTAAGACATAGTCTTCCATAAATAGGCATGCCACCACGGGAGAGAGTGAGCAAGTAAAGAGATTCATTAAGTCAATCATCAGTAAATACTTATTAAAGCACCTGTTGTATGCGAGGTACTGAGCTAAATTCTGAGCATACAAAAGAGCCAAAAGATTATCTCTGCCCTCAAGGAGTTTACAATCTAAAGGGGGAGACAACGTCTAAACAAATATATACAAAGAAAGCTATATACAGGATAAGTAGGAAATAATTAACAGAGGGGGAAGCAGTGGAATTAAAAGAGGGTGGGGAAGGCCTTCTGTAGAAGGTGAGATTTTTTTATTTGGGATTTTAAGGAAGGCAGGGAGGTCACTCAGCAGAATCCGGGAGGGAGAGCCCTCCAGTAATGGGGGACAGCCAGAGAGAAGACCTAGAGCCATGATATGTTTTGTTTGTTAAACAGCCAGGAGGCCAGTGTCACTGCATAGAAGAATATATATTGGAAGGTGTAAGATGACTGGACAGGTTAGGAGGCAGCCAGGTTATTAAGGACTTTGAATACCTAATAAATCATTCTGTGGCTCCTGCAGATAATAGGGAACCACTGGAGTTTATTGAGAATAGTTGTATATGATGATCAGACCCTTGCTTTAGGAAAATTATTTTAGTGGATGAATGGAGGATGGATTGAAGTGGAGAGAGACTTGAGGTGAGCAGACCTACTAGTAAAGTAAGCTATTGAATGATCCAGACATGAGGTGATGAAGCCTATACTAATGTGGTGGCAGTATCAGAGGAGAGAAGGAACCATTAATCAAGAGATTGCAAAGGTGAAAAAACAAAACAAAACCTGGCCTTGGTAATAGCTTGGATATGGAGGTGAGAGATAGCCAAGAGTCCAGCATGACTTGTAGGTAGGTTGTGAGCCTGAGGACCTACAAGGATGGTATTGTCCTCTACAGTAATAGGGAAAGTAGGAGGGAGAGAAGGTTTAGGGGAAAATAAAACCGAGTTCTCTTTTCAACACAATTTAGTTTTAAGATGTCTACCAGACATCCAATTCTACTCTATTTACAAAATATGTAATTACAAAATATGTATAATGTAATGTTAAGGGTCAGGCAGGGAGGGTACAAGCAGCCAAAGGGATCAGTTCACCCTTCCTATAGACATCTAGTCTAGACATCCAAGACCATCTTGAAGGCAGTTAGGGATGTAAGATTGGAGGTCACCGAAGAGATTGGGAAGAATAGGTAAATGTGAGAATCGGCAGCACAGAGATCGTGATTAAATTCATGGGAACTGATGAGATCACCAAGTGAAATAGTATAAAGGAAAAGGAGAGTCCAGGACAAAACATTAAGGGTCACGAGTGAGCATGAAGTCCCCTACTGAGGTAATGTGTATATAGGGACAATTAAAAATTGATTTCTTTGGGGTATAGACCGAGCAGTCTAGATCTTTCTTTCTTTCTTTCTTTCTTTCTTTCTTTCTTTCTTTCTTTCTTTCTTTCTTTCTTTCTTTCTATAGCTGGGTCAGATGGCACATACTGCTTGGTATCTTTTTCTGTAGAATTCAAAATTGTTTTCCAGAATGGTTATACCTGTTCACACGTCCATAAATAGTGTATCAATGTGCCTGTCTTTCCAGGTGCTGCAGGACCTGATGTTTTCTTGTGCTGCTGTCCTTGACTTGTTTCTCTCTGGGCATGGCATCTCATGGCTGGGCTGGGCCCACGAATATGACGCTGTCTTGAGGCTTTTCAATAAAACAGCATCTTCTCAGTGTCTTCACTACAACCAGCTTCTGGCTCAGCTGACATCTTTGGCTGCAGCACTTCAAGGCTTTTCCACAAATAACCAAAATTGGTCTTATGTTAGGCTAGCAGAAAGCTCCTGTACTTTAGCTGCTTTGGTTTCTAGGTTTTGAGGCCTGCCATTTCTGTCATTTTCTAAGCATCCATATTCTTACTCCAAGCACCAAAATCTCTCTTTTCAAACTCTTCACAGAAAGTTTAAGAAGTCATGCCCTTGAATTCCTCTTTCAGATCATGCAAGTATGTCCCCTGTGGCTAGGAGCTTCTTTGGTACTTACAGTTACTGATATGTGAAGGAGGAGACATCTTTTTCCTGATGAGGAGTAGTTAGCTAGACCCATAGTTGAGCTCATTATTTTCTCAATTCACTTCCTGGGTCAGTTTCCCTTTTAAAAACTCTCAGTCTCTCCAGTTTGCTTACTTAAATGAGTGGGTGGGAAAAAGGGCTTGAAGCAATCCTTGCTCAAGGATGCCTGTTTTCTTTGCCAATAAAGAAGGGGGGGCAGGGTGGAAAGAAGGGAGGTTCTGACAGTCTTATATGCAACCCTTTGTGTTCAAAGTCTAAGGGTCTGAAGGAGTGTACTAGGGGCCCTCAAATTCCGACAATTTCAATTTTACTTATTTCTTTAAAGTGTTAGTAGTGTGTTTTATTTTTACATTTCATACGTTTATGGAATATTTGTATTTTCAAGAGGTCCCTTGTAACAAAATAAAATGGCTGAATAAAACTAATAATACAATGACTTCATCTGAAAGTATAAGTGACATTGCACATCTGTAGCACCCCTTCCACCTCAAACCTGACTGTACTATGGATTTTTTATCATGCTCCTAGGAACCTCTTCATCCTGAAAAATCAATTCTGCCTTGGTACTCACATCTCATTAATACCCCTGGAACTCCTCTGAATGGAGGGTGGAAGAAGGAGTACTTTCCCAAACCTCAATTTAGGGGTGGTCCCCCAGACAAGCAATATTTTCATTTCTCCCCTGACTGTGTTGAACTTTTTTATTATCCCCTCCTTGCCTTCCTTCTCTTCTCCCTTTCTGTTTTTAGCTTCTTGTGTGTGTCTGTGTTTTGTCTCTGAGGCCCCCAGCCCCCATTAGATTGTAAGCTCCTTGAAGGCAGGGACTATCTTTCAGAACTTAACACAGTGCCTAGTGTATAGTAGGTGCTTAATAAATGTTTTTTGACTGGGCCTGCCATTTGAAAAAAAAATTGTAGAAATCTTTCTCTTCATCTTACAAGCTGCTGTACCTCTTAGAAGAAAGGAAGAACAGATTTCTTGTAACAAATATGAATAGTCAAGCAAAACAAATTTCTTCAACGACTGTATAAATAATATATGTATACACACATATCTACATCTCTATCTATCTATCCTATTCATCATCTGTCTGTGTCTGTCCGTCCATCCATCTGTCTATCCGTCCGTCCGTCCATCCATCTATCTATTTATCTACCTATCTATCCATGTATCCATCCATCTCTGTCTGTCTATCTATCCATCTATCCATCCATCTATCTATCTATCTCATTATTCACCCTAAAACTGTCATGTCTCTGTAATGGAAAGCGTTTTTCATCATCTGAAATCATGAAAGGACTTTGTATCAATAATAATTCTTACAGCTTTCAAAATTTTTAAAATTTTTACAGTATTATATAAATTGTTTTCTCTGTTCTATTAATTTCATTCTTCATTAGTTTATAAAAGTCCTCTAAATTGTTTTTTTATGATATTTATTTTATAGTACAAATTGTTCTTCCCTTTTTATTTATTTCATCCTATGTATTTTTTTTTTTTGCTCTTTGGAGGGCAGTTGGGGTTAAGTGACTTGCCCAAGGTCACATGGCTAGTTTTTGTGTTAAGTGTCTGAGGCTGGATTTGAACTGGGGTTATCTTGACTCCAGGGCCAGTGCTCTATTCACTGAGCCATCTAGCCACCCTCATCCTATGTATTTTTAATGTCTTTCTGTTTAAAGTCATTATTTTTCCATATTTCTTACAATAGGGACTCCATCACATTCATATACTGAAATTTATTCAGCTACTCTTTAATTGTTGGACATCATCTTAATTCTCAGTTTTTTGCTACTGCAGAAAGAGCTGCTATAAATATATTTGTACATAAGGGACATTTATTTACTAGCAGGGTGTGCTGGGTAAATACTTATAACAGGTTATTAGAAGAAATGTATGCCTAGCATCCTTTTAAGTTTTCTCTCCATTATTAATTTTTTTTCCCTCATGGAAGTCTAGATAATCAACAGCAAAACAATCAAACCCTGATTTGTAGCATTTGTTGATTTCTTAGTTATAACTACTACACAGTAAACTTACTTTTTTTTTGGCTTTTATTTTGGAGGGGGGAAGGCAGGGCAATTGGGGTTAAGTGACTTGCCCAAGGTCACACGGGTAGCAAGTGTTAAGTGTTTGAGGTCACATTTGAACTCAGGTCCTCCTGACTCCAGGGACAATTCTCTATTCATTGAGCCACCTAGCCACCACTACACTGAACATTTAATAGCTGTGTCTTGTTAGCTGGTCATAGCTGGCTCTTTCATACTCCTAGACCTTCTCTTTTTCTTTGATTTCTTTTGGGTCATAGTATAGCTGGGTCAAATGGCACATACTGTGTAGTATCTTTTTTGAATATTTCAAACTGCTTTCCAGAATGGTTGTACCTATTCACAGGTCCATAAACAGGGCATCAATGTGCTTATCTTCCTACAGCCCCTCCAACTTTGACTAATCTCTTTTTTTCCCTCTTTCTTTGAACCACTCTGTTGGGTGTGAGGTGGAATCTCAGAATTGCTTAAATTTGCTTTTCTCTTATTAGTAGTGAGGCAGCTAGATTAGCTCAATGGACTCAGGAAGACCTGAGTTCAAATCCAACCTCAGATACTTACTAGCTGTGTGACCCTATGCAAGTCACTTAACCTTGCTTGCCTCAGTTCCTTATCTGTAAAATAAACTGGAGAATGAAATGGCAAACCCCTCCAGTATCTTTTTCAAGAAAACCCCAAATGGGGTCACAGAGACTCAGAAGCAGCTGAACAACAAATTAGTGGAGCATTTTTTTTTTTTGCCTAGAGACAGCCTGAGTTTTTCTCTTGAGGACTGTCCATGTCAGACTTCTTATCAATTGAAGAATGACTCTTTTTCTTATAAATTTGAATCAGTTCCTTATATATCTTGGACATGAGACCTTTGCTCTCAGTTTTATCCGTGGTATTAGGGGACTTGGTTGATCAGGGATCCTCTATTTCCCTTCTGCACTAGTGGTTTGTACCTTAAATATGTTAAGTCATTTGATCCTAATAACAATCCTGTTGGACAGAGCAGGTAATATTATCTCAGTTTTTTGATAAGGAAACAGGTTTAGGGAAGTTAGGTGATTTGTTCACTCGAATAGCTAGTAGCAGAGTTGGGACTTGAAGCCAGATATAAGGATTTAAAGCCCAGTTGTTTTTTTTTTCTATTACTGTGCTATAGTCCTTCTGTTATCTATGCTTAAAGTGACCAAGATACAATAGAATAAACAAGTTTATTAATTGATCAGCTATTTATTGTGTACTCACTATATTCTAGATACCATGCTAAGTGCTATGCTTGGTAAAAGATGAATATGACACTGGTCCTTACCCTCATGGAGATCACTTTGTAGTAGGACAGAGAAGACGGTGTACAAAATCAAACAAAATGTGTTAAGGATCGTAAGAGCAGTCTAGAAAAAGTTCAGAGGGAGGAGAATCTCTTCTGGCTGGAAGATCAGTGTTAATACTAACAAGAATCTTATGTTTTGCAAAGCATTTATCCCTACAACAACCTTGAAAATAGATGTTAGTATTATCCCTGTTTTCCTGATGGGGAAAAACAAAACCTAGAGATGTCTTCTCTATAATGGAAAGCCTTTAATGGAAAGAGAGGTTAAGTAACTTGCCCAGAATCACATGGCTATTAAGCTAATTAGGTTGAATTTGAACTCAGGTTTTACTGACTCCACATACAGTATTCAGTGCTCTATCTAATGTATTTTAATCTGTATGCCTGCATTGATAGTCAAGACCTCAGAAGACATTTGTTCTACACTTCTACACTTTTGGGATGGATTGTGTTTACAAAGAAAAAGTCATGGAAATTGTTGATTTGATTGTTCAGTCCGTACACACGCAGTTTAATGCTTACCAGATAATGTAGGCCGTTGATCATTAACTTTCCATGGGTGACACCCCAAATATTGCTTTCAAGTTTGTTAGCAATTGTTATTTAGTTTTCTTCAGAGATACAGAAAGTGTTTTTATTTCTACTTTTTAGGTAGCCTTTATTATTAGCAGAATGATCTTTGAAACTCTAGCAAAAAGGATTGAAAGAAGGTGATGCTCAGTCTGGTGCTTTGTCTTTGCCCCTTCTCAGTGTGTAATGTACTGTACAGATGAGGGAGTAGAAGGGAAGTTAGGAGTTCAGAATCATCAGACTGGACAACTTCCTATTGCTTTTAGCTCAGCAGCTGGGTGGCCCAGTGATGAGAGCACTAGACTTTGAGTCCAGATCAAAATTCGAATCCTGCCTCAGATACTTACTACCTGTGTGGCTCTGGACTAGTTGCTTTCACTTCTGTCAGCCTGGGTTTCTTCATTTGTAAAATAGAAAGAATGATAACCCTGCCTCTCAGAAAGTGTTTTTATTGATAACACTGATAACAACGATTGATAACAATTGATAACATTGATAACACTGCCTCTCAGTGTTGTTAGGATCAAATGAAACAGTATTTATATAGTACTTTGCAAACCTGGAAGTGCTATATAAATGCTATTGATACTATTACTACTGCTGCTACTACTACTACTATCGCTACTACTACTACTACTACTACTACTACTACTACTACTTCTACTACTACTACCACTACTACTACTACTACTACCACTACTACCATTACTACTACCACTGTCACTACTACCACCACTACTACTACTGCCAGCACTATCACTACTACTACCACCAGTACCACTGCTACTACTGCTGCTGCTGCTGCTGCTACTACTACTACCACCACCACCACTACCAGTACCAGTACTGCTACTACTACTACCACCACCACCACCACCATTACTACTACCAGTACCACTACTACTTCTACTACTACCACCACTACCATTACCAGTACTACTACTGCTACTACTACCACCACTACCACTACTACCAGTACCACTACTACTACTTCTACTACTACCAGTACTACTACTACCACCAGTATGACTACTACTACTTCTACTTCTACTACTACTACTACTACTACTACTACTAGTACTACTACCACCACCATCACTACTACCACCACCACTACTACTTCCAGTACCACTACTACTATTACTACTACTACTACCACTGCCACCACCACTGTCACTACTGCCACCACCACTACTACTTCCAGTGCCACTACTACTACTGCTGCTGCTGCTGCTGCTGCTGCTACTACTACTACTACTACTACTACCACCACCACTATCACTACTACCACCACTACTACTACCACTACTACTACTACTACTACTACCACTACTGCTACTACTATTATATGTCAGGTCTTTCTAGTCCTTTGTCCTTTTGTTGTAACAAATTCTCAGTCTATCCATTATATTAATTTAGATATATTAAGTACAAATATTATTTTACTTCATACAACAATTATGCATCAGTCAACAAGGATTTCTTTAGGGCTGATTATGTGCCAGGTACCATGCTAAGTGCTGCGGATAAAAAGAAAAGTAAGAACATTGTCCTTGTCCTCAAACAGCTCACATTCTAATGGGGGTAGAGTAAAAATTGTACATAAAATCTATATACTGTGTAAATGGAAGGAAATCAAAGAGAGTAGATGATTTTTGGACTGTTTGTGCTTCTCCTACACTACTGTAGATAATTGAGTATTAGCTACATAGAATGTATGGTGGGGGAAGAGATTTTTGGTTTTATTTCCAAACCCATCCTCCAAATCAATCAATTTATTAAGCATATCAGAAGTTTTTATTAAGCCCTCTATCAGGCAGTGTAAAATTGCTGGGTATACAAAACCAAAAATGAAATAACCCCACCTTCATAGGTGGAAACAACATGCATACATATGTGTGTGTGTGTGTGTGTGTGTGTGTGTGTATAAAATGATACAAAATAATTTTGAGTGAGGAGGTACTAGCATCTCGAAAGGTGATAAAAGGTCTAATGTAGATGGTGACTCTTGTTGAGTTTTAAAGGAAATGAAGGATTCTAAGAGATAGAGGAGGTGAGGAAAGAGTATATTACACATGTACAGACTTGAACACAGAATGAGAATAATGCCCAGTAAGCTTGCTGTGGGGTTTAAAAGGCTGCCATTTCGTCCCTGAGGAGTCACCATAATTTACTGAGTTGGTGAAAAAGATGGCCAGACCTATGCATTTAGAATAATACTGAATACTCTTGTCTCTATAATAGATTTTTTTCTTTTTCTTTTTGGAGGGCAGTTGGGGTTAAGTGACTTGCCCAAGGTCACAAGGCTAGGTTTTGTGTGAAGTGTCTGAGACTGGATTTGAACTCGGGTCCCCCTGACTCCAGGGCCCGTGCTCTATTCACTGCACCACCTAGCTGCCCCTCTATAATAGATTTTTAATAATTTTTCCTTATTCATATTATAAACAATAGCTATAATGTAGACTAGAGATCGGCTTTACTTTTTGCAGTGTCACTCTTAAATTTAATTTAAAAAAGAAATCTCTTCATTTTTGGATTGAGAAATGTCAGCACCTTACTTGGAGAAAATAATGCATTCTTTTTTGTTAAAGTAGTTTCACTGTAGGGAAAAAAAAAACTTTTAATCCCTTTTCCTTTCCTCTCTCTCATCCCCCCACACCCTGTTTTAATTTATAATTTTAAAAAGCTTGGGCACTTTGAAATGAAACCACAGTATTCCTAAGAGCTGCTTGGTGGAATGTTATGATTTCCCCCTAGAGGAAAGGACAAAAATGCCTCTAAATCTAACATAAACTGAAGTTCTCAATGTTGCTTTAGCATTTTGACAGAAATTTAACATGTAATTTGAAATCTCAGTCATTGAGTATTCAGCTGTAGTAATCAGAGCAGATTTTTCCCTTTTATTCAGTTAAAATCATTATTGTGATCCCCAGTTACTCTTATTAATGTCAGCCATAGCTCATTGGGAAATACCACTTTGTTATAGGATTCTGTCTAATTCTGTACAGGTTCTGTTTTTTGTTAAAGTCTGTTGCTGTTGGAGGCAGTACATATCAGATTACACTTTCAACTTCATCAGCCCTCATTCTTCCACACTTTTGAGGGAAACCAAAGAAAATAATCTTTTGTTTACGTTTTAAGTGCACTCAGTTGCAAAATACTAGTTTTCTTCTTCTATCCCCACCTTCCAGTAGAGGCTCCTAATACTAAAAATTATCCTGCTTAAGTTACCAGGCAAACCTATTTCCTGATTTGTAATTATTTCTCTATTAAAGGAAGGGACTACTAAAGATCTCCAAGGTCCCTTTTAGCTTTGATGTTTAGTGATTTGGGTTAATCATACAGGTAAAATACAGTAAAAGATAACATTGCTCTTCAGTCACAACATGCATAATACATTCTGTTAATAAACCATCATATTAAAATGAAAGCCTAGACTTCCACCAGTGTGTGTGTGTGTGTGTGTGTGTGTGTGTGTGTGTGGAGGACTGAGGATGGGGTGAGAGTGGTAGACTGCCTCTTGGGAAGAAATAGTTTAGGAATTGTTCCGTTTTCCCCCCAGGAATAGCTAGTCTTTATATAGCACTTTAAGGTTCATAAAGCTGTTTCCATCTGGAGTAGCTGTGTCTTGTGGGGGATAGTTACTGGACCTGGAGTTAGGAAGACCTCGGTGCAATTACTGGCACTGACACCTCCTAACTATGTGGTCTGGGGGCAATTCCCGTAACTACCTCCTGCCTTAGTTTTCTCATGTGAAAACTGGTGTGAGAATCAGATGAGATAATTGTAAAGAGCTTGTTATTATATAATGTTATGTCATTTGATCTCCGAGGACAACCCTGTGATGTAGTGTACTGAACCTGGAGTCGGAGAAGATCCGAGATACTACTAGCTGTGTGACCATAGGCAAGAGGGCAACTTAACTCCTGTTTGCCTCAGTTTCCAGTAAAATGAGAATCATAGGAGCACCTGCCTGCCTGTCAGGTTGTTGTGAGGGTAAAATGAAAGAAAATTCACAGTACACACCGCAAACTTCAAGTACCATGTACATGCTATCATTGTCCTTATCGTCATTAATTTCCTCTCATCTGGCTAGAGAATTTCTTGCGGTTCATGGTACCCCGGCTGAGTTCTTCCCCTCCTCCCCCCGCCCCATCTTAGAATGTAAGCTTCTTGAGAATAGGAATGATCTTCCCCGCCTAGGTGTAAAAAAAGTGCTTAGCAAAAGCTTGCTGCACGCAGCGTAGTTCTGAAGAAGAGATACGAAAAGTCGCCCCCACCCCACTAGTTTTAGGGGTGGGAGGGCCTGATGGCACATTGCACAAGTTTTCAGAGCTTTTCGATCAACAGGGTGTCTGTGCAGTTTTAAGCTATTCAAGCTTATCATTAAAGTTTAAAACTGAACTAAGATTTTTGGGACACTATTGTTTTCGGTTTAAAACCGCACAAAGACTTTTGGGACACCTTGTATTGATCTGTCTTGATCCTCCCCACCTTATTTTTCTTAAAAAAAAAATACTTGTTAAAAGGGATAGTTCTTTTGAGTCTGGGGAGGGATACCTGTAGCAATTTTGATGATGTAAAAAATAAGCTGTCAAGGAGAATAATAAATGATAACGTAACTAATTCTATACATTATAATAAAAAATAAAGCTATCAATTAAAAAAAGTTGGGTGCTATAGCGATAGACAGATTTTCTCCCCAGCAACAGCACGGGGCCAGAGGCAGCTTCCCAGGGCCTCCTGGCAGGCGGCGCTGGGGTCTGCGCCCAGGCCCGGCTCGCTCCAGCTACTAGCCAGAGGTGCGGGGAGACAGGGGAAAGAGGGGGGGCTCGTGGGATCTCCTCGTCCTCTCCTCGCCCTCATGCGTCACTTCCGGCAGCCCGGTCTACTTCCTGGTGAAGGGAAAAGGGGAGGAAAAAAAGGGAGAGAGGAGAGAGATTGGTGCTGCAGGAGAGGGAGGAAGAGGGGTGAGAAGAGCCGAGGTGCCCCTGCCCCGCGGCGTGCGCCCTCGGGAGGGTGGGGTGAGCAGCGGGAGGGGAGGGGGCGGCCCCGCCCGGGGACGCACGCGCCCGGGCCCTCGCGTTCTCCCCGGCCCTGCCCCCCTCCCTGCAGCGCTGTCGCCCGGGCTCGGGCTGCGGAGGAGCGGGGGCTGCCCGTTCGCTTCTCAGTGGCCGCTTGCTCTGTGTCCTTGCAGGTTTACCCGGAGCCCCGGAGCGAGAGCGAGTGTCTGAGCAACATCCGCGAGTTCCTGAGAGGCTGCGGATCTTCCCTCCGCTTGGAAGTGAGTCAGAGGGGCCGGGGGCCGGGGGTAGGGCCTCGCTGGGCAGGGCGGCCTCGGGATTGTGGGGCGCCGGGCCCCGCCTCTGATGCTGCTGCGCCCCAAGTTTCCAGCTGCAGGGGAGCTGCTCCTCCCGTCTGGGGGGTGGGGCGGGGAGGAGATGCCTGCGGATGAAACGGCCAGCAGATGTTCGGGGGGCCGGGGCGCCCCAAATGTGGTCCTCGCCATCCTTTGCCTCGGCCTCCCTTCCGCTGCTGTCCTCGGGAGATTCCCTAACGATGGTGGGGGGAGGCGGGAGAGGGAGGGAGGGAGTGTGTGTGTGTGTGTGTGTGTGTGTGTGTGTGTGTGTACACACGTAAGTACTTGCCTTCTAATGGTGGGTAGGTTTTGGAAGAGATCGCTACCTTTTCTAGAGGTAGAATGAATGAAGGCTACAGGGTGGGGAAACCTACCCCTGCCATTTGTGTGTGTGTGTGTGTGTGTGTGTGTGTGTGTGTGTACGTACACCTTCTGATGGTAGTAAGGATTTGAGAGAGATCTAGAATGAATGGAGGCAAGGGGAAGGGGAGACATCTCTGTGCCGTGTGTGTGTGTGTGTGTGTGTGTGTGTTTGTGTACACCTTATGATGGGCAGGTTTTGGGAGAGATCTTTATCTTTTCTGGAGGAATAACGAGTAGAAGATAAGAGAGGATGGGGAGACCCACCTTTCTTCGTCTAGTGTACTTGCTATGTCTGTTCCTGTGTTTGTGTGTGTATACCTTCCGATGGTTGGCAGGTTTGGAGGGAAATCTAGAATGGAAGGTGGGGTATGGGAAGACCTATCTATGTCTCTTGCTTGCTTGCTGTGTGTGTGTGTGTGTGTATATGTATGTATATGTCTACATGTTTGTGTGTATATGCTTTCTGATGTGAGGTTTTGGGAGTAATCCACGTTTCTGGAGGGAGAATGAATGGAGGTTAGGTAGTAGGGTGACTTATCTGTGTGCCTTTTGCTGTGTGTGTGTGTGTGTGTGTGTGTGTGTGTGTGTGTGTGTTAGAGTGGAGACAGATATAGGGTACCCTTTTGGTGTAGAAACTATAAAAGAAGTATTTCAGTTAAATTCCATACTTGGACAATGCTTGTTTCTGGGAAAAAGAGTTTGTGGCCTTGCTATCATGCATTTGCAAATGCTAACGTTAGTCTTGGTGAGAGCATGCATAGTTTCTTAGTAGCTAGTTAAACAATTATATTTTATTATTGTATTTAATTTATTTATTTTAAAAAATAGAACCCATACCTTGAGTTTGTCTGAACTCCTAGCAGGTGAATTCTTGAAATGGGGTTAAAATGGAAAGAACTCCCCTTTACCCATTGCAACAACAGAAACACTGTTTCCCTATAAAGTCTACCCCACCCCCATGTCAGTGATTCATTATTCTTAAGCCCTTCCTTTGAAAGAGTTAGCTTCCCCTAGAACTTCATGTTGAGATTCTACAAATACCTCTAACTTTGTTAAATAAAGGAATACTTTGTGGCATACTTTTGGAGTTTCTTTTCCATACTGCCTTATGCTGACCTTGGCCACTAATAGGAACTTTAAACTCTTAAGAGTCAGACTTAGAAGAATTGGAATTTCTAGGCAGAGATCTTTCTGACCTTTCTCCCTTCCCTCCACTGTTCAGTATCTTACTAGGCCATTGATCAGGAGCTATTTTTTTTTCTTTTTTCATGAGCAGATCCTGTTGGTGACATTCCTGTTGACATAGACCCTTGTTCTAGGTTCCTTGAAAAACAACAGCAAAACAACAAAGATTCTTTATATGTAGTCTGGGGAGCATTTATGTGGATAGCTTATCTGTTAATGGTGAAAATACATAGAAACCAAGGCATTGGGATAAGTTTGAATGTTTGTTACTTGTTAAAGTACTATCATTTATGTTAATATTTCATGTCCATGAAGAAATTCTCAGAGATGGGTAGGTAAAAGTTGGTGAATAAACTGGACTACAGTCTGAAAATGGGAATGATTGTTATAAACATTTTTCCTTCAGGGTATTAAATTTGTCAGCCTCCTAACTTATGATACTCAATTCTTGGGGATCATAGGCTCATACTTTCAGAGCTGGAAGGGTGAACTAGTCTAAACCACTTCATTTTACAGATAAGTAAACTGAGACCTAAAGAGTTTGAATGTTTTGCCAGAGGGGTAACACTTATAAATGGCAAAGTCCGGTTCCCTGATTCCACATCTAACACTGTTCTCATTGAACTGACTGTTTTTTCTTCAAGAGTGTGGATTTTTTTCCTGGACCTTTGTGATAGCAGTAGCAGTTTTTAAAAAAATTATATACATTAAACCATTGAAGTTATACTTAGTTATTGCTACTGTAAATTTGAAGTTCAGTTGGTCTGACAAGAGCTTTGTATATTCAAGTGATTTTTGTGTAGCATCAGTAATGTAAGAGTGTTAATGATGTGTATATTGATTTTTAAAGAGAATATCATTGGATACTGAGAGGCTGAATGTCATAGTGCATAGAGACCTGGCTTTGGCATTAGGAAGACCTGAATTCAGGTTCTCACTTTGATACATAGCAGCCTTGTATCTCTTGGCAAATCACCTACCCTTTTGGTACCTAAAACAACTCTCTTAAGATTGAATTATGGAACAGTTTTTCATCTGCCTTGATAGAGGGGGTTTTCTAACGCTAATGTAGTGACAGGTCTGGACTATTCACCCTCCTTCCCCCCCAACTCATTGAGTGCCAAAATATTTCATCCTTTTCAGAGGTAGATTATGGAAGTTCATATAAAATTTTGTGTACATTTTATATTACAAAGACATATTTTAGAGCAGCATTTAAAATTGCACTGTTCAAATGTAGCTGTTTCTTGATTGAAATTAAATTCTAATTTAGTATATAGAGTTTCTTTAAAAGTACAAGTAGGTCAGGTTACTAGTCATATTAAAATAACAGGTATCCATATTAGAATGGTATTTCAAAGTTACATTTAAGTTAAACAGAAAAGAATTTGGTCACATTGATCTTCTATGTGGTAATTAAAGCAATACTTTAGGGCTTAAAAAATTGTCACGGAGTTAAGGAAGATACTTTAAATCTATCATACTTGACTTCCATCTGTCATTTAGAGTTGTCCTTTCAGAATGATTCTCAGGATCACCGAAAACAATTCATGATTACTGCCATGATTTTCAAGGGTATTTTTTTTTTTTGGCTTTTTTTTGGAGGGAGGAGAGCAGGGCAATTGGGGTTAAGTGACTTGCCCAAGGTCACATGGCTAGTGTTAAGTGTCTGAGGCTGGATTTGAACTCAAGTACTCCTGACTTTAGGGCTGGGTGCCACCTAGCTGCCCCATTTTCAAGAGTGTTTTGAAGGAAACAATTCCTTATATTATTGTTAGATGTTTGTGTTTTCCAGATTCTGAAATGCATGTGTAAGCAAACATTTTCATACTTTAGAAACCAGGAACTTAATACTTAATGGGGCTACTTTAATTGTTATTTAACTTTTTTTTAATTTGAAAAATAACAAATCATTGTGTTGCCTGATATTTTAGACTGTGTTCAGTTGGTGATAAGCTGTTGAATTTGAAGTTTCTATTTTGTCTTCGATCAATTAAACATCTTTTAGGATCTCTTGAAGAAAAAGGATAAGTTGAGAATTTTGATTGGGAAAGGTTCCCTAATCAGTTTGGGATCTGATAGAAATTGAGTTTGCCACAAACAGGGGAGATAGAATTTGTAATATACACAGTTTATGGAGCACTGTCGAGATCACAAAAGCTTACTCATACATGTCTTAGTGACTTTCTGACAACCTTGGGTACTGGCTTATTCATGGTCTCTATTGACTTTGTTTTAAAAGTTTACTGATGATCACTTGTTTTTACATCACCTTCATTTCCCAATGTATTTCCCTTTTCTCCATCCATAGCACCATCCTTTATGACAAGGAATGTAAAAGAGGGAAAAAAGTAGTCGCACAGAACTAATCAACACAGCAGCTGAGTCTTCTCTGTTCCTGCCGTGTTGACGTTTGCAAAGGAGGGAGGGATTGGGATTTGAATTCTCATAATTCTTTGGGACTAACTTTGGTCATTATAATTACAAAGCCTTTGATTTTGATTTCCTTTTTTAAAAAATATACTTTTCGCTTATGTTGTAGTTATTGTGTATCTTGTTTTCCTGGTTCTGTTTGCTTCACTGTATATAATTTAACTTAAATCTTGCGGTGTTTCTCTGAATTCTTCATGTTCATTGTTTCTTAGGGGATAGTAATATTTCCTCACATTTATGTATCACATTTGGTTTAGACTTTCCCCAATTGATGGACATCTGTTTGGTTTACCAGTTCTTAGCTATTACAAACAGTGCTGGTATAAATAAATATTTTTATCTATATTAGACCTTTTTTTCTCTCTCTTGGACTTTAGACATATTTTAGGTATATTTCTGTATCAAACAACATAGACATTGAGGCATTTCTTACTATATATTATCCATCTAGGGCATCTAGACCTGGAATCAAGAAGACTAGTTCATATCTGGCCTCAGACACTACTAGCAATGTGACCTTGGGCAAATCACAACCTCCTCCTCAGTTTCCTCATCCACAAAATGGGGCTAATGATGGCACCTAACTCCCGGGGTTGTGAGGCTTTGATGAGGTACTATTTGTGAAGCACTTAGCACCATGCCAGGCACATAATAAAGCTATATAAATATTAGCTATAATCATTATTATTTCTGCGTTTCTAGAGTGGTTGGGCCAGTTCATAGTTTCACTGATTTTTGTAATAACATACCTGTTTTTCACAGTTCCTTCAGCATTCACTGTTACTATCTTTTGTCATCTTTGCCAGTTTGCTGGAGGGCTCAGTTGTTTTATTTGTATTTCTTTTGATAGTAATTTGGAATAATCTTTCATATAGTTGTTAATTGTTTACAAGTTTTCTTTTGCTTCTTTTGGCTTTTAGTCAGGCACCTTAGCATTCCTACAGGCTTTTTCATTGAAAGGAAATTGAGATAGAATATTAATCTTTTTTGGAAATGAGTCTGAATACTTAGAACTGTAAATTATGTGACATTTCTATAGATTGGTGAAGTTTTGACAGTTTTTGAGCACATTTCACAAATACATTTATATGTACATATACACACATATAATCATACTTGATATTTACATATGTAGCATTTTAAGGTTTATATTTTATATATATATTATCTCATTTGATCCTCAAAAAAATTGTGTGAGGTATGTGCTTTTATTATCTGTATTTCATAGATGAGGAAAATAAGCCTAAGGAATATAAAGTTCCTCACTTAGAGTCACACAGCTAGTAACTGTCCAAGGTGGAATGTGCCTTTCTGTACTGTTCTAGTCTGTCCCTTTGTACTGTCCTGTTTAATTCTGCTACTTCATTCTGACCAGTCTCTTAGGACTTGCCATTTTCACTACCATGCTTTTGCTGATCTTTTTATATCTTGCTTAAGATACTTTCTCGTCTTTTACCTGACTTCATACCCATTCTTTAAAGACTAGATTCATTTTTATCACTTTTCAGAAGACTTCATTTATGCATTCTCATTGATTCTTTTCTGGGTCTTCTCAGAATTTATATGTCGTGGGCACATAGATTGCAGAAATGGCCTGTTGCATGTAACTGAAGTTTCCTGTTTTCGTCGTCCTAATTTTATAGCTTGTAGATGATACAAAAGAAGATCCTTTAGAATGGGAAATAAGAACATAGGGAACCATAGAATGTAAGTGTATTGAGAACAAGAACTCATTTTTCTCTTTGTATCTTTACCTTCTAGGACTTGGCATTATAATGGGCATGTAAAGATTTATGGAATTGAAAACCTGCTGTGCTGACTTTCCACCATAATATTAGTTATCACAGGCACTATTACATCTAATCTGAGACATTCTTGGGCCGCAGCATAAGTGGAGAGCTGGCTTTGAGAACCGGCTGCAAATTTGGAGGCTGCTAGAGAAGAGGGGAAGATAATGGAAATATGGAAGTCCTTACAGACATTTCTGACTGGCTTTCACTTTTTTCCCTGAATGAGGAGAAAAATAAAGATTGACAGATGGAAAGAAAGTTTAGGGGTCACTTCCAGTTGCAGTTTTTGTTATTATTGAATCATTTCAGTTGGGTCCTACTCTTTGTGTTGCCGTTTGGGGTTTTCTTGCAAAGATACCAGCAAGGTTTGCCGTTTCCTTCTCCAGCTCATTTTTCAGATGAACAAACTGAGGCAGACAAGGTTAAATGACTTGCCCAGGGTTACACAGATAGATAAGTTTCTGAGACTGGATTTGAACTCCTGTCTTCCTGACTCCAGGTCTGGCACTCTGCTGTGCCTCCTAGCTGCTCTCCCAGTCAGAGATGTGCTTTTATTATCTTCTTTCCCTGAAGGCTTATTTGTGTCATTGTGTGCAGAATTGTGCACATTTGTCAAACTGCTTTTCAAGTTTCTCAGTTATCTACTCATCTTTATTAACTAGGCTTTAGGTGTTTTTCATTAGCTTAAATGAAAATAATAACTTCAAATTTGTCTAAAGGTGTGTATGAATGTTTGGAGTTAACTTTTATAACTAGAATCAGTTATGCTAAAACATGACCTAAACTTGTTGATGCAAGTTTTAAGAAGTGATTGAAACAAAATCAGCAGTAAATCTCCTTGTGTAGAAAACCCCACCCAATGGCTATCTTTTGTTCTAGAACCATGCAGTCTTAGAGTTAAACCTAAAGTTTTAATAAACTTTACAGTGAGAACTTAAGTGGAACTGTAGGTACATTTTTAGGAGGCCTACCAATGCTTTTTTTTAAACTAATTTTCTTAAACTGCTGATCAATAGTAAACCTTGACTAGATGTGATTGTTTTAAATGCATCGTATTTATTGGCTGATTTGGAGGACTCTTCCTTTCAGTTTATTCATTCCTTTGTCAGAACTTGTCTTTAAGATAAAGAAACAGAAAATTTATTAACAGTAGCAAATGCATCTTTAAAAGGGTCATTTGGGAGAAGGATTGAATAATCTAAATGAATCTGGGGAATTATTAAGTATCTTGTAGACATTTGAAGCAACAGGAAAATTATTTTTGTTCAGATGCTGTAATAGTGCTTGGCTGAGGGGAGAGTAAAAGAATGGCGAGGCTTGATCTGTTTTTTTCTTGCTCTTTTGGTTATGTTGTCCATTCATTCAGTCGTGTCTAGCTCTCTGTGACCCCAGTTTGGGGTTTTCTTGGCAGAAATACTGAAGTGGTTTGCTATTTCCTTCTGCAGCTCATTTTACAGATGAGGAACTGGAGTAAACTGGATTAAGTGACTTGCCCAGGGTCACACAGCAAGTATCTCAGGTCTTTCTGACTCCAGGTCTGGCACCCTGTCCATTGTGCCACTTAGCTGTTCCAGTTTTAGTTATTATATCTGCATCCTGTTTGGGGAGTGAACAGACCAGCCTCATCCTTGAGCCCCAGGGGGTCCTTGTTGGGCAATCCTTTAGAAAATGAGGAGACCTGACCTGCATTTTTAACTTGGATCATAGGATCATAGATTGAGAGCTGGAGTAGACTTTATCAGGTCATCAATTTCAAACTTCTCACTGTACAAAGGAGCAAACTGAGGCCCAGGAGGTGAAGTGAGTTGTCTTAGGTTACCTAGGGAACAAGTAGAGAACTTGAATTTGACCCAGAACTTCTAACTCCAAATCTAATGTTTATTCCATGACACCATGTAGGTTCTTAAATCAGTCCTTTGTGGATCTTAGGGTCCAGGGTTTTTTTCTTTCCCCACTATAGCTTGATCAATACGATTGTTTTCTAAGATGAAATTAGTGGCTAGTAATGATTTGGTTTTTTAAGCTGTGATCTATTTGGGACTAATGAAACATTTTTATCTGACAAGAGTCTCACTTGTTGATAAAAGTTTATGCCAGGTTATCTTTTTAAAGTTAGTGAAAGAATCAAAGCCATCATCTTAGGTCAACTCCTAGATGACATGACTGTTAGTTACCAAAATTGTCAAATGTTTTGTATGATTTGAGCATTGTCACAGGTATTTCAGTCTATTAGTAGGAGTACTTTCTACACATGTTCAGGTCACAGCCTTTCTATGCTTTTTCTTGGTCAGCTTGACCAAAGAACCGGTCACATAGTAGTTGTTTGCTAGTGATAGGTTTTTCTATATTTGGAGGGGCTGTTCTTCTGACATAGTTGATTCATAGGATTGTGCTTGAATTCTTTCCATGCTGTCCTTGGCCTGGAGAAGTTCATCTCCTGAAGAGGAGATAAGGGATATATCACTTTTATTAGAATTATGAGTAAAAAGCCAAAGAGACTATCAGACTATTCAAAAACTTAAGCGACCTTAACACTGGAAAGGCTTAGATCTAAGTTTGCTTTTTTTTAAAAAAACATTTTAATTCTAGCATAGAGGCATGCTGTCCATCCATTCCCCACAGTACTTTTGAGCATGAGAAAAGATCCATTGGGCTATTCCTCTTATTGAGAAATGATATTTTTGTATGTGTGTGCATCTCTGAGGCTATTCGCTGGTGAAGAGTGAATGAGTTGTACTTTATTCTCTAATTGTGTCACAAAGCAAGGAAGTGAATCTTTACATATGATGCTAGACTATTTGAGATCCATGTATATGTGTACAACTCAGAAATCTTTACGTTTTTAACAGTGAAGTTAAGGAAGCTATAACTGTTTCCTTTAGTTATCTGTCTAAGATCTAAGACCCTTAACGTTAACCTAGATAACTCCTTAGGGAGAAGCAGGAAGATCCATCTAGGTATTAGAATAAGCCCTATGATTGCTGGAAGAAATGCAAGAGATACTTGGAATTCTCACACTGGATCAAATTTAATCATACTTTTGTGGCCTGCACACGTGAAAAATTCATAATGAAACGGCATTTATTAACTATATCCATTACTTTTTTAAGCAATTAACATTGAATAGAAAGACTACTCATCCCTCCTCAGGTGTTACTGACTAGGTAATGGTTGCATAAATGGAGCAAGTCTTACACTTGATTACTTACTTGGTTTTCTGTGTAACATTACAACTTGGTTTTCAGTTGTTCTGAAATAGAAGGCTAAGACTTTGAATTAGATTAGATATACTAATAGTTCATATCTTATACTTTTTTTTGCTTTTTGTAGGGTAATTGGGGTTGACTCGCCCAAAGTCACATGGCTAGTAAGTGTGTCAAGTGTCTGAGGCTGGATTTGAACTCAGATCCTCTTGACTCCAGGGCCGGTGCTCTATTCACTGCACCACCTAGCTGCCCCCATATCTTATGCTTTACAGAATTATTTTTCATAACAACTTTGTGACGTGAGTAGTGACATTATTATGCGTTTAGAGATAAGGAGACTGAGGGTCACTGAGATGGATTGGTTTGTTTGTGCCAGCTACAAAACTAGTGTCAGGGCTGTTCTTGAACCTAGATTTTAAGACTTTAGGTCTAGTAGTCTTTCCATACCAGAGATGAGGTAACAAGAGATACTGTAGAAATAAAATGGACCACATTGGATAACTGATTTGATATGAGAGGTGAAGGATAGGGAGAGTCAAAGACCCAATCCAGTCCAGGGTTGGATTTTCTGTATTGTGTCCCTGCACAGACAGCCATTTTCCACCTCTCCTTTTTAGCTTCCTTTTCTGTGTCTTCCCCCATTAGAAGGCAGATACTATGTTTCTTTCTCCTTGTATTTGTAGTTCCAGTTCTTAGGCACTTAACATTGCACCTGGCACCTGTAAGTGCTTAAATAAGGCTAATTGAGGGGCTGCTAGATGGTGCAGTGAATAGAGCACAGGCCCAGGAATCCAGGAGGACTTGAGTTCAAATGTGGTCTCAGGTACTTGACACTTAACTGTGAGACCTTGGACAAGTCACTTAAGTCAATTGCCTTGCCTTCCTCCCTCCAAAAAAACCCAAAATCAGTCATCACACCTTGTAATTGTTAAGCTGTGTACAGTTACAGTGTTCTTCTGGTTCTGCTCACTTCACTCGGCATCGGTTCATATAAGTCTTTCTAGGTTTTTCTGAAGTTCACATTTGTTATTTCTCATAGCACAGTAGTATTCCATTCATTCATATACCACAACTTGTTCAGCCATTCCCCTGGAGTGATGGACATCCACTCAATTTCCAGTTCTTGGCCGCCACAAACAGAGCTGCTGTAAATATTTTTGTACATGTGTGTCGTTTCCCCATTTGTATGATTTCTTTGGGATACAAATCTAGAAGTGGTATTGCTGGGTCAAAGGGTATTCACATTTTTATAACCCTTTGGGCATAGTTCCAAATTGATCTCTAGAATGGTTGGATCAGTTCACAACTCTACCAACAATGCAAAAGCTTTCAGTTTTCCCACATTTTCTCCAGCATTTATCATTTTTCCTGTTTTGCCGTGTTAACCAATCTGATAGTTGAGCTATGATACCTCAGAGTTGTTTTGATTTGCACTTCTCTAATCAGTAGTAATTTAGAGCATTTTTCCATAGGACTATAGATAACCTTTAATTTCTTCATCTGAAAATTGCCTGTTCATATCCTTTGACCATTTATCAATTGGGGAATAACTTGTATTCTTATAAATTTGATTCAGTTCTCTATATATTTGAGAAATGAGGCCTACTGGTTATAAGAATTCTTTCCCAGTTTTCTGCTTCCCTCCTAATCTCGGTTATATTGGCTTTGTTTGTTCAGAAAACTTTTAATTTAATGTAATCAAAATTATCCATTTTACCTTTCATAATGTTCTCTATCTCTTTTGGTCATAAATTCTTCCCTTCTCCATAGGTCTGGCAGGTGAATTATTACTTGCTCTCCTAATTTGTTTATGATTATCCCCCTTTATGTTTAATCATGTACCCATTTTGACCTTGTCTTGGTATATATGGTGTGAGATGTTGGTCTTTGTTTTTCCTCTTCTGGATAGGCTTTAGCTTCTTAAAAAAATGACTCCTAGAACTGATGGGAGCATAGTTTAGTGGAACTGTAGTTAGTAGAACATCTCACTTTGTCATAGGTGAGGAAACTGAGGCACAGGTCAAATTATTTTCCCAAGGTAAAGAGTTATTAAAAGTCTGAGGAAGGATTACATATGAAATATCTCTCTGGGGAATTATCCTGCTTAAAGTTACTACATATTTGTTGACAGTTTTTGACAGAGCTGAGACTACAGGATTTCTAGTCTAGCAGAAGTGTATGTTAATTCTCAATTTTTTTTATAACACCTAACCAAGCTCATTTTTGTATTGAGGCAATGGGAGTTCTGATTTGGGGAGGCGAGAATAGGTAAGTAAATAATTCTAGAACAGCGGTGGGAAACCTGTGGCCTTGAGGCCACATGTAACCTTATAGATCCTCAGGAGCTTCCCTTTGACTGAATCCAAACTTAACAAATCCCCTTAATAAAAGGATTTGTTCTGTAGAACTTGGACACAGTCAAGAAGCTACATCCAAGGTCCTAGAAGGCCACATGTGGCTTGGAGGCCTCAGGTTCCCCATCCCTGTTCTAGAACATAGAATGTTTTTCAGGGCATAAAGTTATTGTTCCTGCCTTCAGTCAATAGAGACAGTTTGATTTGAAGTAATATCTGCTTCTCAGGGAACTTTTGAAGGTTTATAATTGCAAAATATTTGAAAATAATAACTCATATTGTAGGGTTTTCTGGTATACAGCATTTTCTTTAACCCTATGAGATAGAAGAAATACTATTATCCTTACTTTACATTTGGAAAACTGAGGCTTAGGGAGCTACAGTAACTTGCTCCTGGTCACTTAATTGGTAAGTGTTAGAGTTGGGACTTGATCTGTTACTTCTGTTACCCCCTCCCCCCAAATATATATGTATATGTGTATGTATACACACACACATACACATAAGCTTTTAAAACTAGTGTTTGTAGTGCCAACACAATATTTACAGCACCAATGGCAACTGTGAATATACTGGTATAGTGGTCAGTTGCAAAATATAACAGACTCCCATATATAAGAAAGAAGCAAAACATTTGTTCAGACACCAGAAAACCAAATCCCCAAACCAGAAAGCCAGATCCATCATAGTAGCAAAGAAGTTAATACACCACAACACAGCAGAGAGCCACACTATCCTTTAGTCTTCTGACAAACCAACAATCACTAGCCTAGCTGTCTGCCTGGGTTTGTCCTTTCCTCCCTCCAGTGCTAACTGCTCTGACACCCAGCTTCCTGTGGGCTCTGCTCTGTCCTTAAACAAACTCCTCCCACCACAGGCTCCAAGTGATTACATTCAGCCTGTTAGGGGGCAGGGAAGATCTTCAAATTAGGGAAAGTCTTCAAACTCCCTTAGGCTTATTAAGGGGCAGGGAAGATCTTCAAATTCCCATTCTCATTACAGTGTTAAATAAAGTCAAGCTATTATGTGTGTGTGTATGTGTGTATGTTATATGTGTGTGTGTGTGTGTGTGTATGTGTGTATGTTTATGTATATGGAAGGAGGAAGAGAGGGAGAAAGAGAGAAAGAGGAATCACAGTTAAGAAGACTACTTAGTGTTTGCTGCCCAACAACTCCAGGAGAAATGCCAGGAGCAGAACAGAGATTTGTACACGTTTGTAGATTTGACAGTAGTCTTTGATACTGTCAGTCATGAGGGCTTATGGAAAATTATGTCAAAATTTGTTTGACTGGAGAATTTCATCAGTATCATGCATTACTTTCATGATGGCATGCTTGCCTGGATTCTGGATAAGGGTTGTTATTCTTGTGCTTTCCCAGTTATCAGTGGAATGAAACAATGCTGTGTACTTGCTCCCATGTTTTTTAGCATGATATTTTCAGCCATATTGTCAAATGCCTTCGGTGAGGATGGACATAGCATCAAGGTCAGCTATCACACTGGTGTTAAATTCTTCAACTTGAATAGGCTACAAGCCAAGACCAAAGTGGAGGGAGTGTTGGTATGCGATTTTTTTTTTTTGTTGTTTTCAGCTGCTTGTTCACTCAGTGTAGCCTGTAAACTGGAGATGTAATAAAGTATGGATTGATTCTCTGTTGCTTGTGCTAATTTTGGCCTAACGATTAACACCAAGAAAACACAGGTGCTCCATCAACCAGCACCACACCATCCATACATGGTACCATTGGTTATAGCAAATGGAGAAGTTTTAAATGCTGTGGATAAGTTTGCTTACCTTGGCAGTATACTTGGTAGAGATGTACACATTGATAATGAGGTTGATGCAGGCACTGCCAGAGTTAGGTCAGCGTTTGGGAGACTCTGGAAGAAAATGTGGGAGGGGTGGCTAGGTGGCAGAGTGAATAGAGCAGTGGCCCTGAAGTCAGGAGGACCTGAGTTCAAATCTGGCCTCAGATACTTCCACAAAACTAGCTGTGTGACCTTGGGCAAGTCACTTAACCCCAAATTGCCCTATCTTCCCCCCTCCAAAAAAGCAAAAAAAAAGAGCCTGGGAGAGAGGAGATATTAGACTGACAACTGAAGGTCTACAGAGCTATTGTGCCGACTTCATTGTTGCATGCCTGTGAAATCTGGACAGTATACCAGTGCTATGCCAGGAAACTGAATCACTTCCATTTGAATTGTCTTAGGAAAATTCTGAAGATCATCTGGCAGGGTAAGATACCAGACACTGAGGTCCTTTCTTAAACTAAACTGCCAAATATTCAAACTCTCATGTAGAGAGTGCAACTCCAATGGATTGGCCATGTTTGAATACCAAATGTACTGCTTGCCAAAAACAGTGCTTTTTGGAGAACTCACACGGGCAAGTGCTCACATGGTAATTAGAAGTGATACAAGGACACTCCCAAGATCTCTTGTAAGAACTTTGGAATCAATTGTGTGACATGGGAGATACTGGCACAGGATTGCCCAGCATGGTATACCTTCATCAGAGAAGGTGCAGAATTGAAATAGCTAAAAAGAAAAAATGAACCTAGATGTGCACATTTAGAGAATCCACCCCAAATGTTCACACGGACTATTTGTGCCTGACCTGTGGTAGAGCATTCCAAGTTCATATTAGTGTGATCAGCCACAGTTGGGCACACTGAAGCTTCACACTAACATAATGATGCTGTTGTGGTCATTGTCGAGAATGAAGGACGCTAATCAGCCAACCAACCAGCATATGTGTTTACAGCCACTGTATAAAGAAACCTTTGTAAGTGGACCACTAATGCGTTACAAGAATGGCGGTGGAAGCAGTGTGGCATAATGGGTAGGCTGCTGGACTTACAGTATAGGAGAGCTGGATTTGAAGCCTTCCTCTGACATTCGTGAATTGTATGGCCTTGGGCAAATCTTGCCTTAGATCAGCGGTTCTCAGCCTGTGGGTTATGTTCAATTTAAGTACATCCTGCATATCAGATATTTACATTACAATTCATAACAGTAGCAAAGTTACATTTACGAAGTAGCAACGAAAATAATTTTATGGTTGGGGGGGGGGGGTCACCGCAACACGAGGAGCTGTATTAAAGGGTCTCGGCATTGGGAAGGTTGAGAACCCCTGCCTTAGACTGATCAGATCTTGGTTGTATTACTAAGTAGCTGTTTAACTTTGAGCAAGATGCTTCCTCATTCAAGTTTTCATATATAATCTTACCTCAGATTTATTAATAGTTCTCTGACCTTGGGAAAATCACTTGAGCACTGAGACTCAATTTCCTCATCTTTAAGATGGGAATAATAATAGCACCTACCTCACAGTGATATGAGGATCAGATGAGGTAATGCATGAAAACCTTTTTTAAACTTTAAAGTGTTATGTAAATTCAGGCTATTATTAATAAAATGTTACCAAGGAACAGAGAGACAACTCTAATGAAGAGGGCCTGAAATATTAGGTCTCTAGTCAAAATTCTTATGAAATCTCAAAAGGTGTTTATGGAGCATACGTAGACTTCCAGCAGACACAGCCATGTTAAACTTAAAAGGGCCTCTTGAATCTTTATAGGTATTCAGTGTCAACATTTATTTAGTCCCTACTTGGAATAGAAAGTACTACAGAAGGGTGCGATTAAGAAAGATGTCTCTGCCCTTCATGGAGTGCATAATCTGGGGGGAGAATCCCATACACAAATAAAAATACCAGACAATATTTAGTAAGTGCCTAAAATGTGTGAGCCGAGTGCTGTGTGAGCTCCAAGAGAATTTTAGGGCAGGTTGAAGGAAGTATCACACAATGGGCGGGAAATATATGCAATTATTTTGTTTTCTACTTTCCAAAAGACAAAGATAATAGACTAAAAATAGCAATTCGTGGATCATTGGCTCTCAGCAAGCAGCAGAGGGAACCCAGAGATGTTGGCGCTGCCATTTCACATTAGTACTATGAAGGGCAACCATGCTTTGTCACACAGTTTGTCTCTTGGTGCCACTGTCAGACAAAGTGGGCTGGCCTACAGCATTCACTGATCTAGCCCACTACTGTATAGCTTTTGTTAGGAAGTTGAAGAAGGGACCAAGTTATATTCTAAGTTGCATGTGTTTTTCTGGACAACTATCAGGTGTTAGTAATCAGTATAGTGACACATTGTGAATTATTAATGCAAGTAGTTATTACCAGAGAGGTTTCTCTTGGCCGTAGAGTCATGATTGAGCCTGTGTTTGGCAAAGCTAAGAGGAGTCTGACCTTTCCTGTAAGCTTATTTGGTGTATTATGTTTTTATTTTGAGATTGTTTGTCTTGTTCATCTTGTTATCAGTGTCTTTTGATCGTGTTTGGCTTTTATAGTAGACACATAATAAAAGTGCAGCAGTTGTTTATTTAGCAGCATTAAAGATTCTTATTTGTAATAGAATACAGGTGATTGAACTGTTGCATTCATTAATCAGGGCCCTTTGAGGAAAATTGGAAATGAAATAAACTAGTGAAAGTAGTTATTGGGGTTCCTTTCGCCAGTCTTATTCTTCACAAAACAATACTGTTTGAAGTTCATTAAAGAGCTTTTGAAAATGAAAGTTTTTGATCTTTTGATGCTGTAGAATTTTGTCAGTTTTTCTGTAAATGTACTTGGAAAACTGTCTCTGATCAATCTTCTTTCATTAATTACGTTCTTTTTATCACTATAAAGCACTTCCTGGACTGGATTGTTGATTGTGGGAAGGCAGTGACCATGACTGATATAATAATCATAGTATCTTCCCCAGTATCTGTTATAGTAATCAGTATGTATTTTTAAAATTGAATTCTGATTTAATAATTAGGTTATTAAAGTATGCAGATACTTGGCATATTCAACTACAGTATATCTTTTTCTCCCCCTTAATATTTTGCCTCTGTCTTATACTCCATCAACCCTGCTTTTAAGCATCTTCTCCCTGGAGATAAGTTTATTTAGCAAAGCTTTTGCTTGAGGTTGGAGTTGTAGCTGGGAAAAGGACCTGCCAGGAAGATTACCAAAGCTCAAGATATTCATCAGAAATCCTGAATATCTCTAGGCTGCCTTGTTCTGACAAACAGTTTGCAGCATATTGATTAAGACACTCTGATTCATCCAGACATTCCTAGTTTGGTCTAAACTTCTAACAGTTCTAGTGAGTTAGAAGATCAGACTGTCATTTTTTTAAAAAATGCAGCCAGATTGTAAAACCAAAGATATTTTCCCCCTCTTAAAATTTTTCCTTCATGCCTATGATACTTTGAGGCAGCATTATACATTAAAAAGGATGTGACATTTGTAGTTAGGGGGACTTGATTTTAGATCCCAACTCTGTCACTTACTGCTTGTGTGAATTGGGCAAGTCATTTAACTCCTTTGGGTCTCAGTTTCTTCATCTATAAAATTAGGGAATTGGACTCAATACTTTAAGGTTCCTTCCAGCTCTAGATCTATGAGTCTCTGCATTCTCAGTCTCTGCATTAGTCTGGAGACTTTATGTAGTCTCTTACTTGTGGTGGGTGGTCAAGTGATTTTTTTTCCTCCCCTGAGCACCTCCTTTGTATCTGTTCAGTGCTTAGCACAGTGCCTGGCATATACTTGATGCTTAATGAATATTTGTTGATTAATTACTCAGTGGGTTCATTTTTGCCATTATTATTTGTTTTGCACTATATGTGTTGATACAGATTATTCTTTTTGTATATTTGAGCCAAGTAGCTATATGCTTGATTCATATAGGTTTGTGATTTCCTTGGGTTGGATGCTTCTTTCAGGGATATAGATTACAGTCAACTCATGCCTGGCCATCTTAGGTGACCTCTGCCCATGTTCTTCTGTAAGTCTGCCCAAGGTATCCACTCAGTGTTCTGGAGACCTTTCTTGCTTCTACTGGCATTGGGTAGATACTCTGCCTGCCTACCTAATACCCCTTGTCATGTGACCAGCCCATTTTCTTCTTCACGTGGTTCCATGAGAGCATCTTTTGTTCTTGTTCTTCAAAATTCCTCATTTGTTATATATTACAGGCTGCTCACACCCATAGTGCACAGCTTCATTTGTGGTATTTCTAGTACTTTTCAGGCTGTTGGTATTAAAAAAGAGGTCCTTTGTTTCTAGGAGAAATTTGGAGTCATTAAAGGATCCTTGGAGTTTTCTGAAGGCACTCTAGGTATTTGCACATCCATTAAAGTTTTATGTTGATGCCTTTTGGTAGTGCAGTGGCAATTTTTCATTCTCAAAGGCTATGCTAGTAGAGTACAAAACAAAGTTTTGGCAGGAGATATAGTGATAGATTCATTTTCCTCTGAAGACCTGTTTAGCTAAACTGAGTGAAGACAGACTTGTTATTGGAAGATTACCCTCTGGGTCAGTGGTTCTCAACCTGTGGGTCCCGCCACCTTTGGGGGTTGAACGACCCTTTCACAGGGGTCCCCTAAGACCATCAGAAAACACATATTTCGGATGGTCTTAGGAACCAAGACACCACTCCTCTATCTGTCCCCAGGTGCGTCAGCCCACATGCAGATATGCCCACATACAAGTATTAAAGGGTCACGGCATTAGGAAGGTTGAGAACCACTGCACTAGGTGATGACTGAGAGCTTATGTGAAGTGGAGGGTTATGATCTATGCTTAAGAAGGGAGGTTCTGCATTGAACAATTAATCAATGTTTCTAAATATCAAAGCAAGCATCACATAGTTAATAGGAGGGATTACACATAGGTAATAGGTTTTAATCCATGTCCACTTCTTGAGAGCCCAAGTTATAGAAAATTAAGTTGAATAGAATTCCACAAAGCATGACTACTATAGACTACAGTTGTAAGTTGTCACAATCAAACATTTTGAATGCCCTTTGGCTATATGGTGCTATGGGGATTTGGGGTTTAGGTTAGAAGTGGGACTAGCCCTTATGGAATTCATAATCTGCAAATGCTGCTTCTGTAGGGAAATGTGATAGACAATTGAAAGCCAATTGGGTAAATGTAAAAAGGGAGAAAGTAGTGTCTGCACAATTTAGAGAATCTGACTTTATTTAGATGACTTGATGGCTTTTTAAAACAACAAAAGTAGCACAGACTCAGTATCAAGTAAAATCCAAAGGCAAAGGGGTGTACAATGAAATTGAAGTTGCCTATGTTTTTTCTTTTTTTTTTTAAATTTTAATTTATTTTCTTGGTTACATCATTCATTTCCACAAGGTTTTGAGTTACAAATTTTCTCCCCTTTTTGTCCCTA
>CM053600.1:77673515-77704993 GCA_028646575.1 Pseudocheirus occidentalis
TTTGGCCGGACCCGCTCTTCTCCTCCCCAGTTAGCAAAATCCACTGACCTTTCTCTTAGCCTTTTTGTCTTCTGGCCTGATAAATGTGGTAACTGTGCCTCCAGTGCAGCAGATCTCCTATAGCTGGGGTTCCCCACCCGATGCCCCAGGGCCTGAGCAGGCTGGGTTTTGGTGGCGGGTCCCAGACTGCTGGGAAGAGCCCCGCCTGCTGCGCTGCCTGTAGCAACAGATGTGCTTTCTGTCTTGTGGAGAGTTTTGGAGCTTGAAAATCTGTTTAGCGTCCCATTTTATGAGTTTTTTAGTGTGTTTGTGTGGGAGCTGTGGTGCTTTGCTGCTTCTACGCCGCCATCTTGGCTCTGCCCCCCCATTCTTTACTTTTTAATATGCAATAATTACCATCAGAATAGCTGATTCTAATTTAATTTTTAAAATTTTATTTTTATCTGACATTTGTGTAGTCTTTTGATTCTTTTAAATGTTCTATTGGAAATTGTAAGCACTTGAGGAAGAATTATATTCAATAAAGTTGGAGTAAATGTTTAATGAATACTATTTGATGATAAAATTATGACTTTTAGTTGGCGAAAGTATTATCTGCTTATTTAAGTCTGTGACCCACAGGTCTTGGCATCTACTTCCTTATACTCTGTGGTTCTCATTACCAACTTGTGGCTTTGAGATAACAATAAAACAATTTTACATGATAAGTATGTTAGAAAGTTGCAAGAGAAAGTGCTTTACAAGGTCTGTGGTTGTTAGTAACTAATGATTTCAAGAAAGGAAGACATGGTATTTGGGTTGAATTGTTTGTAAAGGATAGGCATGAATTAAGCAGATGAAGAGGATCAGGGATAGCTTTCTGGGTATAGTTAGCAGCATGAGTGAGAGGATGGTAGGAGAATAGAGGCTGTATTCTGGGACAGAGCCAAGTAGTGTAGGAGAGTGGGAATAGAACTTATATAGAGGATGTACTTTTTAGGAGTTTTATATAGGTCTATATAAACTTTTTTTGGTCAGTCAGTAAGAAATTATGGATGACTTTTTGCCAGAGTTTTGCATGAGGAAGTTGATCATGGCAGTGCTGTGAAGGATAGATTGAAAGGGACTGAGAGTAGAGGTGGGAAGACTTATTATAAGGTCATTGCTATATTTGGGGTGAAGGGAATGAGGGCCTGCACTAGTCTGGTCAGTTCTGTTAAGGAAGCATTTATCAAGTACCTACTGTGTGCTAGACACTTAAATATTTGCAAAATAAATACAAGGTATTTCAGAATTGAGGGATACTAACAATTTAGACAATTAGGACATCCTCACAGGAGGTGGCATTTGAGCTGAGCAGAGATTTCAAGGGCAGGGGTGAGGAGGACAAGCATTTGAGGCATGAGAGTGTGAATAAATAAAGGCTGGGAGGTGGGAAATGGACTGTTTGTAAGGAATAGCAAGTTAGCTTATTTGTGTATGTCTAAGGCAGCATACTGTGTAATTATCAGGCAAGATGGGTTGGAGCCATATTTTTAAGGGCTTCAAATAACAATAAACAAGCAAACTCTGTGTAAACAAGCAAACTCTGGAGCTTCTTGAGCAGGTGAATGATAGGGTTAGGCTCCTGTGCTTTAGGCTCCTGTGCTTTAAGAGTGTCAGTTTGGCAGCTCTGTGGAAGAGGGATTAGAGAGGGGAGAGAGAAAATGCAAGGAGATTATTTAGGAAGCTCTTGAACTTGTCCAGGTGAGAAGTGATGAAGGCCTGAAGAAGGGTGCTAGCTATGTGAATGGGGAAAAGGGGAAATTCGAAATTTGTGGAGATAACAATGATAAGATCTGGCAACTGATTAGATATGTGGCATCAGTGAGAGCCAGGGGTTAAGGATAAACCTAGGTGACTGGAGGGATGATTGTGCCTTTTCCAGAAAGAGGGAAATTTGGAAGAGGGGTAGGTTTTGGGGAAAGATACTGAATTGTGTTTTGTACACATTGAGTTAGATAATTTAGAGTTGGTGAAAGCCTTAACTAGTGAGTGGAGAAAAGGGGAGACATGGAGAGATGTTGAAGTAGAATTGACAATACTTGTCGAGTGATTGAAGGATGACTGAATGATTGAAAATGATTGAAGGAAGCACACCTGGCCCTCTTCTATTCTTCCCCCTCCATCCTATCCATTCATTGCACCTATGCACTTCCAGGTTGAGTGACCATCTACCCTTGCTTTGTACAGCTTCCAGCTTTGGCCTGGGTTTTTTTTTTTACTGTGTTGGTAACTCAAATGTCATTACTTTGAAGGTAGTTCTGCAGCTCATGCTGGAGACTGGGTTTATTTATGTGAAGGTTACTCAAGGTGATGCAGTTTTGAAATAGTTTTGCTTGCAGAATGTACAGTATGATCCCTGGCTGACTGGAATATCAAGTATAAATATTTTTGGATTCCCAAAAGACTTCATTCTTGTAGTAAGATGTTACTTAAGTTACTTAGAAAGACCTACTTATCCAATTTTTATGTGTGGATTTGTGCAATACTGTGATGAGTTGTGGCTCTTCAAAGGAGAGAATACTTGGAAGCCTTACACAGAAACTTCACTGCGTAGCAGTGTGCTCAGTTAATCATACACATTTCTACTTTTGTTAGACTTTCACACCTACCTCTCTGAATTTGTATGTTGACAAGAGTACAACAGTTAAAAAAGAGACAGAGACAATTCCAAGATGGTAAACTGGATGACTGGAAAGGTGGTGGTTCTTGCACAGAAAAAGAAGTTTGGAAGAGGCTGGGTTTGAGGGGAAAGATGCCGAGTTTTGTTTTGGATCTATTGAGTTCGACATGCTTCTAGATGGAAGGAAGCATGTATTTATTAAACATTTACTATGTGCTAGACACTGCGCTAAGCCCTTTACACATTTTAATTCATTTGATCCTTGCTTTAACCGTGGGAGATAGATGCTGTTACTATCCCCAGTTGGGGAAATTGAGAAATGAAGGGTCACACAGATTTGAATGAAGTTCTTCCTGATTTGGGGTCCAGTGCTCTAGTTATTCTACTACAACTACAATATTTAGTTGTCAATGGCCAACAGTACTTAAGTGCCAACAATTCCAGTTCATTATGTTTTATAGTAGTTGTTGATATGAGACTAGAACTTAGGAGAGAAGCAAAGGGTGGATATTTAGATTTGTGAGCCATTTGCATAGAGAAAATAATCAAACCCACAGGAGCTACTGAAGTCACTGAGAGAGTATGGGAGTGGAATATACTGGACTTGGAAACAGTTTGAATATGGGAGAGAAGTAAGGGAGATGTGAAGGAGAGGGAAGAATCAAAGATAGTCCCATAGTTTTGAACATGAGAAATAAATAAAGCATTTATTAAGTGCTTCCTAGGAGCCAGGCACTATTACGTGCTAAGAATACAAATGAAGTAAGCAAAACAAATTCTTGGGGGAGGTGAGATATGGGGAAATGATGACAGTGGGAAAGTGATCTTATAAAAATTTTTTTTATTTTGCTTTTTGGAGGGGGGAAGAAGGTAGGGCAATTGGGGTTAAGTGACTTGCCCAAGGTCACATGGCTAGTTTTTGTGTTAAGTGTCTGAGGCTGCATTTGAACCCAGGTCCTCCTGACTCCAGGGCCAGTGCTCTATTCACTGTGCCACCTAGCCGCCTCAGGAAGTGATCTTTAAACATAGGCCTGAACAAGATAACTTGAAAGAAAGCTCACCCATCAGAGCCAGGCTACCCCAGGGGTAAAGCTCAACTTTCCATTGGGATGGCAATGTTTAGGGAATTGGGCAGTGGTAAAGAGACAATGGGGAAAGATAGAAAGATCTGGGCTTTAGCAAGATAAAAATAGTGAAATCAGTATTAGTTTTAGGGAGAAACACTAAATATTGTTTTTCTACTGGTTAGTTTGAGATGCTGCTGGTACATCTAGGATGGGTAAAAAGTGAGGAGTTGATATGATATCTTGCCTGGTGATGGAGATTTAGGAAATGATTTGATACAGATGATGGTTGAAGATGGGAGTGAATGAGATAAAATTAATGAATGACAAAGCCTTTATTAGCCCTTACTAGTGTGTGCCAGGAACTGTGCTAAGTGCCTAATACATATACAAAAGTGAGACAGGAGTTTACATTTAAAATTTTTAAAAATTAATTTATTTTTAGTTTTCAGCATTCACTTCCATAAGTTTTAAATTTTCTCTGCTCCCCTCTCCAAGATGGTGTGCCTTCTTTTATATACCTTCATGTTAAACTCTCTACATATCCCTTCTTATTAAACATATATTCATATTAGTCATGTTGAATAGAAGAATTAGAGTAAATGGGAGAAACCATGAGAAAGAAAAAACAAAACAAAATAAAAAAAGAACAAATAGTATGCTTCAATCTGCATTCTGACTCCATGTTTTTTTCTCTCGATGTTTATAGGATTTTCCATCATGAGTCTTTTGGAATTGTCTTAGGCCCTTGCATTGCTGAGTGAGAAGAGCTAAGTCTATTAAAGTCAGTCATCTCACACTGGCTGTTACTGTATACAATGTTCTCCTGGTTCTGCTCACTTCACTCAGCATTAGTTTATATCATTCTTTGCAGGTTTTTCTGAAGTCTACCTATTCATTATTTCTTATAGCACATTAGTATTCCATTACATTCATATACCACAACTTGTTAAGCCATTCCCCTGGATTAATGGACATCCCCTCAATTTCCAGTTCTTGGCCACCACAAAAAGAGCTGCTATAAATATTTTTGTACATATGGGTCCTTTTCACATTTGAATGATCTTTTTGGGATACAGCCCTAGAAGTGGTATTGCTTGGTCAAAGGATATGCACATTTTTATAGTCTTTTGGGCATAGTTCCAAATTGCTCTCCAGAATGCTCTCCAGATCAGTTTACAACTCCATCAACAATATATTACTGTTCCAATTTTCCCACATCTTCTCCAGCGTTTTATCATTTTTCCTGTTTTGTCATGTTAACTAATCTGACAGGTGAGATGTGGTACCTCAGAGTTCTTTTGGTTTGCATTTCTCTAATCAGTAGTGATTTAGAGCATTTTTTCATATGCCTATAGATATCTTTAATTTCTTCTTCTGAAAACTGCCTGTTCATGTCCTTTGACCATTTATCAATTGGAGAATGACTTGTATTCTTATAAATTTGACTCAGTTCTCTATGTGTTTTAGAAATGAGGTCTTTATAAGAGATAATGGTTGTAAAAATTATTTCCCGGTTTTCTGCTTCCCTTCTAATCTTGGTTGCATTGGCTTTGTGCAAAAACTTTTCAATTTAACGTAGCCAAAATTATCCGTTTATCTTTCATACTGTTCTCTATCTCTTGTTTGGTCAAGGAGCTTACATTTTAGTAGAGGTAAAGAGTGGCTATCAGAAGAAGTTTTGGTGTGGGGCAAGGTCTCAGGGATGGTGTAATGCCAAGCAGAAACAACTTCCAGGTTCAGATTATGAGCATAAACTCTCCATATATTCAGTAACAAATTAAAGCAAAACATTCACAGAAAAGAGAAAACCAAAGTAACTCAGTCGTTTAGTAAGTTCTCAGTTCGATCACAAAGTACAAAAGTCAAAAGTACTCTACCCCTGGGTAGTCTCAATTGGAGATTAGTTTTCAATCGTAAACAAAGTAGATTCATTTGGTCCATCACAAAACATAAAGGCCATCCACCCCTAGGTCACAACTAGGTTACAGTATCTTCATAGCATTCAGTACCCAAGGAGAGGTTTTTTTCATCTTGACCTTAGGCAAGTTCTCAGCAGTTTCTGTTCCTGGGAAGACAAGGCTTAACAAAGACACTACATAGACAGACATTGCCAGCGTCCTCATCAATTCACTCTCTGCCTGTGAAATCAACCTAGACCCAACAACAAGGTCTGGGGAATTAGCACAAATCATCAGTATAGTCTCAGGACCCCTGAAAACATGAACAAGACCCCCCTCCAGGATTTCTGTAACCATACAACAAGAAAATCTTCTTTCAGGCCTTCTGAACCAACAGCAAAGTCCCAGGACTTCTGCAAATCAGCAATGTCCTCCATAAGCAGGCAAATCTGACAAAGTTACATCAAAACAGACCAAATACCAGCACCATAGTCATGCTTCCTCCCAGCTCACTCCACAGTTCTTGCAAAAACTTTTCAGTTTAATGTAGTCACAATAATCCGTTTTGCGTTTCATAATGCTCTCTATCTCTTTTTTGGTCAAGGAGCTTACTTTTTTGTTTTGTTTTGGTTTTTTTGGAGGGAGGAAAGTAGGGTAGTTGGGGTTAAGTGACTTGCCTAAGGTCACACAGCTGGTAAGTGGTTAAGTGTCTGAGGCTGGATTTGGACTCCGGTCCTCCTGACTCCAGGGTCAGTGCTCTATTCACTGTGCCACCTAGCTGCCCCAAGCTTATATTTTAATAGAGGTAAAGAGTGGCTATCAAAAGAAGTTTTAGTCTGGGGCAAGGTCTCAAGAATGGTGAGATACACAGGATGGTCAATTGATATATGCTTCCCAGTGGTAGTATTCATTTAATTACTGTCCTTAGAGTGCAAGGTAGAAAGGGGAGGGAAAGTAAAGAGTAGCTGACTAGGTGACCCAAGTAGATAGAATTTGAAACATTCTCTAATCGGGAGCAGGCTACTCTGGGCCAGATGAGTTTATAGTTATCATTCAAAACAAGTTGTTCATCCAGATAATGGGAGAGATTGACTTTGGAGAGTGCATAGAGGGAAGAGAGGAAGACCAAAGACAGATCTTTAAGGACCATTCCCATCAAGACCTTGGGAAAATGGTAAAGAGCCAGGAGGACCAAAGAAGCTATTAGGAATGAGAGGCAGGAAAGTTAGGTATTTCTGAAACTTAAGGAAGGAGATAGTGTTTAATAGAGGGGGACCGTCAGCTCATTTAAAGCTGTAAAGAGATTATCTCAGATGAGGACCAAAAAGTCAAACCAAAACAAAACCCTAACAAAAAATGGAGGTGATTAGAGATTCTTTCATTTTTTATTTTATCCTTTGGTTCTAGAGTATCAGGGCATTTTTCCTGGATAATTTTTTGAAAGATGAGCTTTTTAAAAAAAATCATAGCTTTCAGGTAGTCCAATAATTTTAAAATTATCTCTCCTGGATCTGTTTTCCCAGTCAGTTGTTTTTTTAGTGAGATATTTCATATTGTCTTTTATTTTTTTAATTTCTTTTTTTAAAAATTGTTTCTTGATTTCCTACAAAGTCATTAGCTTCCCATTTGCTCCCTTCTAATTTTTAAGGAATTATTTTCTTCAGTGAGCTTTTGGACTTCCTTTTCCATTTGGCCAATTTTACTTTTAAAAACATTCTTCTCATTGACTTTTTGTACCTCTTTTTCCATTTGGTCAGTTCTGTCTTTGAAGGTGTTATTTTCTTCAGTATTTTTTTGTGTCTTCTTTACCAAGCTGTTGACTCTCTTTTCATGATTTTCTTGCATCACTCTCATTTCTCTTCCCAGTTTTTCCTCTACTTCTCTTACTTTAAGACTTTCAGATCCCTTTTTGAGCTCTTCCATGGCCTGAGGCTAAGTAATATTTTTCTTGGAAGATTTAGATATAGCATCTTTGACTTTGCTGTCTTCTTCTGAGTGTGTGTTTTGATCTTCCTTGTCACCATAGTAGCTTTCAATAATTTTTTTTCCCTGTTGTTTACTCATTTCCCAAGCCTATTGCTTGACTTTTAGCTCTTTGTTGAAATACGGCTCTGGTTCCAGGGTGGAGAGCGTACTGTACCAAGCTTCAGGTGCTTTGTGCAGCTATTTTCAGAAATACTTTTAGGGACCTGTAAGTTTTCAGTTCTTCCAAGGTGGTATGATCTGAGGACAAGTGTTTACTACTCTCCTGGTTTATGAACAACTGCAAGCACACTTTTCTGCCCTGAACAATGAGGAGGATCCCCTCTCCTCTGTGGCTGCACACTCTGCTGTGTGAGTGCTCCTTCTCACCCTGGTACTGCCACCTGGGACTGCAACCTGGATCCAAGTGTGGACAAGCAGCAGAGTCCTGTGTCAGTACAAAGACTTGTGTGATCTTCTTTTGACCACTTGTTTAACCCCCTTACGTCTGTGACCTGAGGACTCTGGAAGCAGCTGCTGCCACTTCAGACCCTCCTGAGGCCTTCTTCTGGTCTGCTCTGTCCAAGGCTGTGCTGGCACAGCCTGTGCCAGACTGTGTTCCAGTTTCATCCAGGCTCAATGGAGCTTCCTCGCCGACCTTCAAAGTTGTCTTTGGCAGGAAATCTGTTTCATTCCATCTTTTTGTGTGTTCTGCTGCTCTGGAATTTGTTTAGAGTAATTTTTTAAAGGGATTTGGGGGAGGCTCAGGTGAGTTCCTGTCTTTACTCCACCATCTTGGCTCTCCCTCTCCTGAGACTAATTCTAATGTCCTCTCTGTATTGGTTATTTCCAGTGTATCTTGTATATAGCTTGTTTGTACACAATTTGTTTGTATGTTGTTTTCTCAGTTAGGTTCTGAGCTCCATCAGAGCAACGACTGGCTTTGACCTTTCTTTGTATCCCTAGTGCTTAGTGTAGTGCTGGTGTTATTAAACACAGTAGGTGTTTAATAAATGTTTATTGGCTGATTTTTTTTTTGTGCAAAGTTGGTCATTATGGTTTTATATAGCATTTAGTTTTGATTATTTTTTGTTTTTTGCATTTGCATCGTTGTAATCATTGTTCAGTTTTTAATAGTTCATGTAGCTTTTCATGCTTCTTGTTATCTTTCATGTTTATTTCTTAAAGTACAGTACTATTCTGTTTATACTGACATAGCACATGTTTAAAGGAAAATAGAAGCCTTTTGTGTAAGACAACATGCAGGGTTTCTTTGATAGACATTATTTCTGCCTAAAGCTGATGTCTCTAGAGCAGCGGTTCATAACCTGTGGGTCGCGACCCCTTTGGGGGTTGAACAACCCTTTTACAGGGGTCACAGAGGTTGCCTAAGACCATCAGAAAGCACATATTTCCGATGGTCTTAGGAACTGAGACACCGCTCTTCCATCTGTTTCCAGGCGGGTCTGCCCACATGCAGATACGCCCACATACAAGTATTAAAAGGGTTGCGGCATTAGGAAGGTTGAGAACCACTGGTCTAGAGTGACATAATTACACTTGACAATTACTTGTGAATTCTTTATTAGATGGTAGGTTTTTAAGAGTTGAAAATTTGCAGTACTTCCCCAAGTATTGCAACCTTTACCTTCTGCTCCCAGTAGTACTAAGTTCATGTTTATGATGCTGAGCTGGGTCTGGGCCAGTCATTCTTAACCTTGCATGAATCACTTGTCTGTCTACATATGAGTCTGAAGAAGCACTGATAAATACTTGCTGCAGTGAGAGCCGAGGACCGCTTTGTGAAAGATGAGGAAGTGCCTTTTCTAATCTTCTTGGGCCATGGTGACTTTATTTCTTTGAAGCCCTTACGTGACTTGTTCTTGATTTCCCAATGTGACTTTTCGTGCATTAGTACAAAATACTGATTTCTTCCCCTCTTTCCCTCATTTCCCATCCCAGAGATTCTTCCTTTGGTTGAACTCTTAGTATTTTCTTGCTTCTACAGCTCCCATATTTTCACACATTTTCTTTTGCATTATGTTTGTTAGTTGGACCTATGTTAGTCACTCTCACTTTAGGGAATCTAAACCAGATGATGTAATGGATAGAGTACTTTTCCTGGTGTTAAGAAGACCTGAATTCAGATAGGACTTCCGACATGTACTGGCTGCTTGAGCCTGGGCAAGTCACTTAACCTCTGTTTGCTTTAGCTTCCTCATTCTGTTAAATAGGGATAGTAGCATGTACCTAACAGGGTTGTTGTGAGGCTCAAATGAAATGAAAATTGTAAACTGCGTAAAAATAGTGTGTGGCACGTTTACCGGTAAACATTATGTGAATTATAGCTATAATTATGATGGTGATGATGAAGAGCAGGAAGGACCATGACTTATTCATCTTTGTGTACCTCTCAGTGTATTTCTTGATGTACTCCTTAGTGTACCTCTCCTGGATTTGAGCAAATAATAAGTCACTTAGTAAATGTTCATTGAATTGATTTTAGTTAGACCTTAAAAAGTTGAAGGACTTAAGCTAACTCAGTTCTGCTGATCTATTAAGCCTCTCAAACCTTTCGCCTTTCCCAGACATTTTCCACAAAGTTACTGAAGTGATATTCCTAAAGCACACATCTGACCGTGTCATTCCCCTGCTTAGTGAACTCCTCCCTTAGGCTACTCGTACTTCTGGAGTCAAATACAAACTCTTCTGTTTGAGATTTAAAGCCTTATACAGCCTGGCTTCAACCTGTTATTTCCTGCCCTATTACTGTTATGGTACCGTTATACAGGCTGTGTCCTATATCTGTCTAGAATACTCCCTCTTTTCACTTCCATTTCTTAGAATCTCTTGTTTTCTTGAATGCTAACGTCAAAAGCCACCTATTAGGACCTTTTCTGAGGTTCCCCAGCTCTTCTTCCATCTCCTACAGAAATGCAAAAAGTATCTCTTTTATTTGTGCATCTTATTTGCTTCTGAAGAATGTAAGCTTCTTGAAGGCAGGAACTATTTTCAGTTTCATGATCTTTATTGTCAGCATCCAGTATAGTACATCACATATCATAGGAGCTTCATAAATGTTTGCTTGCTTGATTTTGTGGCCAAGACTCTGTGCTAGGCCCCAGGGATTGAAAGACAAACCACTAAATATTCTCAAGCAGGGAGGAGTGTAGTCAAGCCTGTTTTTAAAGATTATTTTGGCAGCTGGGTAGACCATGGATTAGAGATGAAGGAGATCTGATTCCAGTCATGTGGCAACAGTTTAGAAAAGAGGATGAGGGCCTGAATTAGGGTGGTGGCTGCTGTGGGAGTAGATAGGGGAGTTTTTTTGGAGGTAGAATTGATGAATATTAGTTGCTGTTTTAGATGCGGGGAGTGGTACATGGAGGAAGGTAAGGGAGAGGAAAAGAATATGGAATAATGTGGAATCCTCTGCATCAGACTTGTCATAATCAAATAGAGACATTTCTCTTGCTGGCTGCCTATGTTGTATTATGTTTTTATTTTTGTTAAACATTTCTCAATTATATTTTAATCTGGTTCCAAGTTGCCCAGAGGTTTTAACAAAATCTTTTTTCTATAAAGGAATGTAGTAAATGCTTGTTTAACTTTTTTTCATTGAAGTTTAGGAAAGGACCTAGTATAGTTGGCTATCCTGTGCTAGAGTCTTAAAATAGGTACAGGTCTGTATAGAGTTAATGCATCAATACATAGTGGAAGCCATACATTTTAGAATTAATATCCCAAAGCGGGGTTTGATGACTCTTGTCTACTAGCTTGTTTGTAACAGTACTAAATATTAAGACTAATTCTATCTGGATGCTTTGCTTAGAAGGGCTTATAGCTGGCTCCAGATAAATGATCTTGGGGCTCTATATAGATGCATTTTTCTGTGGAGGGGATTGGTAGTAATCTCTCTGTACCTGTCATGGTCATACCTAGGGGTATTGTATTCAGTTCTGAATATCATAATTTAGGAAGATCATTGATAAGCTGAAGAATGTCCGAAAGGTAATCTAGGGTGGTGAAGGACCTTGAATCCAGGACATTTGAGGATTTGGGAATGTTTAGCCTGGAGAAGACTCAAGAAATTCAGGATAACTGTTTTCAAGTACTTGAAAGACTGCTTGCTGTATGGAAAAGGGATTGGATTTATTCTACTTTAGTCTCAGAGGGCAGAAGTAGGAATGGATGTTTCCAAGAAGCACACTTAGGCTTGATGTAAGAAAAATCTTCCTGACGTTTAGAGCTGGCAAAGAAGTGAAAGTGTCTTTCTTGCATTATAATGCATTCCCCATCAGAAGTCTTGAAGCAAAACCTGGATGACCACTTACCAGCTTGGTTGTAGAGAGGATTCTTTTTTCCGTTATGAGTTGGAGTAGGTGCTGCTGGGTTCTTGCCAGTTCTGAAATTATGTGACTTGGCTTTTTAAAAAATTGGTTTTGCACAATAATGCCATTATTTTGTCCAGTTTAATGAAGAGTTGTTTTATGAGGGTATATATTTTTTTCTCCCCCCCCCCCATTTTGTTCTTCTAAGAGCTCCTTGAGTCTTGATAAAGTATTTTTCAACAGTTTCATTATTGTGTCTTTTAACTTCATCTTTTTCTCCTTTGCCCTCTTTCTCCTTCTTTTCCCTGACTCAAGGTGTCAATCTGGTAAAACTGGTTTCTTCTAACAATCTAGTTTTCTTCCCCAGCTCAAAACAAAACAGAACAAAACAAAAGCCCAAGTCCCTCCTGTTTCATTGAAGAGGGAAATGTTATCTTCTTTTCTTGACACCTTGTGCCCTGAAGGAATATGTATTCTTGGGGAACTCTTTTATGTCTTGGGAACCAGCTAAGGTACTGACTCCCAGGGAATAGTTAACACAAAAAATCTTAGCTTGAAATACTAGTTAGAGCTAAAAAGGAAGTTTAAAATAGTTTTTTCCTTAACAAGTGGTTTAAAGGTGTTTTAGTGGGCAGGTGAGACAGTAACCAGTGGGGAACCTTTTGAAAGCTTTTAAAGGAGATCAGCTAGGTTCAACCAAGGATTCAAAAGTAAGCAGGTCACAGATTCATTGGAAAGAAAGGGATGGTGCTTCTCAGTGTCCTGATAGAAGGGGCCAGAAAGTCTACCTGGCTCAGGAAATGTTAAAAGGGGAAGTGTCTAGGAGTGATTGGTTGTATTAGGTAGGTTATTCTTTGGTATTACATCGAGACATAGATTCATTCAGAATCTCTCCAAAGAAAAAATATTTCATTAATGCTTTAGGATTAGAGTAAGTTCTTGGGAAGTCTTTTATTCCATTTAGATGCGATGAGATCACAGTTTTTAGATCCTATAACCATTCTTTCCTTGGTGTGGAATATATCCTAAAAAAAGTAAAAGGGCATAATCTTTATCCATGCAAATGGAGCACTTAAAATAACATGTTTAGGTGGGATTTTAGTATTCATCTAAAATTCCATTAAGTATTTATTGAGTACCTATGATCTTCAGAGTTATGTAGGTGATAGAGAAATGGATGAGATATAGATGTGTGTGTATGTGTGTGTATTAATACAGATTGGGTGCTGTAGGAGGGGTATATGCAATACTTTTGTGGTTGTACAGAGGAGGGAGACCTCCGTCAAGGCTGAGGTATTAAGACTTTGTTAAGGAAGTGGTCTTGAAAGATTAGTTGAATGAAATATATGTGTTGGGTACTTAGTGGAATGGTTTTGTAAGGAAAAAGCACATTTGGATAAGAGCCATATTCTGCCTTAGTGCCATTCTCCCTCTATTCCCTTTCCCTCCCTTTTCTGTATCTTTTTGCTTATCTCCTTTCCTTTCAGCCAGGCTGCTAGATAGTTAAATGGCACTTTTTTGCATATGGAATTTGAAAAAACTCCTAACTAGGGATTACTTGGATTTCATAGAAGCAGTTCTAAATGTTAGTAATAAAGGAGTGCTTGATTATTTGAGAAATTTTGGCCCTAAAAATTAAGGACATCTGATAAATGTGTCTACTGAGGAAAGGCTGCTAGAGATGAAGTCAGGTGTATTCCATCTGCATAGGGAGCTACCATTTCCTGCTCCCTCTTCCTAGCCAGCCTTCTCTGGCAAGAACGCAGCAGACCATGTCAGTGCTTGAGGCCTGAACTTCTGCCTCCTGCTGGGCACGGCGTGTCCCTTGAAGAAAGGCTTCTAGGGGCCAGGCTGGGCATCTTCCATCTGCCCCAAAGCAAACACTTCTATCTGTGCCAGCCACAAGGCATCTTCTACCTCTTCCTGCCAGCCCAGTCTCCCAGCTGGGATGTGGAGAACCACCATTACAAACCTTCATTCAACTTCAGACCTCTCATCTCTTATTGGACCTGTCCTTTGAATGAACATTCTCACACCTGGCCCTTCACATCCCAGTGATTCTACGCTTGTAGATTATCACCCAAACCCCATTTCATACCCCTCAATTCCTCATTCCCATCCCTCAACACTCCTAAAGTTCCATCTTAATTCCATCTAGACCTTCTGCTGTGCTCTCTGGAATGCCTGTTCCATAGTCAACAAATTCCCTTCATCTTAAATTCCTCTCCCACTCCTTCCATCTACTAGCTCTTAATGAGACCAGTTTTCCCCCTGATAACACAGCATGAAGGAATATTACATTCCAAGCCCTTTTACAACAACTCTAGCGGAGCCATTTAGCTTTGCTTGGGAATTGGTATTTAACTCCCTTGTTAGTGAATCTGTTAACATTTTAAAGGGGCTGCTAGGTGGCTGAGTGAATTGAACACCAGCCCTGGAGTCAGGACCAGAGTTCAAATCTGGTTGGTCTCAGACACTTGACACATTTACTAGCTGTGTGACCCTGGGCAAGTCTCTTAACCCCAGTTGCCCTGCTCTCTCCCCTCCAAAAAGCAAAGAAAAAAAAACTGTGCATAATATTTTAAAAATAAAATATTTTTTAAAAGAAGAAAAAAATAGTTACATTAATTTGCTTGCTTGGTGTCCTTCTCCAAAAGGAAAAAGGAAAGGTGGAAACAAGGCTTTGCAAGAATTTATAAAAGAGCACTTGAATGCCAGGATGAGGAAGAAAGAAATTTAGTATTAGAACTTGAAGGTCTCATGAATAGCAAGGTAGCAAAAGAACCATGGAGGAGGGGAAAGGGTATGAGAGGGAGAGTACTGGGAGGTTTGGAGTGGGATAATGGACTCATGGTGTGAGGGACTGGGATATTGCACACTGACATCCTCTCTCCTAAAAAGATTTCTTACCTCTGCTCACTAGTTTTGTCCAGTTGGTGATAAGCAGTATATATATACCTCATAAGCAGTTGTCTTCTGTCAGTCTATCCATTTATTTCAAAATGGAAAGGGTAAAACAAACATGATCTAAAAGACTGAGAGTATCTAGCTGCCCTAAGAGTTTAAATCCCCTCAGGCCAGAGGAAGGCTGTCTCAAGGCACTGAAAGAGCAATCACTGAATGGGAGTTGCCTCAGAGAAGCTGAGACCTGGGAAAGACCTTAACTTAAAAACTCCAAGGTCTCCCACTGCCTTTGGGCCTATCTCCAGTTGTCCTCATCTGAATCTTGCCACTGGACCCAGATGGCTCAGGAGACAGTGAGGCTGGTGACTTTGCATAGCCCTTTCTCACTTAAGTCCAATTCATTTGGAAGTCAAGACATCACCTTCCTGGATGGCATTGGTTCTCTTCCAGAATGAAGGACAAAAAACAACATAATATTATTCTATTATAGATATGATAACTTATCCCTCCATTCTCCAGTTTATGGACATCTCCTCAGATTTCTATATTCTGCCACCTCAAAAAGAGCTATGCCTTCATACCTCCTTAGGTTTTGTTTTTCTTAGGACTAATCCCTGCCTTAATCTACTTTTCTTTCTAATCCCCTCCTCTTCCTTTTTCCTCCTGTTATCCTTTTAAATGAAATATGTTTTTGTTGGAGGGGCAGGGCGTGCAGTTCAGATCTGAGCGAGGTTTTGGTATCAACTATTCCCCCCATACTCTCCTCTTTGTTTAAATGTCTACTTGTACACTTTGATTATGTCAGATAATTTTCCCCAACTTTTATTTCACTTCCTGCTCCCTTCCCCTGCTATTACTCTTCTCCCTTTTCATTCTTGCTTGCAATCATTAAAGCTCCCCTTATAGGAAAGTATCAGTGCTACTGAGTAAACAATTCTTGGATGAGAACCTCTTTTCCTTTGTCTTCTGGAAAATGATATTCCAGACTCCCTGCTCTTTTATAGAAGTAACTGCTAAATTGTGTGTAATTCTCCTTTCTGGATGCTTTTGATCTCCCCCCCTTTTTTTTTTAAACCTGGAAGTTCTGGATTTTGGCTATAATGTTCCTGAGAATTTTCATTTTGGGGATCCTTTCAGGAGGTGACCAGTGGATTCTTTCTGTTTCTGCTTCACCTTCTGGTTCTGAGAGATCAGGGCAGTTTTAAGATTTCTTTAGTATGAAATTCCACATTTAAAATAACAGTAGACAGCATAAAATACTTGGGATTATACGTGCCAAAACAAACCCAGGAACTACATGAACGTAATGATAGAATACTTTTTATACAAATAAAGTCATTTAAATATGGAGAAATGTTAATTGTTTATGGGTAGGCAGAACCAGTGTAATAAAAATGATAATTTTACCTAATCAATTTATTGAATGCCATCCCAATTAAACTACCAAAAAATTATTGAACTAGACAAAAATAAAATTCATTTGGAAGAATAAAAGGTCAAGAATATAAAAAGAACTAATGTAAAAATGTAAAGGAATGAGGTGTAGCAGGTCTTAAAGTGTATTACAAAACAGTAATTGTCAGAACAATCTGGTACTAAGAAAGAGAAAGGTGACTCAGTGGAACAGGAGAGACATGCAATATATTGTAGGAAATTATTGTAGTAGCCTTCCTTGTATTTGACAAATGTAAAGATTTAAGCTTCTGGGATAAGAATTCACTGTTTGACAAAAATTGTTGGCAAAACTGGAAAACAGAGTGGGAGAAATTGGGTATAGACCAGTATCTTACACCATTTACCAAGATAAGGTCAAAGTGGATACATGGCCTAGATATTTAGGGAGCTGTCCTAAGTAAATTAGAAGAATATGTAAGATATTACCTATTAGACTTATGGATAGGAGATTTTATGAATAAAAGAGATAAAAAGCATTGTGACATGTAAAATGGATAGTTTTGAGTACATTAAATTTTAAAAGTTTTTATACAAATAAAACCAGTGTAGACAAGATTAAAAGGAAAGCTGAAAATTGGGGAAATATTTTTATAGAGTTTCTCAGATAAAGGTCTTGTATCCCAGACATACAGAGAACTGTCATATTTAAGAATATGAATCATTCATTTATCATGAGTCATGATAAGTGGTCAAAGGATATGAACAGGCAGTTTTCAGAAGAAGAAATCAAAGCTATATATAGTCATATGAAAAATGCTCTAAATCATTATTGATTAGAGAAATGCAAATGAAAACAACTTTGAGATATCATCTCACATCTATCAGATTGGCTAAAATGATAGAATAGAAAAATGACATGTTGAAGAGGATGTGAAAAAATTGGAACATTAATACATTGTTTTTGGAACTGTGAATTGATTCAACCATTTTGGAGAGCAATCTGGAATTATGCCCAAAGAGTTATTAAACTGAATGTCCTTTAACCCAGCGATACCACTATTAGGTCTTTTCCCCATCAGGGGAAAAGGGAAAGAACCTATTTGTTCTAAAATATTTACAGTAACTTTTTTTATGGTGGCAAAGAACTGGAAATTGAATTGATGCCCATCAACTGGAGAATGGCTAAACAAGTTATTGTATATGATTGTAGTGGAATACTGCTGTGGTGTAAGAAATGATGAGCAGGTTGATTTTAGAAAAACATGGAAAGACTTGCATGAAATAATGAAGAGTGAAACGAACAGAGCCAGGTGAACACTGTATGCTATAACAGTAGTATTATTTGAATTATAATAGTGAATAGCTAAGTTCTTCTGAGTATTATGTTCAAATCAACTACAAAGGATCTGCAAAGGAGAATGCTGTCCACCGCCAGAGAAAGAATTGATACATATAAGTATGCAAAATATGATTTTACATCTCTATTACTGTGTTAAATGGGGACCTTTCCTAGTGTAGGGTGGGGAGAGAGGAGGGAGGAAAACATTTTGGAGCTTTAAATATAACAAAAGATTAAGTTAAAAAAACCTAGATGCCTTGAAATATATCTGTTGTCTTACTTTGGTCATGGTGTTCTTTAAAGGTCCTTAATCTTTTCTTTTCCAGTTGTTTTTGCTATGAGATGCCTTATATTACCCCCCCCTCCCATTTTCTAGTCTTTAAACTTTGTTTTAATATTTCTTGTCTCATGGAGTCTTTGATTTCTATTTGTTTGATTCTAATTTTCAGTAGTTTGTTAATTGGGAAAGGTTTTGTATCTTTTTTTGCCAAGCTACTGATTTCCTTTCCAGTTCTTTCTTCCATGGTTCTCTTTTCTAGTTTTTTTTTTCTTTAGCATTCTCATTTCATTGACAAAAACACATTTTACCTTATTAAAAAAAAACCCAAAACTTTTTATATCTTCCAGGAATTCTAGTTGAATTTGTGTCCAACCTGTATATGTTTTATATTCATTTTCTTCTGGGTTTGTGTCTTGAGCATCTCTGTCAACATAATAGCTTTTTATGGTGTGGGATTTGTTTGTTGCTTTTCCTTTCAGTCTGTTTCCTGACTTCAGATTTGATAATAATAAGTTAAGTAAGTTTGAACTCTGTGTACTTCTGTAGGGAAGGTCTGCGTTGGTCTGTCTCATTGGTGCTTTCTTGGGAAAATGAGTGTTAACATTGTTCCAGGATTTTAGGGACAGTTCAGGCTAGGAACTTGCAGACTTTCAGTGCTCTCAGAGTAGTCTGATCCAGGGCAAAGTCTGATTGCTTTTCCCCTTCTCTGAGTTCCAAAAGTTGCTGACCTGGCTTTCAGTCTGAATAGATTACTCCTGGACTTATACTGTCAACCGGCTGGGAAGCTCTACTGGTTCAGTTACAGAACTGTAGCTACTTCTTTGGTCTGTTTTTCCTTCTTTGGTTTTTCTTCTGTAGCCTTCAGACTGAACTGGAGGATGGAACCCATACCCTGTTCTGTTCCTGGGGTTTGAGCCATACCACTGTTGCTGCTTCTGAGTTTCCTCCTCTCTCCTTGTTCTGCCTAGGGCTTGAGAGTGCTGAGGGAAGGGGAGATTAGGTACAGGTCCCCTTATCAGTCTTTTTTAGATCTATGATCTGGAATTGGATAGTTTACATCTGTCCTTAATGGGATACCCTCACATGGGTCTGGAACCCCTCCTTGCCCTGGTTCACAGCCTCTCCCTGGATGTTTGTGTTTTGTGTGAATGCTTCACATCAGGCTCAGCCCCCAGGGTCAGTAGTTCTTTCTATTTCCCTATGTCTGCTTGGGTTGGAAAAATTACTCACTGTGATTTTTTTCTTGAATTTCCTCAACAGAATTCAACCTAGTACATTTAAAAAAAAATCTGTTTGGAGGAGTTTTGTCAGATACTTTCTCACTGTATGAATTCCTACTACGCTGCTATCTTGGCTCTGCCAGTTAGTGTAATTTGTAATAAAATTTTTTCAGGTTAAATTACTGTTCTTTCTCATTATTCTGTCCGTTTTCTTTTTTAAACACTGAATTTCTAGTGTATAAAACTTTAATGATGTTACTTCCCATTGAAATAATTATTTCATTATCATGACACCTAGGACTTAGATGGGACCTTATAAAGAAGGAAGTTTGGTGGAATGGAAAAAGCCCAGGATTTAGTCAGAGGACATAGTTTCATGTCTATGTCTACAATGACATGGATTCAAGTATCAGATTTTGGATTTGTGTCTTATTACCTGTGCAACGTCCAACAAGTCACTTAACTTTTCTTGGTCTTAGTTTCCTTATCTGTATAATGAAAGGATGGGACAAAATGATGTCTAAAGGATCTGCAAGTGTTTATTTAAAAGTTCTGTGATCCCTTGAATGAAATCAAGGTATTTGTCTGAAAGGAAAAGTAGTAAATTTCTTTGGGACTCTTTTTGGATAAAAGGACTTAAATGGATTCAAATATATCAAAGTTAACATTCACCCTCAGGGTGAATGTGTGAATAGGAGGAATTAAATATAAAATCCAGATGGCCAGGAAGGAAAAATTAAACACTCAATTTCTGTTTTTTGTACTCATAACCAATATGGACCATTTGCATTAGACCTAAATAGCATGGCTTATTTAAGATGAATTATTCTTATTCCTGTACTAAAGTCACAATTCAATTTGACAATGTGACAGGACAAAATTTTTAAACCTGGAAAATTACACTTCAGAATTATGCCAAAATTTCAAAATCCTGTTTCTCATATCAAAAATAGCTTTTCCACACATTCTTTGGTGTACCGGACCTGTTTGGTTGTCTTTAGAAAAAGGAAAATTTCAGTGGGGGAGTCAAATGTTCTAACCAGTTTGATTATATTAGAGCTGTTCCTTATTTTTAAGAAAAAGTGAGGGAAAGATAAAATTGAAGTGCTCGATTCTCATACATTGAAGCTCTGTCCATTGGAGTATTCATTATACTTGAGCTGAATATCTATCAATAAGCATTTATTAAACACCTATAACGTGTCAGGTGCTTTGCAAGGTTTTGGGAAATATACTGACAAAAATGACAAAAATCTCTGTTCACAAGGAGCTTATGTTCTTTTGAGAGGAGAAAACATGTAAAAGTATACAGAAAATTTATACAAAGTAAATATAATTTTCCGGGGAAGGCACAAGCAGCAAAGGATATTCAGAAAGTTCTCTTGTAGAAGTTGGTATTTGTGCTGCTCCTTGTAGGAAGCTAGGGATTCTAAAAGATGATATTAGGAGGGAGTACATTCCACGTATGGGATACAGCTGGTTTAAAGATGCAGATGGGGCATGGTTTTCAGTGGGAGGTACATCAATGAGTCCTCCTTATGCTGCTTACCACTACTAAGGGAATCTTTGTTGGTACACTCAGGTAGGTGTGTGGCTCACCCTTTCAATTTTTAAGCTGATCTCTAAACTTAGGCATCTAACTTCATATTTCTGGACCTCAGTTTCCTAAGGAGGTTTTTGCACAAGCCCATTTCCAAAATTCTTTTCAGTTCTAAAGGCTTTTGATTCCATGATATTTTGAGATTAGCCTCGTTCTCTGCTCGTGTCATATCCTGAGTCCCTGGCTTCTTAATGAAGAGAGAAGAGTATAAATGGATTCAAATACGTTTTTTTATGTTGGTTTCCATTTCCTATTAATTCCCTTCCATTTCTAGACTTTTTCTCATTTCATTTACTGTGTTTTGGAGTTGTGCTGTATATTGGTGTATATTTTGCATTAGATTATCCCTTTTACTCTCTTTCCCCTTTCAAGTTATGTGTCGTCTTTTCCTGTTTTAGAATGCTAAGGGAATATAGGAATTGTCTTGCTTTCTTATATTTGTAACGTTAGCACTTGATATTATGCTTGTCTCTTATTAAGTCCTTAGTTAATGCTTTTTCAGTCACTTATTTCTTCGTTCATTTTGGGATCTTGTTGATGTGTTACTCTCTCTCTAGTAGTAACCCATCTATATCTTCTCATCGTGTAGTCAGATTACATCAGCAATCATTTAAGTATCTGTTATCTACCAGGGCATAGTGCTAAGTGTTGGGGATACAAGGAAAGGTAAAATTCACCTGTACTTACTAAATTGGAATTAATCTCAGAGAGATTAATTAAGATTATAGAGGACCAGAAGGTGAGACTTTAAGCTAAGACTTGAAAGAAAACTTGGAAAGGCCGGAGGCAGAATGATTACATGGTTTCAGGTACAGAGGAGAGCCGTTGTAAATACCTTGAGTTGGAGATAGTGTCATGTTAGAGGAACAGCCAGGAGCCCAGAGTCACTGTATGGTTGAGTATGTGAAGGAGAATAAGGTGTAAGAAGACTGGAGAGGGAGGGACTAGTCCATTAAAGGCTTTAAAAGCCAAACAGGGTTTTCTGTTTGATCTGAGGTAATAAAGTAGCCAGTGGAGTTAATTGAGTAGGGGAGTATGATGTGGTTAGACCTGGGCTGCCAGAAGATCAGTTTGCCAGCTGAATGGATGATGGACTGTAGTGAGGAGACACGTGAAGCAAGAAGACCAGCCAGGTGACTTTTACAGTAGTTCATGTGTGAGGTAATGGTGATGCTATAGAGTCATCAAAGAAGAGAAGGTGTTATTTGTACACAGCAATGTGGAGAAGGTAGAAATGACAAGATTTGGAAACAGATTGGATATTGGGGGTGAAAGAGAGTAAGGAACTGGGGATGACATCTGTGTTTTGAATCTGGATTGCTGGGAGGATGTTGATGCCCTTGCCAGTAATAGCCAAGTTAGGAAGAAAGGATGGTGTAGTGGGGGAAGAATAATGATTTGGTATAGCTTTTGCTTATGTGCTTCTTTAAATTTTCCACAAGAGGTAGACATCCAATATGCTGGAGATCCTCCTCTAGATCTGACATTATAGACATCATTGGTGTGTATGGATTGTCCATTATTTATCCCTTTATTGGTCCATCTCCCCTTGTGAACATAGTTTTCTGTTGATATTCTTTACACTACTTCTCTCTCGGTTCTTCATTGGTGGTGTGCTGTACCCTATTTGCCTACCATATGCTCACTTGGCATGCGTACACAGAGTTGCCAGATATCTGGATTGATCTTATATTGCAGTGTCTTCACCTAAAAGTTATGTTTCTCCCATTTCTTGATTCCTACATCCTATGCTCCCACTTATTCCTCCTGTCCTCAGAATATGCATTTCACTTCCAGCCATGATCCTTGCCACTTGAAATCCAGTAGAGGAGCTGGAGGGATGGTCTACTCAGGTTTTGTAGTAGAGAGTAGTAAAAATGGAGAATAAAATGAAATCATCATTCAGATTGACCTCATGTTCTCTTAACTCTTCTTGACTCCTGCTGCAACTCACTGCTGGCACTAGTGATTTTATTTTTATCCTTAGATTATGTGGATGGAGTTTATTGGAATTTGTGTTGGTGTTTTATGATGCTCACATTCTGAGGAAATAATAATGATGTTCCTCTCTGGTATGAATAAAGATCATATTTATTTGTTTATCTCCATGTGTGTGTGTGTGTGTGTGTGTGTGTGTGTGTGTGTGTAAGGTATATAGATTTTAGGCCCTAAACAAATAATCACTAAATTAAAAATTGAGTGAAAACATTGATGTGTAGCTCCCACTGAATATGATACAAGCTATAGTGGAATAGGTGATGCTCTTCCTTGTGTTACTCTAAGAATAAATTTGATGATGGGAGGCTTTATCTTTTTGCATAGCTTGATTGTGATCGCCTATTCTGAAAATGGGGAATGAGCAATCATTCTGTGGAACTGATTTTTCTTTCTCCAGATGTCAGAACTTCTATCATCATTGTCAGCGGGTAGTATCTTGTTTTCCTTCCTGTACTCTGGAGTGTGCCTGGGCTTGCACATGTGTTTTACTGTATGTTTTGGATTCTAAGTGTTAATGGTATGATCTGTCTCCGTATCTTTCTTTTAAGTCTTTTGGTAGATCTGTGTATGGGAAGTTGGATGTATATATACAGTCAAATTTCTTTTGAAGTTGATATCTTCTTTTTCTCTTTTTACATTGTGTTAACTCTTGAATCTTACTCATTTTAAGGGTTCAGGAAAAACCTACTTATATTCCTGAGGTGAAATCTATCCTTGAGTAATTTTTCACAGTTACAATTTTGCATGCCTTTCACACCTTTTGCTTTGGTCAAGCTGTCCTAGAAGATATATTAGTGCTCTCTTCTGCGTCTTGAGGTCTATGATTTGTGTTAACTATATGGTAGTTACTTTTTTTCTAGATGTATTTTGCTTTTCAGAGTATACTTGAAAAAGAAATCTTTTAGACGTAATATCCTTCTCTTACCTGTTGAAAAGAATTGCTTGTTTTTTGAGCTAAAAGTTCAAGATTAAAGGCTCTGACTCTATCCTTTTTACCTGCAGCTTGTATATAGATATTGTGTGTGTGTGTGTGTGTGTGTGTATATATATATGTATATATATTTATATATATTATTTGTATCAATAATATATTATTGTATATAATTCTACTTTGGCTCCTAACTAGTCCCAGAATGTGGTATTGGGTGGGTCTGTTTGACTGCTGGGGAACCCCACTCTGAATCTGGGAACGAGCATATATAATATGAAATCTGGTAGTTGAACTTTTGTATTCAGAAAAGTATTTCTGAATGTGAGTTCTTCTCATGATCTGGTTAATAACTTTAAAGCCAGTGAAGGATCTTATATGGTCTACTGTTGTAGCTCTATAGCCTGACTAAAATATTAGTCATTCATGATTTTGAGAACACATAGGTATGAAACTCACTTTTTAAATATGCTTGTATGGAATTACTTTGTTGCATGGATATTTTAATATATTTGTCTAGTGAATAGTTAAAAAATAACTTCTCAGAACATAAGCGTTATTTTAGTTACACATCACTTAACAGTTTAGCAAAATAAGCCGTTTTATGGTTTAAGGTTTAAGGAAGAAAAGAGGAATTTAGTATTTAATAAAATCCAGTTGACATATGGGAGATTAAGGTATCTTCATATTTTAGGATATGAAAAGTACAACTATAGCTGTTGCTATACTTAACAGCACATAAATGAATTGTTTATATTATTGCAAAGAAGTTTAGAACAGATATGTATTTTCTGAAATTAGCGGTAAAGTAGGATATTACACAGTGCCCTTATGGAACCCACATACAATATAAAACAAGGCACAACAGTATAGTATTTGTATATTTGTATTTTTTTAAATGTTCAGCAGAGGTTCATTTTTACTATTACTATGATAAGTTGACATGTATGATGCTTTAAATGTTTTATGTAACACCGTCTCATTTAATCCTGTAAACACCTAATGTAAGTGTTTATTGGAGACTAATACTTGAGTTCTTTTCTTATAGTGACATTATAAGGCTTACATGAGATAATGTATGTAAATCACCTTGCAGACATTATCATCATCATCATCATCATCATCATCATCATCATCATCATCATCATCATCTCTGTTATCATTATCCTTTTACAGATGAGGAAACTGAAGTTTAGGAATGTTAAGTGGCTTACCTCTAGTTACTCAGCTAGTTAAGTGACAGAACAGCAACTCAAACTCAGGTTTTCCTTCTCCACCTGTAGGACTCTTCCCATTACATTATTGTTCCCTTTCCAGACAGTGAAATTTAGGCCCATTGAGGTCAAATGATTTGCCTAGTTTTCATAGCTGATTTCTAGTAGCACCAGAAGTAGAAACCAGATCTTTTTTACCTACCACTCCTACCCACTATTTACAGATGTGACCTACTTATAGGAAAATTCAGTAGGCAGAAATTGGAGCTTGTAAAAACAGATAATGTAAGGTTATTATTCACATTACAAAAGATTTCTTTACTTTCCAAAGTGGCTTACCTTAGTCTTTCTATCACTTATCAGCTTCTTAAACTTGTGCATTTGTGATATGATTAATACATTTTTTAGGAAAATATCTACTTTAGAAAGCGTCTGTATTCTTTTTTCATCCAAATCTTTGTATTGGCCTAGTCATATGTAGCCATAAGATAGAATTTCATTTTAGTCTTATGATTATAGAGGGTCTGAACCCAAAGCCTTAGTTTAGACTCTAGAGTCTAAATCATGGTAATATGTCCTTTTCTACTGATTATTTTATTTGGGTCTTGACAAGTATTTATACAAAGATTAACCTAATTTAGTTGAATTTTGTATTTTTTAAAAACTTGGAACTTCACTTTTTTCAAAGGCAGACATCTCTTGCTATTGGATCAAGGGGGTAGGGGTTTCACAAACTTTAAGCTTTTGTTCACCTTTCCTCAAGTCTAGGTAGTGGGCTTCCTTCTTCTCTTTTCCCCCAACTATCTGAGTTGTTTCTTTATTCTTTCATCTTTTGGGGGTGATTGCTAAGTAAAACAATATGACTTGTGGCTTTTAGAAAAGGAATCCCATATGGGTTGGTGTTTTGTTATGTTACTCAGAATACTAGTTACCTAATGATTTCTCAGCTGAGATTAAATAGAATAAAAGTTCAGCTTACATTAGTGTTTCAGTTTTGCACAAAACTTCAGATGTACCCAATAGCAATGTTACAGTCTTTGGCATATCAATAAGAATTTCTCAAGAGAAGCTCTGAAATGGAAAGTAAGGAGAACTGAATTTGAAATCAAAAGCAGTATGTTAGCTTAGTGCTCTGTAGACAGGCCTTTCCTCTAAATAATTTGTTCCAGGTGGAGAGTTAGTGGGAAGATATTTATTCTTGGTTTGGGAAACTCATGGCATGATGCATTGATTACTGAATATGAAAAGAATGCATATTGTCTTGGTTTGAAAGCATAAAAGTATAGTTTCCTATAAAATCCAGCTCTTTCAGGAATTGCTTTTGTAGTAGACATGTATATCCTATTTCTGTTGGAGTTTGTTATAAAGCATCATTTTGTCTAGCAGGTAGGTATGTGAATGTTTTAAATACTGTATTGAGTGGGAAGGGGAAAAAAAAGCTTGTTATGGGCTGATAGTTGTCATTGGAAGCAGTCTGTTTCTGGTACAGTCAGTATTTAGTACAGAAAAATAATCATGGTATGATGTTCAGGATCATGATTGGGTGTCATCTTCTATAACCATACAGTTTTGAAGTTGTCTTGAGAGGAGCTAAGTTCTTGATTTAATAGAAGAGGCTTTTGGGGAAAGATATTACAGAAGCTGGAGAGAATAAGTATTATTTAGGAAAGGGTAGAGTGGCTTAGTCTAGGGTGGAGGTATCTGGGCCTGAGTAGAAGAAACAAAGGGAACACGGAACATGCTTGCTGTCTTAGAAGTAATGAGAACTTGAGAGTCCCTTAGGCTGGATCTGAGGTGGCTTTGCATTTAATGCTTTTGAAATCTCCTGATGTTATTAAAATAGAATAGTCCTTTTGGATTGAGCTTGTCCTGAAAAACGCTGGGAAACGTTATTTACCAAAGTCACTTAGAGGAACACAATAGATAGTGATTACTTAAAAAAAAAAACATTCTAGGTGAACAAATTCACCTTGATGGAATCAATTTTACCAATTGCCATTTGTAGTGAAATGTTTCCATGATAGGTTATTTGGATAGCTATATGAATTTGGTATATGCCATAGCAAGTTTATGTTAGGTTAATAGCAATCATTCCACCAGAATGCTCTTTGAGAGCAGACACTATTTTGTTTTTTTGTCTTTATATTCCCAAGCTCGTTGTCCAGTTTGAATTGAATTTGGTTTCCCAAATCTTTAGTTTGGAGCTTTAGATATCCCTTGTTATTAGAATCAATTTGTAAAACTTTGAATCTGTGGAATTGATAGAGAAGTAATTTATCTTATTTTAACCTTGCTAAGGATTTTCAGACTGGAATATGTCTTGTATTAGATTAGAGGAAGAGAAAAATTTTAGGAACTTCAAGTATGGAATCTAGGGATTCCCCAAACAAAAGAAATTCTGAAGGTCCAAAGAGAGTCATATGGGGAAGAGTTTTGTCTTTTGAACCAGAGGATTCCTGCCATCTAAGGTCTTCCAAAGTGTTTTCTTTTTGAAAATTTTAAAAATAATTGTTATTTTAAAGCCTGAACTTAAAAAAACAAAATTAATCAAATTACCCCTTTCAGACATTTTATATTACTCATCTTCACCCACTCTGAGTTTTAGCCAGGTGTGATATCCATCTCCTATCTTTGTATATTTGTACAGACCTTTCACAAATCCTTGTCTTCTTTCAAAACACAGCTCAGGTGTCACCTCTTCTCTTTAGTCTTTCTTGAGTCTTCCTACCTAAATGTCTTCTCTTTTACGTCAGTATTCCTATAATATTTGATCTTGGTCTTTTCTGTGCCTCCAATCTTATCTACCTCCCTTCCATAAACTCTGTGATCAAGTAACACTGGCCTCTTTGATGTTTCCTGCATAGGACACTGCATGTCCTGACTGAGCATTTCCACTAGCTGTCTCCCTAGCTTGAAATGCTCTCTCTTCTCATCTTCACCTCCCAATTTCTTTAGGTTCCTTCCAGTCTCATCCACTAAAATCCCATCACCTTCAAGAAGCTTTTCTTGGTCCTTCTTAATCTTAATCGCTGAGATTATTCCCAGTGCATTCTATAATAGATGTGTTTGTGTATAGTTTGCATGTTGTCTCCTTCATTAGAATTTGAACTCCTTGAGAAACACTCCTTAGTGTTTTTGGCTTTTGTTTGCATCCCTAGCACTTAGTACAATACCTGATATGTAGCAGGAGCTTAATCAGTACTAGTTGGTTGATTGATGCTTATCTTTCTATATGTTTTATTCGGTGCCAAGGGAAAGAATGAATGAATGGTGTAGGATGGAAGTGATGCTTGATGGAGCCAAGTCCTAGAGACCATGGAATGGAATAGATCAACTTAAGAGAGACGTGGAGTAAGGTCTTGAAATGAAGTACTTCCGTCTCTTGGAGTGAGACAGGAAAGAAGAGAAATAAAAGTTTTGAGTTATTAAAAGGAAGTTTGAGGAAGCTTAGTATGTATAGCTTTCATTTTCTCAGTGAGCAGTCGGAATTAAGGTTATCTAATGTGAATATGACAGATAGGAGAGAGGGTTTAGAGACTTGACGAGAACAAATTTTGGAATAGTCACTGAAAGCGAGATACTAAAGACTAGAATAAAGAAAGTACTATTATTGTTATTGTTTTACTGTTTGTTTACTTACACAATATTAGGGGTCCAAGGGAGGTTATTCAGCATGAAATTTTTAGTGAATGAAATCCTTATTGTGGTGTACTAGAATAACATTGATTTCGGAGGATTTAGTTTCGAATCCTAACTCTGCTATTTGTAAGTTAGCCAACTAATTTTGGACTTGTTTTCTTTGTCTCTAGCCTGAGAACTTGGACTGGATGATCAGTAAGTGTCTTTTTAGTTCTAAATCCTCTGATGAGATTTTCTTCAGAAGAAGTTAGTATGAGTTAAAGAGGTGTGAAAGGATAGGTGATTGTAGTCTAAGAATAGATATTGGATTTCCAGGATGATTTTGTTTTTTATGCGCAAAATCTTACACACTGTAGAGACTCACTGCCCCCCCCCCCCGAATAAACATAACTTTAAACCTTCAGAAAATAGTGAAGCAAGCATTTTGTGATTTTTAAAAGTATTAGATGTGATAATACTTGATTAAAGTACTCTCTCTTCCTCAGTAGTAATTCTAATTTCTTCTCTAATTCTGTATATTTAGTCCTTCACCTTATCTCTCAGGAGATGGGTAGTATCTTCATCATTGGTCCTCTGGAACTATGGTTCAACAACGTGTGGATCAGAATTCTAAAATTGTACAAAATTGTTCATTTTTACAGTGTTTAACAAGCATTTGTTAAGTGCCTGCTAGATATCAGATACTGTACTAGACTTGGAGGGGAGGCGTGAGGGGCTGGGGGTGATGGTAATAAGCCAGTGTGAAAAGCATAGAGATATAGTAGATGGAATGTTATATACAAGGACCAAGAGGCAAGCCAGTTTAGCTTAAATATTGAGTGTGCTAAGGAGGATAATATACCATAATCAGGGAAAGGTAGGCTGGGACCAGATTGTGAAGTGCTCTTAAAAGCCATTTTAGATAAAAAATATTCAACATTTACTATGTTCTACTCACTCTGCTAAGTGCTGGGATACAAATAAAAACAAAAGACAGCTACTTCTTTCAGGGAATTCAGAATCTAATGGAAGAGACAAAATGAAGAGTTTTTATTTTATCATAGTTGTAGGAAGGTGCCATTGGAGCTTCTAGAACAGGGAAGTGACATGGTCACTTGTACTTTAGGAATGTCAGTTTTGATGCTGTATGGATGTAAATGTATGAATGTTGAAGTTGTTGAAGGTAGGAATTGGATGTCGGGAGATCATGTTGGGGGCAGTTGCAATAGTCTAAGTGGGAGGAGATGAGGGCCTTGTGGTATGAGGAGAGATATGGTGTGAAGACACATTTGTGATATATTTGAAGATAGAAAACACTTGGTAACTAGTATGGAGGGTTGGGAAGAGGTAATTCTGAGCTCATGATTCCAGATAATTGGATAGAGTATGGTATTCTTAACAGTAATAGCCAAGGTAGGAAAAAGGAAAGGATTTGGGGAAAACAACGAGCTCTGTTTTGGACATCGAATTAGAGGGATTTATGGAATGTCCAGTTGGAGATGTTGGGAATAGAGTAGAAGAGAGGAATTAGGGAAGGTTTGTTCTCTCTCTCAATTTTGTTTTAATAGTTGATAGTTTGATTCTATGGTAGCTTTAAAAAAAATTAATTTATGGACTAAAACAAGCATTTTCATGACATAGCACAGTAAGAAGAAATGATAGCCATATGAAACTGTAAATGTGCAGCTTGCTAGTTCTTTCAGTTATGTAACAAAATTATGTAAATTTCTATTTTTCTCTTCTCTCCCCCCATATGGCTACCATTAGACAGAAATAGATATAGACATCTAAGATTATTCTATACCTACTTCTCTTTATCTGTTCTTTCTCTGGATGCAGATAACATCTTTCTTAATATATCCTTTGTAGTTAATTTAGGTATTTATAATAGTAAAAATAACTTATTTGCTCACAGTTGTTCTTAAAACAGTGTTGCTGTTACTGTATACAGTGTTCTCGTGGTTCTGCTCATTTTGCTCTTTGTTATTTCGTGCTAGTCTTCCCATGTTTTTCTAAAATCATTGAGCTCATCATTTCTTATAGCACAGTGGTATTCTATCACAATCATATACACAACTTGTTCACCCATTCCTCAATTGATGGGCATTCTTGCACTTTTCAATTCTTTGCCACCACAAAGAGAATTGCTATAAACATTTTAGAAAATAAGAGTTATTTTCCTTTTTCTCTAATTATCTTTGGAAATAGACCAAGTAGTGGTATTGCTGGCTCAAAGGGTATATGTATACAAACTCTTTGGGCATAATTCCAGATTGGTCTCTAAAATGATTGGATCAGTGCATAATTCCCCCAATAATGAATTAGTGTCCCAATTTTTCCACGTCGACTTCAACATTTGTTGCTTTCCTCTTCAATCATTTTAGCCAATCTGGTAGGTGTAAAATGATATCTCAAGGTTGCTTAATTTGAAGTATTTTTTCATAAGACTATACATTGTTTTGAATTCTGTTGAAAATGAGATTATTACCAACAGAGAGTGTAGAGAGAGGAGAGAAGGCTCAGGACAAGCCACTCAGGGTATAAGACAAATTGGATAATATTGCAAAAGAGACAGAGGTAAAATGACCAGATTGGTAAGATGAAAAAATTATAATAGAGACTAGTATAATGAAAACTCAGGAGGAGGGGGTGTTCAGGAAGAAGTGGGGAGTGGTGGTGGGAAGAGACAGCGGTCAAAATCTATAGAGAGGTTTAGAAGGGTAAGTCCTGAGAAAAGAATTTTTTTTTCATGTAATAAATTTTATTTGTTTTCTTGTTTACATCATTCATTTTCATGAGATTTTTTTAATTACAAATTTTCTTCCCTTCTTACCCCAACCCCAAAACAGTGATCCCACTGTAGAGCCCCTCCCCTGGTCTGCTTTCTAACTTTCTGGTAGGGCAGGGAGGGTCTCCCTATCCCAGCCCCTGTATATCTTGATTCCTAGTTGCAGGTATTGCAGAGCTTTAAATTCTAGATTCTTTCAGTTCCTCCCTTGTCACCCACCCCCGCTGGAAGGACAACCAATTCAATACAGACTGTGGATGTGTGATTATACAGGACATCTTCATAGTGGACA
>CM053600.1:77705493-77724915 GCA_028646575.1 Pseudocheirus occidentalis
AAATAAACAAAAGAAATGGGAAGGAGATGGACTTCATAATTACCTGGAGAGGCTTAGACGAATTGATGCTAAGTGAGAAGAGCAGAACCGGGAAAAATTTGTACACAGTCACAGATACATCATATGTGTGACAACCAACCTTGATAAACTGGAGTCTTCTCAGCAATGCACAGTTAAAAGACAACTCTACAAGTCTCAGGATGGAAGGAGATATCTACGCTCAGAGAAAGATGTAGAAAGACCAGAGTTTAAATGGAGACTGGAGCAACACATGCTATTGTTCTTTTCCATGTTTGGTTTTGTTTCTTTTCCTTTTTTTTTCCCCCATTATTCACTCCATTGGTTACAACGCTTCTATACAAACAGACTATTGTACAATGTGAAAGTGTTTTCAGATCCCACACATGATTGTATGCCACCATGGAGAGAAGGGAAGGGAGAAGGGAGGGGAGAAAATCTGAAACTCAAGTGATTCTGGAACTGAATCTTGTAAACTAAAAGTAAACAAACAAGTTAATAAATTTTAAAAAAGAAAAAGTATTAACAGAGCCAGACATTCTCATTTCTTTTCATCATATCTTACATCAGAAAAATTTCTGTACTAAAACTACTATTTTTAAGTGACACTTTGCAACAAGTTATAAGTGTTATTAACTATATTTGTGCAAATACAACATAGCATCATCAGTTTCATAGCATGCTAAAGTTAAACAATGAGGTATTCAGTGTGGACTTACTGTATCATTCTAGAGAGTATTGGCTATTGCAGGAAGAGGTGTTAACCAAAATTTTACCTCTGCAAGAACAGATATTTTATGAAGAACAGAATAGGCTATGTGAATTACTGAAAAAAGATTTCTATAGGAATGCAATACTTCTGTGTGATATGTCAAATCAAAACAACTTGAATATTTTTTTGAAAGGTAAACTAAGTCTACATATGATATGTGGTGAAAAAAATTCAAGCATTTTTTTTAAAAAGCTTTTTTTTTTAAATACTTCTTCAAACAGAAATTTTGGATGAACATTTTCCCCAAATAGCAAAGATCATGGATGAGCAGGATGATATATGCAAATCATTTGAAGAATATGCAACTGTTATAGATCTATTAATTAAAAATACAATGAAAAGTACATTGACTTTGAGAATCATGACATCACACTGAAATTAGCATTTCAACCTCACCTAACTGATATTGCCAAAGCACATAAAGAACTACAGATGGAAGTGACTGAGCTCTCAGTAGATGACATTTTTAAATCAGTTTGATGCTAGGAAAGACCCAACTGAAATATGGAAAAATGCAAAATAATCACACCTTCAGCAATATGCCAAAAAAAATGTTTTCTTGCTTTTCAACCACTTATTGCTGCAAATCTACATCCTCCAACCTAACCCAATCAAGACACCCTTAAGGTCACATGTGTTCAACACCTGTGTAGAGGACCAAATGAAACGACAGACCTCCATGCTGCAACCAAATATTCAAACATTTTCCACGAAAAAGCAGACATAAAGTCATTAAAAAGTTACTTTAAAATTAAGGAACAGTTTCCATTTTTTGAAATTATTAAGTATAGAGGAGTTAGATTTTTTACAAAATAATGTATATTTTTAAGTGTATTTAACTAAAGTTTCTTAAATGCAGCCTTTTTTGATTACAGCTAAATATTAATGTGGTCTTCCAACATGAAAAGGTTTCCCACACCTGTGTTAGATCCACATCACTTCTCACCTACATTATTGCAACAGCCTTCTAATTACGCTCCCAACTTCAAGTCTCTCTCTGTTCCAGTACATGTTACACACTGCTGCAAAAATAATGTTTCTTAAATGCACATCTGACCATGTAACTACATTACTCAACCAACCCAAGTGACTTCCTAATACATCTAGGATAAAATATAAATTCTTCTGCTTAACTTTTAAAGCAATACATAACATATCCCAACCTATCTTTCCAGCCTCACTGGATATCACTACCCCTACTGCAATCTGTGATGCAGCCAAACAGGTTTTCTCTCTATTCCTCACATATGATATTCTATATCCCATTTCTGTGCCTTATACTGGCCTTATTATACACACATACACACACACACACACACACACACACACACACACACACACACTCACTCACTCACTCATGCCTGGAATGCTCTCCCTCCTAACTTCAACTTCAGAGTCCCTCTTCCCTTAAAATAAAGTTCAATTTTTATATGAAGCCTTCCCTGCTCTCCCAGCTATTAGTGCCCTTCCACACAAAATATCCTGCATTTAACTACTTTGTATTATTTTTGTATTTATCAGTTTTGTTCTTCTGTGTCTCTCTGTCTCTTATTAGAAATACAAACTCTGTCAGTAAAAAATGTTTTTTTTCTCTGTACTTGTACCCCAAGACTAACACAGTGCCTATGACCTAGGAAACAAAAAGCAGGGGCATGTCTGAGAAAAAAAAAATATTCCAGTTTTGCCTAAAGGTAGACTATGCAAAAGAGCACAGTGGGAAATGACCTAAAGGTATTTTTAAGAGTTCTTTACGTTCAAATCTGACACTTGACACAAAAACTAGCCGTGTGACTTTGGGCAAGTCACTTAACCCCAATTGCCCTCCAAAAAGCAAAAAAAAAAAAAAAAAAAAAAAGTACTTTACATCTCCCCCTCAAATTCCTCCATCTCTTCTTTCTCTCAGACTCTAAAAGGTATGTGTTCCACACACTTCTGCTCTCAGTCTACTATCTTGTCTTTCTACACTCTCTTTAGTGATCTCATTTAAGCCCATGGTACTCAAAAATCACCTCAACACAAATTACTTTATTTCAGCAGTCACCTCTCCTGAGGTCCAGGCCTATGTCTTTAAGGTTCTACCTTGTACCTCATATTTACCATGTCCCATGGGTACCTCAAACTGATACATCCCTTAATAAGTTCCTGTAAAACTCTGTCCTCCCACTGATTTCACTACTCAGTAAAACTACCATCTACCCAATCTATCAAATTCAAAACATCACTATCTTTGACTTCTTTCTCTTCTCCATCTCTATTGTCTAATCAGTCATAGTCTATGAAATCTACCTGCAACACAGCTTTTGCTTCTATACTCTCTGTTATCAGTGCTACTACTCTAGTACAAACCCTCATTACCACCCAGATGAACGGAGTGTGGTGCACCTATGCCACGTATTCCCATACACATTCTCTCTTTCCCTCTTTAAGCCATTCTTCATACACCTTACACACTCAATTTCTTTCCATGTATACTGTGCCTTTGCCTGAAACCAATCCACTACTGCCAATCAAAAAGTTCAAATTCCTTACCCTAGAAGTTGTTCTATACAACCACGTGCCATCATACTTAGCATGATGTAGTGGAATGACCAATGGAATTAAAATCTGAAGGCCAGTTCAAATCCTAGCTCGGTCATTTACTAGGCATGTGACTGGGAGCAAAAGCACACTATCTTCTTTCAGAGTTCCAACTGCCCTTCTGCAAGATGAAGGGGGCTGAACTCTTAGGACTTCTCTAGCATCTTTCAGAATTTTTAATTCCCTCATTTTGTGTTGTCTTTTGCCTCTTATTTCATGCTATTCATCAACATGTATTTCCCACTTCAGCCAAACTGGATTATTAAGTCATCTGCTCCTGCATGGGTACATAGTACTTTTCTTTGCCTTTATTCATCCCTTTGAAATAAATCTTTCTGCAAATGCTGGATTTCTACTCATTTTTTAAAAGTTCAAATCAAATGCTATCTCCCTCCAGGAAACTTCCCCCAATGCCCCAAGTCAGTAATGACCTTTATCCTTTCAGAGTACATACAACACTTATCTTACATTTTTACCTAATACATATTGGATATGACTTTGTATTACAGTTAGTTGTGAATGTACCCTATCCTCCTACTAGAAAAAGTATTTTTAAATTGGAGTCCATGCAGTTGTTTATTGTTTTTTTTTTCCTTTTCTAGTTTGGTAGCAGTATTTTAATATAACTGGTTTCCTTTTAAACCTGTGTATTGGGTTTTGTACATTTTTTATGCTTTTATGCATTTTTTTATGCATCTTATGCATTTAATGACATTCCATGAAGGTGTGCATAAGTTTCACCAGAATTTGGGGCCCATCTATGACTTTTTTTCCTTCTTTTTTTTTTTTTCCCATTCAGGACTGAAAAAAAGGTTAAGAAATACTAGACTATTAGCTACAAAAAGGCCAAGGAAGTGTCTATTTGGTATCTCATCTTGAGCCTAGCAAATTGTTCTGGCTCCAACGGACAATTAATAAACATGTCAAATTACAAAGGCAATAAGGAATGACTGGAGAGTTCTAAGGGATGTAATGATCAAATCTGTACATAAAGATTAGTCTGGAAATGTTATTATGGAAGAATTAGAAAAAGTAAAGGCAAGGAATTTCCCCATCCTGAAAAATGTAGTGTTTGAAATATTACATACAGATTTTTAAACCATTACTATTATGAATAATCTTATTTTTATGTAGTTTTTTAGTTCTGCAGGCTGTGCACTGATAAGGTACAATAAATTCCACTTCAAAAAAGAACTAGAACGGAAATATTAAGCCACTTTATCAGGTATTCAAACAACAGACAAATATCTGTTAGTAGCAGATCTAGTTAATCATATCCTGGTTTCCTTCTGTTCCTCTTTAAAGGAACGACAGTTCTACAAATGTGAAAACCTCAAATACTTACCATTTGATTTGATTTCTCGTACATAGTTGCTAGGGAACCAGCCAGTTTTGCCATTGTGAGTGCCCTCCCACCAGCCCCCTTCTTCTACTCTCGTGACATGGATGATGTCTCCTTTTGTAAAAGAAAGTTCATCTTCATTTGTTTGTTGAAAGTTAAATTTTGCTCTCACCACCAGTTGATGGTTGCTATTATCCGTCATGTCCTAACATGAAAGAACAAACATAAGGAAAAGTAAGTATTTTCTTATGAAACTGGTATATTTATCACACAAAAGCTTTAAGCAAATTGAAATTAATCCTATTTTAAACTGTGCAAATAGAACAAAGAGAAAACATGTTAGTTTTTTTTTTTATCTTTCTTTGTAACCAAACTAATATCCAAAAAAAAAATAATTGGATCATGAATCTAGAAACAACCTCCCAATCCAGTCTAACCCACTTGTTTTATAGATAAGGAAACTGAAGCCTAATGCAAGTCACAGGAAGCAAGTGAAAGGGTTAGAATTCATAACAAAATTTGAGCCAAGGTGCTCTGGCTCTACTGTCCAGTGTTCTTCATGAAAAAGAAATTCGACTTTAAAATTTTTTTTAAAAAAGCTTTAGCTATCTATACGTGACCAGATTATCTTGAAAGTATTCTTCTAATTATTAGGAGCTCTCTGTTTTTTAACTTTCAATGTGGTGAGAATTTAATGTGACCACAATTACTTAATGGTTCTTTTGAGTTCTTGTGGCTATTAGAGATTTTTTTTTAATGAAGTTCATTTTATCATTCTCTTCAAAGTTACACAATAATTTGTAAAAGGAAATTTCTGCAAGAAAATTATAGCATGTTGATGAGCTCAGGATTTCACTAGTGTGGGCATCCCTTCATGTAAATTCCATTTAACAGAAAGAAAAGACAAAATTTAAGCCACTTAACCTATCATACCAACAAATAAAGCAGCAGAAAAAAATCTGGATCAATAAAGCACCCAACTGTCTACCTGTTATTTTTCATTCTCAACACATAAGCAATCCATTTCCTTTTCAGGTCATATATATCTTCAATGTATTCCATATTACTTCTCACATGATAATCATCCTTGTTACCTGGAACTTTAAACCAACAAGATCATGCTGTTCTATGGCTATATAGCATCACCAAGAGACTATGAATAACTTTTGTAGCAACAAGCAATTTGGCACCATTGTAAGCATCAAGCAATGCCTCAAAAGAGATATGTTTCTACCTCCTTGTATCTGATTGTTGGTCTAGCTCATTCTTCATTGAACCTATTAACTAAGCTGAATATGCAAATGGACTAAATTGACAGCCTGCCCACCCAGCTACATTTCTAAGCCTTGGGAATGCGTGTTCTTCATCCATTTGGGTTTTTCAGTGTGGGTGGCTGGGCCAACAACTTTAACACCACTGCTGACTGTTGAGTTCAGAGAACTACCAAACAAAGTTATCTCCATGTGTGTCTCTTTTATAATTTTACCATATGTGTGAAAGATCCCTTTTGAGGAGGTATCAGAATGAATATCAATTTTGTTTGATTCAACAAATGTTAGACACTACAGGATCTTCTAGTTTCTATAACTTTCATTCAGTTGTGATTGTAAAGATGTCGTCTGTTGTAGTAGTTTATATATGTTCTCTCTCTTTCTCTCTCTCTCTCTCTCTCTCTCTCTCTCTCTCTCTATATATATATATATATATATATATATATATATATTACAGAAAGATTGTTAACCCATTTTGAGTTGCTTTCCTTTAGAAAAGCAGATCTAAGAACCTGTGCTAGCAGCTGCCCTAGGTATGCTAGGGTGCTTGCTGATACAGTAGTCAGGCAAAACATATCCATAATAGTCATATTATGAAAGATATATATATCTTTTGAATATATATTTTGAAAGAAATATAAATATATGTATTCTCATGTTTTCATAATGAATATTTTCAATACATGCATAAGAGTATTCAAATAAAGATTTTATAGAGATGAAAAATAAGGCATGTGGGTTGGCAGTTGCTGATGATTTCTTAGAATATTCTCTTTTCTGAGAATTCTTGAAATCTAACCATAAGTGCCTTTAAAAAAAACCTCACCAAAAGATTTTTCTACATATTTGGTAAGGTTCAGCTACCCTTTAGGCTTTCATATTCTTCAGACCACTACCACTTCTTCACACAATGTATCTGCTCCCAGAGTGATAAAGTTCAACCAAACATGAAGGTTTCTTCACTGTCACCAATAAAAACAAGTCACTATAAAAAAAAACAAACAACAGTTTGTTCATTTCTCCTTTGTGTTGTCCTCCTTGAAACATTATCTACAAATTCCTTCAAGTTAAACAAATTTAGCCTATACCAAACTCTCTAAAAGGTAAAAAATGTTCTCATTAACTATTTTTTTTTCTTGTTACTATATAAGGTGGCCTCCTCTGCGATGTTTTACAAATAGACTTATATTCAAGACCAGTGTTGCTCTTCGCTGTAATGGTTTTTCACTTGTGAATGTGATTAAATGTTTGCTGACTAGAGTGGCTGCTGGTGTCTTTCAGTCTTCTTGTCATGGCAATAGTTTTGTATGAGTTAAACGCCTCTAAAAATTATGATAATCACTTTCCATTTTTTGTTATTATACAGCATTACATGTATAATAGATATATTGAAATATATTGCTGTAACTATATTTAAATATAGCTGTAACGTCTTTTTGTCTTCTGGTTTTATTTATAGCCAAGATATCAAAAATGATATGATTGAGTTCTTTTAATAAAGTGTCAACTCCTTTTTTGTTGGACAAATAATCAAGATTATGATTATGAGTAATTTTTAAAAAATTTTGAATTCTCAGCATCTTCTGCCGGGCTATATAACTCCATCACTGTTACTGGGAAAGAAGGTTGTATAGTTTTGATGCAGAGAGGAGAAATTAGTCTGATACTTGTCACAGATTCATCTCCTGGTTGATAACCTTCTAGTGTTGAGAGACAACAGATTATTCTCTTCAAATTATCAGGAAATACATTAATACCAGCTACCATTAACATGAGGAACAGAAGTTTTTCCATGCTAAACTCACAGATGTTCTGGGTAATAACCAAAAGAGTAACATGGTTCAGTGGAAACACTATTGGCTTTCAAGTCAAAATATCTTGATCCAATGAAATGAAAACAACTTTTGAGCTTTTTTTTAAATCTTCTTTACTTTTCTTGAATTTTTTTTTCTGATCTATGTCTTCTTTCATAATATGACTATTATGGATATGTTTTGCCTGACTACTGTTATCAGCAAGCACCCTAGCATACCTAGGGCAGCTGCTAGCACAGGTTCTTAGATCTGCTTTTCTAAAGGAAAGCAACTCAAAATGGGTTAACAATCTTTCTTTAATCAAACAAACATATCATTTACCTAGTCCAGGGGAAAAAAGTCAGCACCCTGAACTTCAGAGAATACAAACACAAGATACAAGCATAAGTTACAAACACAAGTTACAAGCAGACTAAGAAACAGATCAGCAGATGGGCTTCCAACCATTTGACCATCACATCCATTACCTATTCACGTTACCAGAGAGGGAAGCATGAATATCTGGGTTTTTCAAAGCCCAGGCGGCTCAACGGCTTCCCAGAGTCTCTTCTGGTCAAATCACACAACTCTCCTCATAGTGAGCCCCAAAGCAAAGCCTCACATCAGGGCGTATATATAGGCTTCTCCTGGGTCAGAGAATGTCACAGCCCTCATGACCCATTGTCCAATTACAAAGTAACAAGGCGTGGCCATTCCCAAAAAACAAGCCTCCTGCCACAGGCTCCACGTGACTACATTCAGCCTATTAGGGGGCAGAGTATACTTCCAAATCAGGGAACATTCTCAGAGCCACTTAAGCCTATCAAAGGGTCTAGGGGCAGGAAAGATCTTAAGATTCTCATTACAACTACACATATATAATCTATATGGAACTGCTTGACTTCTCAACTGTGCAGTAAAGGGGTAGGGAAGGAAAAAGGGACAGAATTTGAACTTAAAAGTTTTTAAAACAAATGTTAAAAAAAGTATTTTTACATGTAACTGGGGAAAAACTAAATACTAAATAAATACAAAAAAAAAAATCTTTGTCTTGATTCAAATACTGGCTCTTCCACTTTCTACCTGTTTGATCTTTGGCAATTTATCTCACTGCTCTGGGTCTCAATTCCTCAGCAAAGTTAGCTAATTTCTAAGGGCCCTACTAGTTATAAACCTATGATGCTATCATCTTATGTAAGAACTCTTGAAGATATTTGCCACTAAAATCTTTCTTCTGTTCCTTGTCTATCTAACTAAGGCCTGAAAATACTAGGAGGATGAAGAATATACAATCTTCTTCAATTTTCCTAATTCTTCTCCTCTACCAAAATATCACATCCATTGGAAGTTTTCTCCATTAAGAACCTGAACTTCTCTAGCAAAATCTAAGTCAAAAGTTATTATTTTTCTAAACCTGTGAGGATCAGCACTTAGTAACAAGTACTAATTCCCACCTCCACCTCTCTTCACTACCTCATGGTAAAAACATTTTACCCCCAGTTTACCAACTAAATAAGACAAGTTGGGGTGGGGGAAAGGGAAGAAGGGAGAACTTTCTATATCCACACATGACATCTTTAAAACCTGCTCTCCTACTTCATACAGATTTATATCAAAGAACAAATAAAATATTCTGTGCTCCCCTAAAACTATTACTGAATAATGACATTGTAAAAGCAAGGTAAAAGAAAACAGAAAGATGCAACAAAAGGGGAAAACTTAAGTTTTAGATAAAAAAGGAAGAAGGAAGTTATCTGGAAAGGAAAACAAGATAGGAAAGGGGAATAAGAAGGATACACAATTTCTTTAAGAAACAGAAGAGTAAGCAGAGGAATGGTCAGGAAAGAGATAGAGGGAAAAATGTGTTTTAAATATAATGGATTTCAGAGAATTATTTCATTTTTAGAAAGAGAAAAAGAGGGGCGGCTAGGTGGCGCAGTGAATAGAGCACCGACCCTGGAGTCAGGAGTACCTGAGTTCAAATCCGGCCTCAGACACTTAACACAAAAACTAGCCGTGTGACCTTGGGCAAGTCACTTAACCCCAACTGCCCTCCAAAAAGCAAAAAAAAAAAAAAGAAAGAAAGAAAAAGATGTGGCTCTATTACTTGGAATCAAAGACTGTTAGAGATGAAAGACTTAAAAGATAAATCCATACAACTGCCTATGTTTAAAGATGAGGAAACTGAGACCAAGAAAATTAAACAACTGTTCACAGTTACAACAAATCAGAAGCAGGGCAGGAACCATAACACAGATTTTCTAATTCTTGGACAGTGTTCTTCCCCCTACTCTATGGTGTCATCTCAAGAATGGAGAAATTTAAACAATAGCACAGCAATCAGTATTAATTACAAAGACAGACTCAACAGACAAATGAGTTGTACTAAAACAGAACACTTATCTTGTTCCTTCTCCTTTTTTAGTAGGCATGACTAAAGTACTCTATTTTTCCTGGGAAGTTACACATATTGGTTAGAGAAACATCTAAGGCTTCAGGAATATTAATTTATTTGGCATTTTCTTCCCCTGAAAAACACATCTTGTTGGGGGAGGTTTATTGACTAATGGGGATTAGAACCAAGTTCATCAACATGCCATATAAAGCTTTTTCTAGAAAACTGACATAATATGTATTTTCTTGCTCTAGTAAATTGTCTTCAAAAGGTACCCTATACTCCCTGTGTGGAATATCTTCTGTATCATAAACTATGATTATTATTCATCAAGTGTCCACTATGATCTTCATTATATTTTCTTCTCTGTAAACATATCCACAATAACTTTGGTAAATCTGTTTTTTATAAAACACATATGTACCCTATACTGATGATATATTCCAACAACTGAAGGCAACTGTAGCAATTAAGCAAATACATATGCCTTTCCAGAACCAGACAAGGCTGAGTGTACAAAAGAATCCTGCTCCTACTCAGTTACAAATAGTAAGCATCCCTTAGGATCCACTGTTTTATAATGAATGTTATGTAAGGCAAGGGTTTAGTTCGAAGAAAATAAAACGCTTACAAACCAATTTGCCTCATATTCATGAATATAAAACATGGAAACTTATATTCCTTTTCAGAGTGCCTGATTCCTCTCTTGCAATCCTCCTGGCTGCTTGAAAAGCAGATACTGTTATAAAAAAAAACGTCAACAACTGAGCTTCCAGGAAGAGAAAGAAGCAAGATACTGAGAAGGAAAAGGAAAGTGGAACGGTAGTGGGAAAAAGAGGTGGGAGAAAAGCAAAGGTAATATACATATGAAATTTCGTTTCATTCAAAATTAGCTGAGTTTCAGGTAAAAGGCAACAAATATTCTGTTCACAACCTTTCTGGATGTCTTTTATGATCAAAGGCAATTTTTTCCCAATGGTTTATATACTTCTCTTTAATTTGGAGACATAATTCTCCCAAAGCAATTCCAAACTCTTCTAGAGAATTATGCCCAATAAAATTTAAATTTACTTCAATCAAATTCAGAAACAGGGAAACAGTGCTCCTTTGAGAGGAAAAAAAGAACAGGCAAATAACAAAGGAATACTTCTAGTCTCCTCTATTTTCTATGGTTGTTGAGTCATTTCAGTCATGTCCAGCTCTTTGTGACCCTGTCTACCAAGAAGCAGATACCACGGTGGTTTGCCATTTCCTTCTCCAGGTCATTTTACAGATGAGGAAACTGAGGCAAACAGGGTGAAGTGACTTACTCAGGGTCACACCGTTAGGAAGTATTTAAGGCCAGAACTGAAGTTGGGAGGATGAATCTTCCTAACTCAAGGTCTGACACTCTATCTGCTATGCCACCTAACTGCCAGACCTGTTTTCTATAAGCTGTCTTAGAAAGTAGAGACTATTTTACTTTTCTGTCAATGTATGGATTATGGATTACGGATTTTATTACTGCTTCCTAAAATACTGTGATTAATAAATTCAAACTTATGGAGTTTTTCAAAAATATTTTAGCACAACACAGTAAGCTGAGCATACAATAAGTATTTACTAGTTAATGCTGCCTTTGTCTACCAATCCCTCTTTCTGTATTAAAGTAGGCATTCTAGAAGTACAATGTGAAGATCAAGTGAATAAATACATGTAGTTAATATCACAACAGAAATCCACATCAACATATACACATGTAATAATAAAACTCAGGAAAATCCCACAATACTGATGCATCTTATAACATTCATGTTAAACATGAGTCATTTATTTCTGATATGAAATAATTTATTTGTAATGTTTAGGAAAACAAGGTACTTGTATTTCATCCAAAAAATCCTATTAATTCAATAATTTAAAGATGTAAATTTTGTTTTATTTTGCATGGCAAAAGAGGCAAATAGAACAGGTGGGTCAGGGTCTTTTGCCCTATTAAAACGATCTTTAGACTTAAAAATAAGTCACTAAACAGTAGTTTTCACATCAAGCTCTACCTTTTTTCATACCATCTTCAGCTAATACTGTTTCTTGGTTTTTTTCCCTTTACTTTTCACTCTGCCTTTCCCTAGTTCATCAATACATTCATCATTAATGTACTCTCTGCCCATTCTGATAATACAAAATCAATTTTTCTTTACTTAACCTGTCCATTAATTTAGATCCCTTGCCCTTAAACTGTTTCTTAGCTATCATATGAGTTTTCCTCTTTTATAAAACAGTGGGACTTATTAAAGCACTTCAAATCATGTTTTTACGCAGAGAGAAAATTACTGCTGGAGAATTTAGTTTTATGGACCTTAAATATTCATTTCTATTCTATCAAAGTGGATTCCTAAAATACATCTTTATTCCAACATTTTAGTGTAAGAGAATATTCATAAAGAGGATTAAATAAGAAAATATCACACAGTACTCAAGCACTCATTTTTATGGAAGGTATAAATAAGATACTATGTGTATACACAATACATACATATACACACGCATGCACAGACATGCACTCACAGAGACACATGACCTAACCATCAGAATTTATGGAGCCTCTGGCTAGGCATTTGCCTGTCAAAAGTGTGGAAGAAGAGAGATGTCCACGAACATAACTTTTACTCCTTTACAAGACCACTTTAATAACAAGGGGGTGTGTACACATACAAGTCAGCTTTTATTTTAATCAAACTTACCAAACTTCGATACTGGCCCTGGAACAATTTTGAAGTCCGACTGAGTAAAGACTGAGATCCAAGGGAATCAAAGGACTTTATTCGATGAGATGAGGGCCGAGCACATACAGAGTCACTTCCCAGCCCAATGTCTGAAAAGGTCATGCACAAAAAGAAGTTGAAGACGTCTGATACCATGTACCTTCACTATGCACTAGACTTTTAAAATAGGGCAGCAACATAAGAATACACCAAAAAACTTCCAACAAAGCACTTCATTTATACAGTAGACAAAGAAGTTGTTCTCTGTCTACTGTATAAATGATCTGCATTCATCCCCCAATTGCCTTTCCAGAAATTATCTGTAGCTATTCATATCAATCCCTTTCTGGCATAATTTTTCAAGTGTTTGATTATTTAAATTGTCCAAGGTATTTCTTAATTTGAAGGGTCCTTTGCAATAATTTTCATTAATTACCCTTCAGCCTCTCCAAACAAATGTATTAACAAAGGCAAGAGAGGGTGGCAAACAGAGTCCGAAAGGAAGGAATTACCTGCAACAAAACAGAAAAAAAGATCCATCTTTAAAACTAATTGAGGGCAATTACATTACCACAGAGAAGATCCCATTCCTTAAAAATGGAGATTATTTCATTCACTGAATATTATCTTCATTGCCTAACACAGTGCAAGGCACATACATAGCCTTTGCTTAATAAGTATTACTGATTGATTTTTAGCCTGGAAGAGCCTATCAGGAGACACACCAGCCTACAGCTGCAAAGACCCTCACTCATCTGTCAAATGGAGGTACGTACACCATTTTGCTTACAGTTTAGTACCCAAGATAAAATGAGATAATACATATGGAAACCCCATACAAAATAAAGCAATAAATTTTGCAGTCTTTGACTCTTTTTCACCAATACCACAAATCCCATACTATGCCACTTATATCATCAAACAGCATAACCATAACCTATTGCTAGGAGTTAATTCCATGCCTTTAAAAAAAACAATCTTCCTAGACATTCAGACATGGATATCCCTAACAGCTATAAGAGCACAGGTCATATTACAACTGTTTCAAAGCCCCTAGAGCTATGCCATATAAAGAGAGCAGACATACTAAAGTACTATCCACATTCTCCTTTTTAAAAACACAAAAATATTTCGACAGTCTACAACAATAAATGAGCCAAATCTAATAAGATTATATTTAATCAGGTTAAATGTAAAGTCCTGAAACTTGGTTTTTAAAGTCAATTATCCAAGTATAGAATTGGAGAAGCTAAAAAGTACTTCATGTTTTTGAAAAAGGTCTAGGACTTTTAGTAACTAGCAAGTTCAATAAACAAATCAACAATGTTAACATGGCAGTCAAAGGTGTTCATGTGACTTTAGGATATACTTATAGAAGCAGTTTCCCAAAAATAAAAAAAAAGGGAGATTATATAGCTCCACTGTGCTCTGCCCTGGTCAAATTACATCTGGAATACTGTGTTCAGTTCTAGGTAATTTGTTTCAGAGAGGACATTAACAAAATGGACAAAGTTTAGCTTTACCACTACCTTCCTACCCCACCTATCTATCCACCTATCCCTACCTCTACCTTCCCACTCCATAACTTGTGTTTATTTTATACATATTAAAACACAAAATGTCTGTACATGCCATCCCCTCCTCCCTAAAAAAATGTAAGCTCCTTTGAGAGTGCCTTTGTTTCACTTTTTGTCTCTCTATCTTCCAGTACTTATGACAGAGGCGCTGATACATAAAATGATAAATACTTATGGATTGATGGACTGGTTTAAAATGGTGAGGTTACAACACATCATGCCATTAGAAAATGTTTGATGGAAATGTTTAGCTTGAAGAAGAAAAAAAAAACACAAGGGCAGCAGAGGAGTTCACCAGAAAGAACTGGAAATGGATAACTGTCCTCATGCATTTGAAGAACTATCACATGGAAAATATATCAGACTTATTCTGACAGGTCCTAGAGGTCAGGACTGAGAACAATGGGCAGGTAATAACAGCACAAATCCCTTACAAATGATTCATTCCTCTCAGTCTCAGAAGAGCCATGGGTAGTAGGTGCAATAGATATCTTTGTCCTCCATCTTACAAATGAGGAAACTGAAGTTCAAAGAATTTAAGTGACTTAGTCATGGTCATACAACTTATCATCAGATAGTATTTGAACACAGCTCTTCTGAGCTCCAAGTCTAGCACTTGGAGTATACTTTACCTTCTCAGAGTCCAGCTCTACCTTCTATATCAGTGGTTCTCAACATGTGGGTTACGATCCCCTTGGGGGTCAAATGACCCTTTCACAAGGGTCAGAGGGGTCACAGGGGAAGCCTAAGACCATCAGGAAACACTTATTTCCAATGGTCTTGGGAACCGAGACACCACTCACTCCTCTATCCCTCTCCAGGCGGGTCTGCCCACATATGAGTATTAAAGGGTCACAGCATTAGGATCAGGTTGAGAACCACTGTTCTACATGATGCCTTTCCCTATTCCCCAGATGCTAGTATCACCTCCTCCCCCACTGAAAAAAAAACCCTTCTAATTACTCCGTACATGCATATTGATGTATATTGTCTCCCTGGTGGAGGATAAGCTCTTTGAGGGCAGATACAGTTTCATTTTCATCTCTGTAACATCACTGCCTAGCTTACTAATAAAAATTTGTTGACCGATTCCAAGAAAATGCCCTTAACAACTTTTGGAGCTGTCCAAAAGTACAATGGGTTGATTCAAAAGGTAAAGAATTTCCTATTACTGGTGGTCTTCAAGAAAAGATTGTATGACCACTTTAAAATGCTGAGGCCTGGAGACAGAATCAAGACCCTAGACTAGTAAGAAGTGCAGCACCAGCTCCTCACTCTCAACCATTCTACCCAAAAAAAGTTGAAGAAAATGCACCAGACTGAATGCTAATAGAGAAATTCAAGAAGAAAAAAAAATCAGTGAATTGTTTTCCAGACTTAGCAGAGGCAGACAGGCAAAGAGGTCTGCAGACATGGGGACAGGGTTCTAGTCAGAAATGCATGTTGTAAGGACAGTCAGACAAAATACAATATGTATTGCTATTTTAAAAAAACTAGAGAGAATTGGGAATAAGGGGAGCATTCCTTAAAACAATAAGCAGCATCTATATTCCTTAAAATAATAAGCAGTATCTATCTCCAAAACTAAGCATTATCTGTAATGGAGACAAGCTAGAAATCTTCCCAATAATATCAGAGGTGAAGCAAGGATGCCCCTTATCACGACTATTATTCAATATTTTACTAGAAATATAAACTACAGCAATAAGAGAAAGAAAAACAAAATGAAAGAATTAGAGTAGACAATGAGGAAACAAAATTACCACTCTTTGCAGATGCTGCTATGTATGCTATACTTGGAGAATCATAAAGAATCAACTAAAAATCTAGTTGAAATAATTAATTTCAACAAAGTTGCAGGATATAAAATAAAGCCACATAAATCATCAGAATTTCTATATATTACCAATAAAATCCAGCAGCAAGAGATAGAAAGAGAAATTCCTTTTAAAATAACTGCAGAGAATATAAAATACTTGGGTGTCTACCTGCCCAGACTAACTCAGGAACTATATGAACACAATTTAAAAACACCTTTCACATGAAGAAAGTCAGATATAAAGAACGGGAAAAACATTAATTGCTCATGGGTTGGCCAAGCCAAAGCCAATAAAGTAAAAATAAGAATTTTACATAAATTAATTTACTTGTTTAGTGCCACACCAATCAAGTTACCAAAATATTATTTTACAAAACTAAAAAAAAAAAGTCATAAATTTATCTGGGAGAACAAAAGGCCAAGAATATTATGGAAGGTGGCCTAGACATATCAGTTCTGAAAATGCATTACAAAGCAGTAGTCATTAAAACCATCCAGTACTGGTTAAGAAATAAGAGTAGTAGATCGTTGGAACAGATGAGCTACAAAAGACACAGTAGTAATAAACACAATAATCTGGTATTTGATAAACTCAAAGAGCTCACCCTTTGGGACAATAAAGCACTATTTGACAAAAACTGCTAGGAAAACTGTAAACAGCATGGCAGAAACTGAATATAGACCAATTTCTTACACCATACCATGACAGGATCAAAATTATTAATTTTAAGGTCAAAATTATTTAAATATAATTGGTGAGACCATAATCAAACAGGGAGAGAAATGAATAGTTTACTTGTCAGATCCATAGAGGAAGGAAGAATTTAGGACCAAACAAGAGACAAGAGCATTACAAAATGTAAAAACAGTTTGATTGTATTGTATTAAATTAAAAAAAATTTTTGCACAAATAAAATTAATATAACCAGGATTAGAGGGACAGCAAAAAGCTGGGAAATAATTTCTACAGAGTTCAGGGATAAAGGCTTCATTTCTCATAGAAAGAGGGAGAGAACTGAATCAAATTTATAAGAATATAAGTTATTCCCCAACTGATAAGTGATGAAAGGATAAAAAAGGTAGTTTTCAGAAGAAGAAATCAAAGCTATTGATCATATGAAAAAAAAAGTTCTAAATCACTATTGATTAGAGAAATGCAAATTAAAACAACTCTGACGTACCACCTCACACGTATAAGATCAGTTAAAATGACAGACATGGAAAATGATAGATGTTGGGGATGTAGGGAAACTGGGATGCTACTACGGAGTTGTGAACTAAACCAAAGATTCTGGAGAGCGATTTGGAACTATGCCCAAAGGGCTACAAAACTGTGCGCAATACCACTATCCCAAAGAGAGCAAATTAAGGCAGGGGGGACCTATTTGTACAAAAATATTTATAGCAGCTCTTTTTGTGGTGGCAAAGAACTAGACATTGAAGTGATGATGCCCATCAATTAGGGAAGGGCTGAACAAGTTATGCTATCTGATTGTACTCAAATACTACTGTCCTATAAGAAATGATGAGCAGTTGATTTTAGAAAAACCTGGAAAGATACCAACTGATACAAAAAAAAGTGACCAGAACCAGGAGAACATTGTACACAGTAACAGCAATATTGGACACTGATCAACTATGAAAGACTTAGCTATCCCAGCAATACAATAATCCAAGACAATTCCAAAGGACTTGTGATTAAAATAAATATATATATATATTGCACCCTCCAGAGAAAGAAATGATGAAATCTGAATATAGGTCGAAGCATAATATTTTTCACTTTCTTTATTTTTTTCCACTTTTTTTGTTTGGGTCTGTGTTTTCTTTTACAACATGACTAATATGGAAATGTTTTGCATGATTACACATGTATAATCTATATAAAATTGCTTATAGTTATCAGGAAAAGGGGGAGGCAAAAAAGGAAGGTAGAAAATTTGGAATTAAAATTTTTTTTAATTAATGTTAAAACCTGTCTTGATACAATTGGGGAAAATAAAATGTTATTTTAAAAAACAAAATAAAATTTACAGTTAAATATAAAGCCAAATCTTTGCACAAAGCCATGTTGTTTCCTTAAATGTCACATGATACAATTACAATAGGACTATAAAAGAGATTCTTTTACTAGAAGGAGGTAGAAATGATAGCGATATGAGCTCAAGAGGTATTTGATACTGGTTCCCCTCATTTTTCATTATTTATTTATAAATTACAGTAGGGGCTTGATCATTCTGGCTCAAATGACATAGTTTGAAGCTGAAGCCTCTTTCTTCTCATATTTCCTTAGCTTCTATACTATCATCAGCACCTTGAGGGAAAAGTAAAGGAGGCAGGATTAAAATTCCTCAATTTTTCTTCCTAGCAGCTCTGATAGGTTTGGTGAAGGTAGAATTTTGAGAATAAAAGTGTATTTACAGATTTTTCTCTATCCTATGCTCTTCCTATCTACAACTATTATTGTAGATTAAAAAAAGAACTGGTTACACAAAATTTTTAACGCTTCCAAGAATATTTGAACCTTTAAGTGTCTTTTAAATGTTATTTCATAAATGGATCAGAAATGTTAACACACAAAATTTATTACCCTATATTTCAATCTAAATAATTCATACAATTTAAAATATAGGTTGATATTGCTTCTATTTTTACTTATATCTCTATACAGATTCCTAATTGTCTTCCATTACCAATCTGTCAACATCAATACTGTATGTTCCCTCACAGAGTATAGTACTGTTCAATGAAAACTTCTAGAGAACCTCTTTAGTCACTAGCTTCCTCTGCCAGTTCCTTTCTTATACTTTTACCATACTTAAAAGATCACAGGATCACAAATTTAGAGCTGGAAATATCCTTTTATGCCTTCTAGTGCAACTTCTTCATTATGAAGGCACTAAGACCCAGAGGAACGATTTGCCCCAAGGTTTCAAAAATGGTGACAGAGACAGGATTTGAAACTTAGTCTTCGACAGGAGAGCAGATCAGCTGCACTGGAGGCACAGTTACCACATCTATCAGGACAGAAGAAAAAAAGGCTAAGAGAAAGGTCAGTGGATTTTGCTAACTGGGGAGGAGAAGAGCGGGTCCGGCCAAACTGCTCCCAGGGCA
>CM053600.1:77725415-77749467 GCA_028646575.1 Pseudocheirus occidentalis
ATCCTTTGATCCTTTTTGTTCACAAAAAAAGATTCTAGAGTTTTATTGCTGTTCTTACTTTGCTTCCTTTTCCCCATGTTGGCCAGTCTATTAATTGCTTGGTTTTTCAGCTCTGTGGAACTCTGCTTCCTGGAGGGGGAAAGCTCTATCCCAAATTGCTGGGACCTTCACAGCTACCGGAACTATTAGTGGGGTGCTGCAGCCCTCTTCCCCCAGCTTTAGCTCACTGAAAGCACACCCCAGGACCACCACTCAGGACCACGATCCAGATCCAGGCCAGTCAACGCAAAGCCCTTGACCCTAATGGATCGCCTCAGCCCCCCTTCTATCTGCAGGCTGAGGGCTCTGAAGCAGCCCAGTGGAGGCCGTTGCTGCTTTCAGCCTTTCCTGCTGCCATAGCCGCCTCCCGCTGCCTCCTTGCCCTGGGAGCAGTTTGGCCACACTGCTTTTCTCCCCGAAATTTAGCAAAATCCACTGACCTTTCTCTAAGCCTTTTTTCTTCTGGCCTGATAAATATGGTACCTCTGCCTCCAGGGCAGCCTGTCTGCTCCTATAGACTTGACTCCGCCCAGTGTCTTGGGGCCTGGCTGAGCTTGTTTCCTGCTGGGCCAGTCATGCCTCCCAGACTGCTGCGAAGAGCCCCACCTGCTGAGCTGCCTGTAGCAACTGATGTATTTTCTGTATTTTCGAGAGTTTTGATCTTGAACGTTTGTTTAGAGTCCCATTTTATGGGTTTTTAGGTTGTGTGGCAGCTGTAGGTCTTTGCTGCTTCTAAACCGCCATCTTAGCTCCACCCCCATAAAACCAACTCTTAGTTTTATTTATAAGTTCAATAATTTTTGTACTTTCAATTTTACTTATCTCTCCTTTGGTTTTCATTATTTCTAATTTAGTGTTTAATTGGAGATTTTCAATTTGTTATTTTTCTAGCTTTTTCAGTTGCATGCGCAATTCATTCACCTCCATTTTCTCTAATTTTTTCAAGTATGCATTCAGGGATAAAAAACTTACCTGAAGTACTGCCTTTGCTGCATCCCGTAAGTTTTGGTATGATATCTCGTTATTTTCATTCTCCTGAATGAAGTTACTGATTGTTTTTATCATTTCTTGTTTAACCCACTCATTCTTTAGGATTAAATTATTTAGTTTCCAATTAGTTTTTTGCCTACCTTTCCCTGGCCCTTTATTACATGTAATTTTTATTGCATCATGATCTGAGAATTATCCATTTAATATTTCTGCCTTTCTGCACTGAATTGTGAGGTTTTTATGCCCTAGTACATGGTGTGTGTTTGTGCATGTGCCATGTACTACTGAGAAGAAGGTATATGCTTTTTTATCCCCATTCAGTTTTCTGCAGAGATCTATCATGTCTAGCCTCTTTTAAATTCCATTTGCCTCCTTAACTTCTTTCTTGTTTATTTTGAGGTTAGATCTATCAAGTTCAGAGAGGGGAAATTGAGGTCTCCCACTAGCATCATTTTGCTATCTATTTCCTCTTCTAATTCGCTTGACTTTTCCTCTAGGAATTTGGATGCTAAACTGCTTGGTGCATATATGTTAAGTAGTGGTATTGCTTCATTCTCTATGGTGCCTTTTAGCAGGATGTAGTTTCCTTCCTTATCTCTTTTGATCAGATCTATTTTAGCTTTTGCTTTATCTGAGATAAGGATTGCTACCCCTGCTTTTTAAATTTTAACTGAGGCATAATATATTCTACTCCATCCTTTTACCTTTACCCTATGCGTATCCCCTTGTTTCAAATGTGTTTCTTGTAGACAGCATATTGTAGGATGGTGGTTTTTAATCCATTCTGCTATCTGCCTCTGTTTTATGGGAGAGTTCATCCCATTCACATTTACAGTTATGATTATTATCTGTGACATTCCCTCCATCTTATTCTCTCCCCTGTTTATATCTTTGTGTCTTCCCTTTCCCTTCTCCTCCTTAGGAGTTTTACTTTTGACCACCACCTCCCTCAGTATTCCCTCTCTGTGTCCCCCCTCTTTACTCCTCTTTTCCCTTGCTGCTCTTCCCGTCCCTATGGAATACCTTCCCCTTCTTATCCCTCGTACTGCCCGTGTAGGAAACAATAGATTTTTATTTTTAACAGAGTATGTTATTCCCTCGTTGAGCCCAAACCAATGCTAGTACATTTCATATATTGCTCCTCTCCCTCCCTCTTTTCCCTCTATTGTTATGAATTTTTGTGCCTTTTTGTATTAGAATCTAAACTTAGCCTCTTGTATTGATCCCTCTTTAAATCAGCACCAGTGAGAGTAATGATCATATGATGCTCATCTCCTTCCTTCCCACCCCTCCACTTTAGTATGTTTTTATTCCTCTTCTTGTGGCATAATTTACCATCTCCTACCTCTAATTTTTCTATTCTCCCATTACCATCCCTTTCTTCCCCTTAATTGTTTTTTTTTTAAATCTTCTGATTTGTCCAGTTATACCAACACCCTCTTTCTGTGTCCATCCCTTTTAAGTGTCACAATACTCATACACATTTCAGTATTGACAGGTATCTGCTTCTCATAAAGGAATGTAAACAGTTTGCTCTTATTGAGTCCCAAGTCATGTGCATGTGTGAGCATGTGTGTATGTGTATGTGTGAGTGTATGTTTTCCTTTTTTACCTTTTTATGCCTTTGTTGGATCTTGTTAAGTGGAGATCACATTTTCCATTGAGCTCAGGCTTTTTCGTAAGGAAAGTCTGGAAGTCCTTTATTTCATTAAATGACCATCTCCTTGCCTGAAACAACATGGTCAGTCTTACCGGGTAGTTGATCCGTGGTTGCAGTCCTAGCTATTTTGCTTTACAAAAAATTGTATTCCATTCCCTCTGATCTTTTAATGTAGCAGCTGCCAATTCTTGTGTGATCCTGACTGTAGTTCCATGATATTTGAATTGTTTCTTTTTCGCTGCATTAGTGTTTTCTTCTTGAGTTTGTAGCTCTGGAGTTTGGCTACTATATTTCTTGGAGTTTTCAATTTGGGATCTCTTTCAGCAGGAGATCGGTGAATTCTTTCAATAACCATTTCTCCTTCTGATTCTAGGACCTCAGGGCAGTTTTCTTTGACAGTCTCTTGGAGGATGTTGTCCAAGCTAGTTTTTTCATCATGGCTTTCTCATCGGCCGACAATTCTTAGGTTATGTCTCCTGGATCTGTTTTCCAGGTCAGTTGTTTTTCGAGTGAGATATTTTACACTTTCTTCTCAATTTTCAATCTCTCTGTTTTGTGTGACTGACTCTTATTGCATCATAGAGTCCATAGCTTCAATTTGTCTGATTCTAATTTTTAATGAATTATTTTCCTCACTTACTTTTTTGGAGCTACTTTTCCATATGTTCATTTTTCATTTTTATAGAGATATTTTCTCTGGTTAGATTTTGGACCTCCTGTCCTAGTTCTCTAATTTTGCTTTTTAAAGATTTGTTTTCTTCAGTGAGATTTTTTCCAATTTGGTCACTGTAGATTTAAATTTATCTCCTACCTCTCTCATTTTGTTTTTAAAATCTCTTTTGTGATCCTCCAAGAAGGCTCTTTGAGCTTGAGACCAGTTCACATTTCCTTCTGTGGTCTCTAGTGTGAGTATAGAGTCCATATTGCCTTCTGAATCTGTTTGTTCTTGCTCACTATCAAAAGATTTGATGGTCCTAGCCTTTACAGTTTCCTTCTTCCCCATTTTGATCCCCTATACTCAGGATTTTTAGAGTGGCTATGCACTTCTGGGGTGCCAGAGTATTGGGCTTCTTAGGCTAGGAGGTAGGGGTTTGGTAGCTGTAGGCTCTGAGTGTGTAGCCTGAGGCCAAGACCAAGACTCTCAGTGATTTCTCTGAGTTACCCTGAGGCTTACAGAGTAACTTATGGGGGTGGGGTGGTCTGGCTCCTTTAGGTTTTGATGTCTGTGTCTCTGAGGTACAGCTTAGGTGGGCTCAGAGGAGACTACAGCTGAAGGCCAGAGGCAGGTCAGAGCTGCTGGTTGTCTAGGTGTGGTACTAAAGCACACCTGGGATTTTCTTGTTAGGGCTCACTGGCTCCACCCTCCCGGCTTAGACTCTGTATTGTCTTCTTTCCCCTTTCCTCAGCCATGCCCAAGCCTGAGGCTGTTTCCCATAGGGCATTTAACTCTGGACTTTTCTGGTTCAGGGAGGGGGATCAGAGCAACTAAACTTTATTCCTCTATTTTGGCTTCTGGAAGTATGGGTGTATAATTTTAAACATCCATGTTACCCCAGGAAAATCTGCTGACCCTGCTGTGGGCCCCGAGTTTTTTCCTACCCGGTACGATGATCCTCTGTCATGTGGTGAGACGGCCAGGCTGGGTGAGTCTGCTGGCTGGCTGTTGCTTCTTCTGGTCTGCTGTAGTCTGCTCTTGGCTCCAAGCTAGTGAGGCTGTCCTCTGCTCTGAGTTCTCCTTACCCAGACTTGAGTAGGCACTTTCCTGGGCAGGGAATCTGCCACGCTCAGTCTCACAGTGGGTTCTGTCACTCTTAAATTCGTTCAAATTCACTTTTCAGCCTTTAGCGACAAAATTCTTGGAGGACTGTGGAAAAGCTACTGCTTCCTTTCCGCCATCTTAGCTCCGTGTGTTAATAGTTATTCTATCGTGCAATAAACCCATCCTGTTTTCCTGTCGTGGAAGGTGAATATCTGTACGTTCACTACTTCCTTATAGTTCTCCATTCCATTTCCTCTTCTTACTCTCTGTCTTCTAATTAGAAAAGTAGAAAATGAAGGTGCATTTTCCTTAATTCCACCTTCATACTTAAATTCTCTCATTTTCCCTTCCTTAAAACTGTTAGTTCCTAGGAGACATCCTGTGTCCCCAAGACTACAATCCTCCTTGACTCTCTCCCTCCCTTTCCTCACACATTAATGAATGAATTCAAACACTTCAATGTAAAGATGTTTTGATAAGGTATGGGTAGAGGGGAGCGTCTAATGCTTCTAAGTTCTGTTCCAACTCTGAGGTTCTGTGATTCTCTGACCTGGGCATTACTGATGTTTATGTTAATGTTATGGTTCAAATAAGATATGTTAAAAGTAGGACAGCAGAGAGTCTTTAATGCCATTCAAAGCAGCTATTAGTTCTAGCTCTGATTTGAGCTATACAGAGTTTTTGTTTTTTGTTTTTGGTAGCTAGGTGGCACAGTGGAGGGTTCCAGGCCAAGACTCAGGAAGACTCCTCTGGTCTCAAAGACTTACTAGATGTGTGACCCTTGGTAAGTCACTTAACCCTGTTTGCCTCAGTTCCTCATCTATGAAATGAGCTGGAAAAGGAAATGGCAAAACATTCCAGCATTTTTGCTAAGAAAACCCCAAATGGGGTCACAAAGAACTGAACATGACTAGAACAACTGAATAACAGCAACATTGGGATAAGTTGTGTCTCCCACATTATTTGTTCTTCCCAGGCCTTAGACCAGACATTGGTGACTTAAAGCATATGTAAAGTATGGAGACCTCAAATGAGAGTAGGAAAAATGAATTAGTGTCAGCTTTTTGGTGAATTTTTGAGGAAACATAGTTCCTTGGACATGATGGACTTTTTGAAAATTCTTCTTTGGACCATTTATGTTACCAGGCTGTGTGCATTCTTAGGGGTGGGGTTTTAGAAAGCTGTGCTTGTCCAAGTATATCCTTGCTGAGTGTTTATGTATCCTTTTTGAGATTTTTTTTAATCTAGTAAAAATTAATTTTTTTTTTTACATCTTCCGCATTAATTTGATCTATGTCCTGATTTTTTTTTTTTGTTCTTGAACTAAGACTTCTATAGGTCTTTTTAGAAGGTGAGCTTGCCATCACCAGACAGAGGCTAGAATAGCCATCTGTTCAAGATGTTGTTGAGGGTATTCTTTCATTTGGTGATTGTTTGTTCTAAATGATCCCTTTGGGCTTTAATGCAGTGTTGTTTTTTTTTTAATAATTATCTTATATTTATAGTGAGAAAGAGGTAAGGAATATTAATTTAGTACTTTTTTTTTACTGTATTCATAGAAAAGAGATTTCTCTTTAAAGGAGATACAGCATGTAATAACTTACAAGGAGGCCTTGGAAATATATTATTTGAAAAGGAACTACACTGATTCTATTGGTGAAGGAATAGCAGGTGGGCTGCTTTAATGCTGTACTGATATTCCACAGAGGTAGACACAGCAAGGTAGACAGAAGCAGGCATGGAAGTGAAAAGTGACCCTAGTACAATGCAAGGTTAATACTGCTAAGTCATTCTTGGGGAGGGAGAAGGATTGAACTGAGTGAGGAAGGTCTTCACTTAGGGGGATGGCTACTGAGTTGAAGCAGCAAGCCACCTGACAGCTTTATTTTTTAAGCTAATTGTTTTTGCTCAGTCGTTGCTAAGTTGTTTGTATCTCCTGAAATAGTACAGTTGTCAACACTTTTTGGTGACTGGTTTAGAGTCTTTACTGCAGGCCCTAGTTAGAAATCTGGGTTTTAGCTCTGGAGTACAGCTTTAGATTCCCAAGTACTAGGAAGAGTCTTAGAGGATAAAATAATTTCTCTTTACTACTTCCTGTAATGGCTGGGGAAGGCAGTATGACTTGCAGATAATGACTAGTGAAAAGCAGCTTTGTATAGGGAAAGGAAAAGAAACGTTTTTTTGCGCTGAATTTATAAAAGAGGTCAACAGTGTTTAATATTATAAAGAAGTCGCATAGATTCAGAACTGAGAAAAGACCATCCAGTTTGGCAGTTGAGATAACATTATTAGTATTGAACAGAGCAATTTCAATTCATTGATGAAGTTGGAAGCCAGTTTGCAAAAGGTTAAAGAGTGAGTGAGAGAAGTAGAGGCGATGTGTCTAAGTAGCTTTTTCTAGGAGTTTGAGAGAGGAAGAAGAGATAAAGGATGATAGTTTGAGGGGATGATGAAGTCTAGTACAATTTTTTTTTAAAGTATGAGGGAGTTGGGCATATTTGAAGGTAATAGGGAAGGAACCAGTATTGAGATTAGAGAGAAAAAGGATGATTTGGGGGCAGTCTGCTGGAGAAGACAGGAGGGTATTCCCTCTGGCATATGATATAAGAACTGGCTTTGTCAAAGAGAGGGCAACCTCGGTGTCAGAAACTGGAGAAATCATGAGGGTTGGGGATTGGAGGTGGGAAGGATGGATGATGTTAAATGGTGTTGAGAAGAGAGAGCTTATGGTGAATAGCTTCAATTTTCTAAGTGATGGTAAAAGGCACAGTCATCAGGTTAAACGTGAGAGAATATTTGGAACACCTTTAGGGAGTAAAAGAGAGAATCAGTTAGGGAAGAATAGACAGATTGACTTGCTGCAATGGAGGGCACAGTTGAAATTAAATAGCATAAATTTGTCTATTAAGTCAGTGTGTTTATGTGACTTTCTCCAGCTCCATTAAGTAGAAGGTGCAGAGGTTATAGTGAGGTATGACTGTAGACTGGAGTTTGGCAAGAAATGAGTGGTGAGAGGACAGATGTTGGTAATGGCCAGTGAGGGAGAAGAGACCTTTGAAGATCTCTAAGATGACAACAGAATGGATTTAGGAGGGTTGAGACATAGTGCAAGATAGAATGATAGGAGTTTGTGGTCAGTGTTGGGCTTTGCCGATTTCTAGAGGGAAAATCTGTCCTGAGTTATGTCCTCTTTACATCCTTCTGCTGTTTTCACAGCTTGGGCAGCAGGATCTTCAAACATCAGTGCTCCCTGGAAATCTGCTCACTGCTCTCCTCTTCTGAGCCTGAAAGTCTGTTGACTTGTCTCTTTGGGAGGTTTAGTAGACTGCTGCTAACCTCTGAACTGCAGGCATCTCTTTGGTCTGGGACGCTTGCCCTGATTCCACTGTAGATTTCTACCCTGAACTGGAAACTCAAATTGAGTCTCTGCTCTGTCTTTTTGTATCCCCAGTGCTTAACACAGCACCTGGCATATAGAAGGCTCTTAATACATGTTGATTGATTGATAGATTACTCTGTTCTTAGGATCAAAGCTGCACAGTTACTTTTTGCTTCTGAATTTCTTCCTTACTTAATATATAGCTAGAGTCCCGTGCCCCCCTCCTACCCCCCGTCCAAGTAATCACTCCTCTCTACCACCAGATGCCCCTCAAGTCCAAACTGGAAGCAGATGGTGGGCAACAGATCTGCCAGATGACATCTGTTCCTGTACCCAGCGCTAGTTCAAGGATCCCCTGGGTCCCCTCATTTACTTGTGTTTCCTACCCTGATGCCTAATCTTGGCTCCTTTCAGTCCCTGCAGATGTTCCATTGGCAGAGATCTGCTATCAAGATAGACTGGCTCTACAGTTGCAAAGATGCTGGTCTGATTGGAAGTAAGCTCTGATTTTTGGAGATAATTGGAGAAGGAACGATTCCATGTTGTTTAGAGCATGCTGGAGCAAGGTTGACTTGCTTATTTGCGCCATCTATGCTTGAGAGGGGGGAAAACAACAGGCTTGCCTACGTTGCTCTTTTCTGCCCTGTATTGCTCAGGAAGAGGAAACACTTCAGAAGATGTGAATAGCTTTGCGGATCACAGCTTTAAGGGAACTCCTTTTCAGTGCTTTAGTGCCCAGCTAAGAGCTCTGCAGATCCTAGGCTTAAGGCTTTTCCTTGCTAAAAATGTTTAACATTGCTTCAGTGGCCTGAAAGTAGAGAGCAGCAGCTTTTTCCAGATCAGAGCGGTAGCAGTAGGTGACTGTGTAGATTATTCTAAAGACATAAGTAACTCTAGTCCATAGTTGTGCGTTGCCCTGGGTACATGGGTTTCTCTACTTAATGTGCCTCCTTGATAGGTTTACATAAGTGAGTGCCTACTCATGGATCCTGTGTGTTTTGGTGGGAGAGTATGACTCAGGTGTTTGGGTAGCCTGTTATTTCAATGATTACAATTGTTTTGGTTTCTATGAGTAAATGTTTCATGATTAGGTGACCATTACCTCTTATTGACACCATTGTGTCATCTTTGCTTATTTGTTTAAATGAGAAACACACCATTGGGAGCTCAGGAGTTGTAGTTGGAAGTTTGAAGGTGTGTGTGTGTGTGTGTGTGTGTGTGTGTGTGTGTGTGTGTGTGTGTGTGTGTGTGTGTGTGTGTGTGTGTGTGTTTCTTTCCCTGAACTAGGGTTACCACTAATGGGTCACCACCTGAGAGTGTATTGTAGCAAGGTAGCCACTCATTTGGATAACCAACACTGCTTATCAGCGTAGATTTAGATAAGGTGAGAGAGTTAGATCCCAGAGAGGGAAAAAGAGGTGGGAGCTCTGTGCTGTATCCATGTTACATTAATATCTACCTTCATATTGGGGAAGAGAGGCTACGTATTACAGTGGAAAGTATACTCAGTTGCTCAAGAGTTAAAAGACCTGAGTTCAAATACCTTATCTCATTACCTCTGTTACCTTGAGCATTTCATTTAACGCCCTTTGCTAAAGTCCTCATTTGTAAAATGAGGGGGTTTGCACTAAGTGACTTATCAGGCCTTTTTCAGTTCTAGCTATGATATCCTGTGATCTTTTTGAAAATTCTAATAACATTTCATGGCTCTAGCTTAATGGCATCATGCATTCTTTGTCTTGTCAAGAATGACTAACGTGAATTTAGCAGTCATGTCCAAAATTTTCATTCTCCTGGGATTGAGTTCATTTAGTCAGTCCATATGTTTGGAACTTCTTGAGGGCAGCTGGATAGCTTCTTAATAGCTCTTGATTTATCTTGGATATTATTTCCTATTTAGCAAACCCTTTTGGGAAGAGGTGTGTGTGTGTGTGTGTGTGTGTGTGTGTGTGTGTGTGTGTGTGTGTGTATAATTTTTCTGGGTGGGGAAAAGAGAGACTAGCTAAATAGTCACCCTTTCATCCATAGTCATCCAAGCTGAGCAGGGATCCTATCTATCCCTTCCTTTTAACTTCTTGTCTTCCACATAAATAAAGAAACACTGAAAACTCAGCTCATAATGTTTTAGTCTCACTGATACTTATTCTGATTGAACTTGGCCCCCATTTTATATTTTTTCTCAAGTGTTTGCCTTTACCCCCTGCCTTTTAAATAAAAATTAAAATAAAATTTATTATGTACTTAAATGAGCAACAACAAAAATAATTAAGCACACACATTTAAAATTTAGGTTGAGGTATATATATAAAATGAAATTTCTCCATATCTATTATAATTTATTGATTACTCCTTTATCTTTGTTTTGTTCATTTCCCTCTATTTGTGCAATTTTCATTTCATGTATTCAGAGGGTATACACAAACATACAAGCATATACACACATATACATATGTGTTCTCCTTCACGTCACATTCCATCATATAAATCTTTCCAAACTTAGGTTTTTCATAGCTGTCATTTTAATGATAAATTAAAATTCTCATAGTGTTGATATCCTATGGTTTTTGTATTCACATAAATGCTGATTTATACAGGTTGTTTCAAGTGTTCTTGTGGTGTTAAACTTTATAACTTTATAGCACAGTTGTTTATACTTTATAGCTTAAAACTGCATGAAGACTTTTGGGGCATTGTATTTTTAAACATTGTTCCTTTGTCCCCCTTTTATTATGAGGTTGAAGGTACATCCACAAAAATGAAATTGTTGAGGTAAAAGTTATGATTTTATCTTTGATTCTTACTGTAAATTTCTATATCACCTTCCAAAAAAGATCTGCTAATTTTCAGTTAAGTGGCATAATAATTAGAGTACTGGACTTATAGTCAAGAAGGCCTGAGTTCAAATCCTTACTAATTGTGTGATTCTGGGAAAGTTTTTAAAACTCCTCAGTCTCTCTTTCCTTACCTATAAAATCTCAGGTTTATTGTGAGGATCATATTAGGTAATTTATATAAAGCACTTTGAAGACTCAAAGTACAGTGTAAATTTTATCTTCTGTTGTCAGTTTTTACCAATAATAGACATATTGAAGATTAAAAAATTTTTTTTTGTGCTTTTTAAAAACTTGATTGATTAGTAAAGTTCTGCCTCTGAATTTTAAACTTAACTTTTCTGATTATTAATGAGTTGGACCATTTTAAAATTATCTCATTTCCCATATAAGTAGCATTATTTAGTAAGTTTTCTTTGGAGATTTTTTGTTATCTAACGATGACTGAGTATTAATCTTCTTAGGAGGACGTTATCATAGAGTTCTGTTTCCATTTAGACATTTTATTGGTCCTCTTCTTTTTGTATCACTTATTCTCCATGACTCTCTTCCTCTTCAACTCTTTCTTATAACTAGGTATAGTCAACTAAAACAAATGAACATGCTGACTGTGTTTGAAAATTAATACCTTACCAAGTGCTTTTTAAAAACACATCAGAGTTGTAAGACTTGAAAAGATTGATAGACCCATCATATAGCAAAATAAAATGATATCTTTGTGCTCCAGTGGGGTCAGTAAAATATTAAGAGATCTAGAAGAAGGCTTTGGTAACACAGTGTCTAGATCTGCTGTAGAGAATTAAGGGAATTTATGGATAAAGGAAGAATATGGCTAAGAACTACACAGGATGAGTTCACGAAAGTTTTGTGTTGCATTATTGCTGGAAGTGAGCACACTGTTGAGATCACAGGGTTATTATCCAAGTCACATTTTATATGCTGTTTTCATTTCTTACTTTTACTGCTAAAATTTCTTTCTTGAATGCCTTCTGTTTTTCTCGAGTGACTTCTTGTAGCGTCTTAGGACTTTGTGTTCTTTCTATCCCATATCTCAATTCTTAGAAATCTATTCTGATACTAGGGTTTTTGTTGGAGTATAACTGATGCTACCTTATTTATCTGTCACATATTCTAAGGTATTTACTGTTTTCCAAGATTCTCGTCATCTCTTTTACCATCTGGTTCTTAATTATTGTTCAGAATATTGTCTAGAATAGTAGTACCCATTTTTATATTTTCCACCTTTGGAAAAGTAAAATAATCAGAAAGGCAAGTCAAGAATTCATTAGCTCTTGAGTTTTTAGCAGAAAGAGAACTCCAACAGCTGTCAGAATGCTCATAGCCCCTAAGTGCAATTGTATCAAGCCTTGGTGCCAGCTTTGTGATTTGCGTGACAAATTCCTCCAGCTGGCCTTTTTATATTCTCTTTTTGCTCAGAGTTCGTCATTAAAGACACTGGCTATAGCATTTGAATTAGATATTAAAACGATCTTTTGCTTGCTATATTAAAGTGTTAATGTAAATTCTTAGTTTAATTAAAAGTTTATTGTTTGCATGGAAACTCAAGTTTATATGGTTCAGTTATATGACTTATGTATGCTACAGACATGTCATCATACTGAAATAAACGAATATTACCAGATGTAGAGACCTACTTAAGAACTAAGTAACATTTTAAGAAACATTTTATTTCTATTTTATCTTTTAATTATTCCTAAGAACTTAAATTTTTTTATTCCGTTCCAGTGTTTAGTTTATGGCAATGACACCCAGGGACAGTTTTGAGGAAGATACAACTGAAGATGCTTTGAACACGTACCTTGAATAACTCTAATCTGTTTTATGAAATAGTCGTTTAAATATAAACTTAAGTAGTTTGAATGTCATTTAAAGAAAAAATCCCAGGCAGATTTTTAAGGATGGTACACTTGAGACAAAAAAGAAATAGATCACTATGTTTGGCATAACCCAGTGTATTTTTACTCACTGGAAGAAGAACCTGGCAATTCTGACTTTGTTAAACTGTTCTTTATGAAGTCTGTGGTTTTCCACCAGCTTACGTATGTCTTACTATATGATAGTATGTTTTACTTTGCATTTAGTGTATGTTCACGGAGAAACGGTTGTAATATAAAGATTTAAATGATAAATTAATTTATTCTGTTGGTTTTCTTTATTTTTTTTAATTCTGAAGCCTTGCTGTGTACAAGATGTTATTGCTATTGGGAATGCAAAAATGAGAAATTAATAGTATTTCATCTTAAGGAACTTATAATTATTTGTAGCACAGGCTTTTCTGTAAGACAATCCAATTACAAAATTATTAAACTTATAGGCAGCTAAGTTAAGAGACATTCATAATTCATCAGAATATTTTGAAACACCATAGTTTATTTTAAATAGAATTTGTGTATTTACATTGTGTCTTGATTTAAGAAGCAGTTTTTTAGAACCAAAATTCTTGCATAAAATAAGGCATATTTATGGATTGTTTTATTGTGGAGACACTATCCTTTTATTCATTTCTTTTCTCATCCATTCAACTATTTATTTAGCAGCAGTTTATTTTATTTTATTCTTGAGGGGGCAAAATACCCTAAATGACATTTTCTTTACCCTTAATAAGGGAAGTATACATAGCCGTTAATAGTTTGCCATCTTGTGGCTAATGATGGGAATGCTCTTGCTTTACTGACCACTGTTTTCTGGTTCTGGTTTTTTATTCTGTCATTTGAAATCTTTTAGGAATGTCATCTTTTAGGATTCTTTTTTTCAAAAGATCTTTCAGAAACTAATCCCCAAATTTGTTTTATGTTCCCAAAATATTCATTTAGCTCACAAAAATTTGGGGAGAAGATATATAATAGTTGCCATTTGCTCTATATGCTGGTAATGGATTCTTAATTTTAAATTTATAAGCATTTAGGTTGCTCAGTTCTGACCATAGAACAAGAATGCATCTTTTAAAAATGATGCCTGTTTGAGAGAGAAGAGAGAAGTACTAGGGCCAATTCAGAGCATGAAATAAGGTCAACTGTTGCTATTAATAAAATGACATGGTGAACCTGAAGTTTTAGAGTGGTATTTAATTCGTGTATGTTAGCAAAAGCAGTATTACCCACACATCTACACTTTGTGACAGGAGTAAGATCATGAATCAGTAATGCATGTGTTATATTCCTCTCTTCCTCCCCATTGCACCTCTCTCCTCTCTTTGCACCTCCCCCCAGTTTCTTTTCAGAGGACTACTTCCGAAAAGATCGGCAAGTATATAAGTTCTGTTTCTACAGATAATGCTGTGGCTATTGTACGGTCAGTAGAAAGGGAGGATTTGGGGAACCTTTTTTTAGAAGTTGGTTAACTTAGGATGATGAGTAATAACCTAATCTTGGCAGTGATGTGAGAAGTTCCATGTGACTATTGTTCGCTCATCTCCAGATCTTTAATGGGTATTCACCCTGCTACTTCCTAAATTTGTAACTTTTAATATTTTCTGCTGTGATTTGAAGCCTAGTTGTAGTTTGGATCCAGAGATTAATTATTACCCTGGAAGAAAGATATTCAGTAGAATGAAGATCTGTGTTCTATCAGTAATTTGTGAGGTTTTATCTTAGACAATATGTAAACTTGTTTTCCTTTGGGTCCTAATAGGTTACTACTCTTATTTTGTTTTATTGTGAATTTGTGGCTTATTTTTGTGGAGAGTGATGCAATAGAAGTTTTGTAAGCATAGGGAAAAAATTCATATTAGGATGAGATTCTCAAAGGTTTAGGGGTGCTGGGACCCCAAAATAGTGACATGCAGGCCCTGCTAGAATGAAATTGACCCAAGCCTACTTTCAGCCAAAGACAAGGTTTAACAGAGTGCTGATAGAGGGTAGGTGTCATTCTAAAAATCTGGCCTTATTGGCCAAACTCTGAAGGAATCTGAACCTTTTAATGGAGGCAAGATGGATCTTATATACCAAAAACTGTGGGAACTGAGAAGGGGTCTAGATGGAATTAAGGGAGTGGCGGTCTAGAATGGGGTAGGGTGCAGACAACAAAAGAACAGTTAATTAACTGAGAAGGGCCAGTTACTCCAGGGGAATACCAGGGTCCTGGACCATATGGCAGAGTCCTGGGGCTTTTCCTTTTGGGGGTTCAGATCCCATCCCCATCAGGACTATAAACTTATTTCATTCATATAATTTTTGCTTAACATAAAATAGCAAAGACAGTAACATACAGTGAAGACAACTGATATATGTCCTTTAATGTGTGGAAAACAAACAGTAGGCAATGAAGTAGCTTAAAATTTTTCTTCAGGAGTAAATCTTGGGATAGTAGAGCTGAAAAGGACCTTACAGATACTTAGTTCAGTCCCCTTATTCAACAAAGGAGGAAACTGAAGTCCAGGAAGGTTAAATATACAGGTAAACATAATGTTATTTGACTTTATGTTAGTGTATCATTTAATAATTCTCTAATGATAGTGATTTATTTGGGAGGGAGATTTTGGAGAAATTAGGAATAGGCTCTACCTCCACCTCTTAGAATGCCTAGCTTCCCTCAAAGTATACCTCAGGTGCCAACTCTTCCATGAAGTTTTCCTTATTACTCTGTTATTAACATACCCTCTGTCTTGAAGTTACTTTATATATAAAGTTTATTTGTGTAGGTGTTGTATCCTCCCACCAGAATGTGAGATTTTTAAGGACAGGAATTATTTTTGTATCTCTAGCCTAGTATGGTGCCCAGCACACTAGTGATGAAGTACAGGCACTGGGCGCCCCCTTGAGCTCTCCTTGAATCTTTCCATTTGATGAAGCATTTGCCTGAGGTCATAAGCCTTTCTGTGTAGCTCAGCCCAAATCTCTGTTACTGGCCTAGCTCTCCATGGTCTGCCCTCTCCAGGTAGCCTCCAGCTGCTTCCCACCCTTAATCTCTCATTACTGGAGCCTGACCTCATCTGACTCCTCCCAGAGACCCTCCCCAAACTCCTCCTCTGGACCACCCCTAAAATCCTCCTCCAACCTTTCTCTGTATAAACATCCATCTTACAAACCCAGTACCTGTATGAACACAACTACAAAACACTTTTCACACAAATAAAATCAGATCTAACTAATTGGAAAAACATCAATTGCTCGTGGCTGGGTCGAGCTAATATAATAAAAATGAGAGTTTTACCTAAATTAAATCACATATTTAGTGCCATACTGATGGGGTGTTTGGGTGCCTATGTTTGTTAACATCCAGTTGTAACTTCAGTTTGTAAAATCACTCTCGTGTTTGGGTACCTATGTTTGTAATATCAGCTTGTGAAATCAAGAAATGATGAGGGGGAGAAAAATAGGTGTTTCAGGGACTCCAGTGAATCCCTGGAGGGCTATAGTCTGGAAAGAATTCTTAGGACTCAAGTAGTCTTTTAAGTCAGGATTGTAAGTTTATTGTTATGCTTTACAGTGGGCAGGAAGTCTTAGGGAACCTGCAAACTTAACAGAGTCAGGCAATAAAATAGTTAATCTGGTATAAATTTTGCTAACTGGGTGAGTAAGGGTGGGATTAGGGAGGAGTTAAGGAGTGGTCAGTGCTTAAAGGGACATGTACTTCTCATATCTACTGCACAGGCGTATTGCCCATAATTCCCAGGGAAAAAGCAGCTGGGGGGAGGGGAGGGGAAGCATGGAGGTGTGTTTTAGACTCAGACATCACCAGGTCACCTAATGGTCATGGCTGACTGAGAGGTGTCCAGTCTGTTACCCATGAAATGTCCTGTTTGACAAGATGGATGTTGGGAAGCTAGGCTAATTGGGGATTCAGGATGTGCCTAATTGGAGAGGAGTCAACTTACTGATAGTGCATTGAAGGATTCATAGGTACAGCTGTCCTTTAGAACAAGGGAGATATGCATTTCTCTAAGCTAAAGGGATTGTTTATAGATGGTTTAGTGAAGGATTCATAGAGATAGCTTGTTATTGTACCAAGCAGGGATAAAGCACTTCATGAATTGTAGCTAGGCGGGATACTTGCCTAGGGAAGAGGCAGAGTTAATGCTTTGAGGCTGGGGGAAGTGGGATTTTGCAATATCAGCTTGATTTCACAAGCTGATATTACAATAGGTACCCGAACACAGGGGTGATTTTACAAACTGAAGTTACAAGTGGATGTTACAAACATAGGCACCGAAGCACCCCATCTCTAGTTGCTATTAAAGGAGTGAGAAGGATGGGTGGAGGAGGATAAAGTGGAATGGGCAGTGACTTTGCCTTCTAGCTCCTAAGTAGCTCAGTCAGCTTTTTGGCAATGGAGATACTTTGTTAAACTGGAGATTTAGTAATTATAGAGCCTTAGAGTTGCAAGGGTCCCTCCACTCCAGCAGGTACCTGACCAGGAATCCCTCTACAGAACTGCACAACGGATAGTTAACTAGGTTCCTCTTGAAGACCTTCAATGATGAAAAAGTTACCCCCAGTGAGGCAGTATGCTATATTTTTTGTATTATAGTTGTTTCTGGGTGGGGGTAGAGATTTTGCATATCCCAAAGCTTATCAATTTTCTCAGATAAAAGGGGTGAGACTTCATTATAGTCTACTAGTCTTTGAATTCTTTTGTTTTTGGACCCTTTTTGCCCCACATGTTTCTTACCTTCTACTTCCACCTTTGCATTGAAATAAATTACTTGGTGTTAAAGTACATATTGATCTAATGTTGTGTATTGATTTATACATTAATTTGATTTGAAAGGTCTTTTTTAGAGTTTCTCTACCTCTTTATTCTCTCAACTAATCTGGTATAGAAGTTACAATCATTTTCTTGGTTTTTTTTTAAAATCAAGTACTTAAGATCATTTAAATACTGGATAACCAAAAATGTCCTAATGTCTGGTATGGGCCATGGGAATCCCCCCCAACAAACCACACACAAAACCCTTTCTCTCAACATTTCCACCTGGCCAGGTATCTGGCCTTTGCCTGAGGCATCGACCCATCCCAGTAATCCTTTCAACTGGTTTTTCTAGGTGACCCCATGCCCAGCCCTTCAGTTCTCTGCAACCTCTGACCTAACCCAGCCCTTCCTTGTCTGGATGACCCCAGGTCACTTCCACCCTTAATTCCTTCTAGTCCCCTTCTCACTGTCTCCCCATCCTACTGGCCACTCCCATCCAGATCTTCCCACAAATCATTTTTTTTCTGTAAAAAGAGTTCATCTCCTCCACCAAGCTGCTGATTCTTAAATCTTACCTGTCCCAAGGGGTATTCTAATAAACCTTGTCTTTGGCTGAAAGAAGGCTTGGGACTAATTCATTTGCGGCAGAACCTCTTGTCATTTGCCCCTTTAGGGTCACAGCACCCTTAAACCGCAATACCATGGATAGGTATTTCTTTTTTACTTTAAACTCATGATAAAATCTACTCTATAGTAGATTTTCTAATTCCTATATTTGCTTTTTCCCTGGAGAACTTGTCACCTGTTCACTATCCCATTATGTAGCTGCAGTTTTCTACTTATGGTTTGGTTGAGGTTTTGGGGGGTGCGATTCAGGGAGTCCCCCCCCTTTCCCAAGACTGGAGTCCATGAGTGGTTTGTCTGGAAAGAATCCACTGACTCAAGCCTTCTTTAAGTCAGGGTGTCAAAGGTTTATTGTAACACCAATATAGCAGGCAGAGCTCCTTAGGGAACTTGCATTCCTTAAGGAACTTGCAGCTTTACATGAATGATGCTGAAGCTTACAAAGGAAAAGTAGTGGATTATCTGGCAGAGGTGCTAATTTGGTGGTAACTTAAACCTTGGTCACTGGCATCATTCGCTACTGGAAACCAGGGGAAGAGGTTTCTGAGGGGTGTGTTTTTGGTCTGTTACATCTGTATCAAGATAACTTTGAGAGTTGATGTCTGTAAGAGCTTGACCTCTGAATTGAATATGGTAACTTTGGGAATCAATACATGATAATTCTGTGGTTATAAGGTAGTCCTCTTTTTACAAGAGAATTTCTTCAGAGGTCAGCTTGTTCTTGTGATGGTGAAAGATAGTTTGTCTTACTGTCACCCACTCATGAGTTATTGCTGGGCACAATGTCCTTGAGCTGGGGAGAAAACCGTCAGGGATAGTGTTTTGAAGCTAGGAAGAAATGTGATTTTGGAGCTGGGGTCTAGGCACAAACACCCCATCGTTTTTATTTATAGCGAAAATATTTCAGTTCCTTTAGCACAGTGGTTCTCAACCTTCCTAATGCTGTGACCTTTTCATAGTAGTATGTGGGCGTGTCTGCATGTGGGTACACCTGCCTGGAGATGGATAGAGGAGGTTCCTAAGACCATTGGAAATATGTGTTTTCAGATGGGCTTAGGTGACCCCTGTGAAAGGGTCATTCCATCCCAAAGCGGTCATGGACCCACAGGTTGAGAACTGCTGCTTTAGCAGTTTGTCTTTTATTGGTCATTGGACAAAGAACCTGCATTTAGAGTCTTGGGCACTGAATTTAGAGTTGGGAAGACCTGAGTTCTAGTCTTGCCTCTGATACCTACTGGCAAGTAGCTTAACCTCAGTGCCCTGTTTTCCTCACCTGTAAAATGAGGAGTGTGAGATTTGCTTGCCTGTGAGATCCCTGCCAACTCTACATCTATAGGCAAGTCACTTCACCTTTCTTTGCCCCGTTTTCCTCAACTGTAAAATGGGATAATAATAACTACCTCTCGGTTGTTGTGAGAGACAAATGAGATCATAACTATAAAGCACTTAGCAAAGTATGTGTTACATAGCAGATATTATATATTATATATAAATGCCAGCAATTATTGTTATCATCATTATCACTCAGTTGGGAAGAAATGAAAAGAAAGGAGTAGTGAATACAAAGGAACAGACACAATGGGACTTTTGGGAACAAGGTTCCATTTGGAAACATTCTGGCACCAACTCTAAGTTCTTTACTCCTGATTATTGTTTTGAGCCAAATATAGGCATGGGTCTAAAATGAGATTTCTTTTTAAAAAAATAACATTTTATTTTCCCCTTAATTCCATGTAAACATGATTTTAAACATTTGGCTTGAAGTTCCAAATTCTATCCCTCTTTACCTCCCCTTGCCCTTCCCTGAGGTGGTCAGCAATCTGATGTAGGTTATACATGTGCAATCATATAAAACATACTTCCATATTAGTTGTTTAGTGGAAGAAAACGTGAAATAAAAAAAGAAAATGGAAATGTTATGCTTTCATCTGCATTCAGAATCCATCAGTTCTTTCTCCGAAGGCAGATAGCATTTTTCATCATAAGTCCTTTGGAATTGTCTTGAATCATTATACTGCCGAGTCATTCATAGTTGATCATCATATAATATTGCTGTTACTGTGTATAGTATTCTCTTAGTTCTGCTCTCTTCACTCTGCATCAGTTCATGTAAAACTTTCCAGATTTTCCTGAATTTATCTTGCTCATCATTTCTTTTTAAAAAATCTCTTTTAAATAGTATTTTATTTTTTTCCAATTCCATGAAAAGACAGTTTTTAACGTTTTTTTTTTATAAAATGTTGTCCCAAATTTTCTCCCTTCCCCCCTCTAAGATGGTAAGCAATTTGATATAGGTTATATATGTGCAATCATGGAAAAACCTATTTTTGTATTAGTCACGTTGTGAAAAAAGAAATAGTTTCAAAAATAGTAGTTTGCAAGCAGAAAAAAAACATGAAGAAATTTTTAAAAATATGCTTTGCTCTGTATTCAGATCTTTCTCTGGCTGCGGGTAGCATTTTCCATCATGAGTCTTTTGGAATTGTCTTATATTGTTGTATTGCTGAGAAGATGTAAGTTAGTCAGAGTTGATCATTGCACAATGTTGCTGTTACTGTACACAATCTTCTCCTGATTCTGCTCACTTCCCTTAGCATCAATTCATGTAAATCTTTCCAGGTTTTTATTCATCGTTTCTTAATAGGTTAATATATTAACCTATAATAGGTTTCCATCACTTTCATATATTATAAGTTGTATGACCATTCCATTCCCCAATTGATGGGCATCCTCTCAATTTCCAATTCTTTGCCATCACAAAAAGAGCTGCTACAAATATTTTTTTTATTTTGGTCCTTTTACCCTTTTTATGATCTCTTTTTGGTTACAGACCTAGTAGTGGTATTGCTGGGTCAAAGGGTATGCACAGATTGGTTGCTTTTGGGTGTAGTTCCAAATTGCTCTCCAGAATCATTGGATCAGTTCACAACTCCACCAGCAGTGCATTAGTGTCTTCAGTTTTCCTATATCCTCTCCCATGTTTATCATTTTCCTTTTCTGTCACATTAGACCAGCAGTTTTCAACATGTGGGTTGTGACCCCTTTGGGGTCAAACGACCCTTTCACAGGGGTCACAGGGATCACCTAAGACTATTGGAACACACATGTTTCCGATGGTCTTAGGAACCTCCTCTATCTGTCTCCAAGTGGGTCTGCCCACATATGACTATTAAAGGGTTGCGGGATTAGGAAGGATGAGAACCACTGTATTAACCAATCTGATAAGTGTAAGGTAACTCAGAGTTGTTTTAATTTGCATTTCTCTAATTAATAGTGATTTAGAACATTTTTTTCATATGACTATAGATAGCCTTGATTTCTTTATCTGAAAACTGCTTGTTAATATCCTTTGACCATTTATCAGTTGGGGAAGATCTCTTTCAAAGGAAAAAAAATAGGTTCATACTGAAAAATATCAAGAACAATAGGCCACAATTAGTTTTTATACAAGCCCAATTTAAGCAAGAAAGTACAGTCTGTATACTTGGACCAGCATTGATACTTAAGATATTTTTGCATTTTCTAGGACAGTTTCTAGGACCCAACTTCTACCAAATTCCTTCACAAAGCTTAACATGAGAATGACCTGATATTGCCTATGCCTCATGGACTCAATGCTAACAAACTTGGTTACTAGAACTATTCAGAGTATTTAAAAATATCAGACCTGTTTATATGTGATTTCCTTCTAATTATTTAAATCATAATTTTGCTTTTATGAACGTACATGGAGTTTCATGACCTGTATTTTGAGATCCAGTTATTAGAAATAGTATACTTTAAGAGCTGAAAAGATTAAGTCCAGTCTTCTTGCTGGATAGATTAAGAAACTGAGTCCTGGGGCATTTTATAAGATTATATTTATTTGTGGAAGAGTCTGGACTGAAACTCAGATTTACTGATTTTCAGACTGCTGTTCTTACCATTATACCAGAATTGTACTTAAAATGTATTTCTTTGTGTTGAAGATGAAATTTTTTTTTGCTTGACTGTTTTTAAAGTTGACTATTTGGTAGTGACACATTTCATATATATATATATGTTTAAAAAATTTTCCCATTTACAGATGTAGATATGGTAATTAGGTTTACCCTAAAATCTCTTAGTGTTTTTCATTGAAGAGAAATAGAGAAATTAGCAGACAGTGAGTGTACATTCAGTTAGAAAGTGAACCAAGAAAACCAGTGCTTTTTCTAAATAGTTGTACTTTTAACTTTTCATTTTTGTGGTTTCTTAAGTTTATGAATATGTGTGTGTGCCTATCTATCAGACCATCTGTGTATTTCACTGTTTTATCTCTAGGTCATCAGTAACAATGAAATACGCTATGGGAATAAATACATTTTTCTCCTTGGCCTCCCTAATGCCATTTTTAGAAGTATGCCTTTGTAATCTTAACCTGCTTTTGTTGTGTGGAATAGTGTAGTAAAGTGGAATGATCACAGATTTTGGGGCTAAAGGACCTGGATTCAAAGGCTGGTTTTGTCACTTCACTTCTCTGGATTTCAGTTTCTTTATCTGTACAATGAAGGGACTTGATGACGAAGGACAAATGGGGATTGATGATTTCTGAGACCCTGTCCATCTCAAAAATTACAATATTATGATCCTTGATCTGGGGTTTCTTTCTTCAGTAAAGTGACTGTCTTTTTTTTTTATAATGAGATGTGGAAAAATTACTATTTTTACTCAGTATTATTATTAGGAATTCTTGGAAAAATATGATTTAGTCACATTGGACCTAATTGGCGTCCTCTGGGGGAGCAAGCTGAATGGGAAAAACTCTCAGAAATGATGATTCTGAGCACAAGACATTGTCTCCCTCCTGAGAAAAAATAAAAGACTAGTCTATGACATAGGATGAAGTTGCTAACTATATTCTTTCCTTTGTTCTAAAAGACATCCATTTGGCTGTCTTCAAGCTTAATTTATATAGGCTTGAATATGATCCTTTTCCATTCCTTTCATAATTTCTTAGTTTTCTCTTGGGCTTTCAACACAATACAGTGGTCATTAGTATATTTATTTAAAATATTTCTTCTAGAGTCTAGACAGTTGACTGCAGTGCTGGAGCATAAATAAATGCTTAACCAAATGTGAGTATAGTGGTCAAAAATTGTTTGGCTAGTAGCTAACCAGAGTTTGAGTGTAGAAGCCTTGGGTTAAAAAACAAACTATGCATGCACATATGCATGTGTATGTATACACATATGCACACAACACCCCCCCACATACATATGTGTATATGTATGAATGTATGTGTACACATGTGTATGCATGAGCACGTGTGCACACTCTCAGAGTAATTTCTGCTTGGCCTTCAGACCGAAGGTTTGAACCCAAGAATCTTTTCAAAGGGTTTCTGTAGTACTACCTCAGGGCCTCTGCTTATGCTATTACCCCTCCTTAGAAAGCCCCTCTTCCCTTTTCTTTGCTTATCTAAGTCCTGTCCTTCTCTTAAGGCCCAACTCAAAGCGTACCCTTGATTATGCTTTATAATTAGAGGTAATATTTCTGCTTAAGAATCTTCCCCAATGGATTCAGTTTCCGAGCTTGGGGATTAACATAGTGGCAGGTGGGACTTCTGGCCAAGATGGCTGCCTTATCAGAGGCAAACAACCTAGCTATCATATTCCCATTCCTTTAAAAAACTGGAATTCATACTCGACTAAATAATGATCAAGAAATCTAAGAGTCTTTTCCCGTACTAGAACTGTGCAGAAAGTCAGGCGGAATTCTGCAATCAGTAGGAAAAGGGGCTGCTAGCAAAGCCTATAATGTAACTCATAATTGATGTAAAACTTGGTAGAATACAGACCAGCATGCATAACAACATTCTTTTAGTTTCCACTCTTGAGAGCAAATTCTCACCATTTCATCTGTGATGCTCAGCATTTGTAATTTAGAGTACCTTACAATAGGTAGATGAATCATTTCCCGACTATGAGCGTCCACTTTGGTAGGGCCCACCTTCTTTGCTAGGTCTCATTTTTCACTTTCCATCTCTCCCATCTGTTTCTTATAACCCAGATTTCTCTCCTACCCTTTTCAGAACAGAACACAGGCTCACAGTATTCTGTAAATGTCAGCCATCATCATCATCATCATCATCATCATCA
>CM053600.1:77749967-77780227 GCA_028646575.1 Pseudocheirus occidentalis
TTTGCCCTCTGGTTCTAGAATATCAGGGCAGTTTTGCTTGATAATTTCTTGAAAGATGATGTCTAGGCTCTTTTTTTGATCATGGCTTTCAAGTAGTCCGGTAATTTTAAAATGATTTCCTCTGGATCTATTTTCCAGGTCAGTGGTTTTTCCAATGAGATATTTCACATTGCTTTTTTTTTTTTTAATTTGTTTGGATCTGTTTGATATTATTTTGATCTCTCATAAAGTCATTGGCTTCCCTTTGCTCCACTCTGATTTTGAAGGAATTATTCTCTTCAGAGAGTTTTTGGAATTCCTTTTCTATCTGGCAAGTTTGCCTCCTTAAGGCATTCTTCTTCTCATTGGCTTTTTGGGCCTCTTTTGCCTTTTGAGTTAGTTTACTTTTTAAAGTGTTATTTTCTTCAGAATTTTTTTTTGGGGGGTTCTTCTTTAGCAGGCTGTTGACTCGCTTTTCATGATTTTCTTGCATCATTCTCATTTCTCTTCCTAGTTTTTCCCCCACTTCTCTTACTTGATTTTCAAAATCCTTCTTGAGCTCCTCTGTGGCCTATGAATAGTTGGTATTTTTCTTAGAAGCTTTTGATGCAAGAGTTATGACTGTTGTCTTCTTCCTGTTCCATGCTTTGATCCTTTTTGTCCCGCAAAAAGTATTGTATGGTGTGATTGCGTTTCCTCTGCTTGTTCATCTTGCCAGATACTTGACTTTTGAATTCTTTGCCAGGGTAGAACTCTGCTTACAGAGTGGAGAGAACTTTGTCCCACATTGCTGGGATTTTTGCAGCTGCTGGAGCTATCAGTTGGTTGCGCTCTCTGTAGCCACCACAAGCTCTGACACACTGGCCATACACCCCAGGACCACCAATGAAGGCCGTGATCCAGATCTGCGCAGGTCAAAGCAAGAGTGATTACCCACTGAATGGTCGCTTGGTCTCCCTATGATCTGTAGGCCAGGAGCTCTGGAGGCAGCCATGGGACAGCAGCTGCAGTGCAGCCGCTGTGGCTCTGCACCCTGGGGACAGGGTCCGGACCTCAGCCTCCCTTCACCCTTTGAACAGAGTTCACCACTGACCTTTTCCTTTCTCTGGCATTTATGGGTTGAGAAGTCTGGAAACCTCCACAGCTGTTGGTGATTCACTCTCCTGAAGTCTGCTCTGGCCCATCTGGGCCGCCCTGGGGCCAGAACCATGGCTCATGAGGGTCTGCAGTCTGCTCCCTGCTCAGTGCAATAGGCCCTTTCTGTCTGCCTGCTGGCTGCTTTCAGAGGGAGATTTGTTTCTCTCTGTCACTTTTTGGGTTCTGTAGCTCTAAAATTTGTTCAGAGTCATATTTTACATGTATTGGAGGTGGTTGGGGCAGGAGCTCAGATAAGTTCTTGCTTTTACTCCACCATCTTGGCTCTGCCCCCAGCTTGAAAGTTTTCGCTACATATAGTGCTGCTATAAATGCTTTGGTGGATTTGAGATGTTTCCTTCAGCCTTTGACCTCTTTGGGTTGGAGGGTGAGAGGATAATTATATGCCTAGCATTGGAAAATTGTGTTAAAGGGTAAAAGGCCAAGCCTCAGTACAGTTAGAACAAGATTTGTTTCAGAAAACTGCTGGGCAGTATAATTATCTTAGTTGTTCCATGACTCACTCTTAAGGAAATCCTGGAAAGGTTCAGGATAGGAACAGCCTTGAATTTGGAATCTGAAGCCCTTCATTCCTCTTCTGCCTCTGCTGTTTCCCTTTGTGACCTTTGACCAAACAGAATCTGGCATAGTGCTTTAGACCTCAGTTTCCTCAGCATTTTTAGACTTCATGATCTTTGAGATGCTTTCTGTTTAAACTCCTTTGATCTCATACTTAGTGTCACATGTTGTTTGTTCTTGGGGAGCTTACATATAGTTCTAGAGACAAGATATATACTCGCAGCAGTTTATATAACAATAAAGCATTTAAGGAATAGTTGAAGGGAATAGTATAAGAGATATACGTGACTAATTGCTGAATGAATTAGAGACATGGTAATTGCTTCAGGAGTCCGCAGTGGGAATTAATTAAACTGATTGTTCTTTATGGTTAGAGATTGTGGCCAAACTCAGAACCCTTTACTGCTTTTCTGTTACCCAGAATTTAAATAAATACAATCTCAATTAAAGATACAGAATTGCAAAAAATTAGAGTTCATCTAATCCAATCTTCCCATTTTACAGATGAGGAAAATGAGGCTCAGAGAGGGCAGTTGATTAGGCCAGAGCAGTCTGTAGTATAGCCATGTATGAGACCCAGATCTTCTGAATCTTTTTACTCCAAAACCTCTATACCCTGCTTCATCTTGTTTCTTCCAACTGTTGGTAGCAAAGAATTGTTATCTGACATTTCAATACCTTGGTAGTAAATGGTACTTTAAAAAAGCTTTTCCAGGGCAGCTAGGTGGTACAGTGAATAGAGCACCAGCTCTGGAATCCGGAGGACCTGAGTTCAACTCTGGCCTCAGACACTTAACACTTAGTAGCCATGTGACCTTGGGCAAGTCACTTAATCCTGATTGCCCTGCCCTCTCCCCTCCAAAAAGCAAAAAATAAAAGAAGATTTTCCCACAAATTGAGGTGGATTTCTTTAGTAGCATTATTTGTATCAGAGCCTCTTTCACCTTGATGTCAACTTTGGATACTCAGAATGGGCAGCATGATGTAATACATACTCAGCCTTGGAGTCAGGAAGACCTGCCTCTTGACATATATAGGCAGTGTAACATTAGGCAGATTGTTTGACCTATCATTAACCTGGGCAACTAAGATTATAAACTGCCCTATCATCTGTTTTGGTAGAGAGGTTATGCTCTTCTAGTTCCCTACATTAATGAAGTCACAGGTCTTAGACCAGGTTTTACGAAAGAGAAAAAGAGAGAGAGACAGAGACAGAGAGAGAGCAAGAGAGAGAGAGAGAGAGAGACAGAGAGAATATACAAATACACATATGTAGATGGCATACTGTCTCAGTTCTCTCTGTCCCCAAATCTGTTTCAGCAGTTATAATTGGCAGAGATGCAGTTAGAGGAGTTTTTACCTATTAGTGGCTAATTATATAGCAGGAAGTAGGAGCATTTTTTTTTTATTGATTGCTACTGTGGCAGAACTCTCAGTTAACCTACATATTGTGTCAACTTACACCCTGAGATATAGACATCAGTAATATGACTAGAACTTTTAATTTTAAGTTCTTGCTTGTAGCCAGAAACTTCAGGCTTTCTGGTGGGGTTAAACCTTTGTGGTTATGGCCACCTCTCTTACTCCATTATTTTCTTACCCTTTGTCCTAGTTTGAGAGTTACTAGAAACAGTGTGAATATAAAACCTTTTTTCTTCCTAGTGTTTTAATGGACCTGGCAGAAGCACAAACTTTGGCGATTTCATTGTACATTTGTTTTTGGTTTCTTTACTGATGTACCCTTACCTTATTTTTACATATATTCGTTTCTAGATAGTTTTCTTTTATGTTCAAAGTTGGGTAATGCCTGTATGTCATTGATGTGATACCTTTTTTAAAAAAGTAGTTTCAGCAGGTCGTGTTTGCTTCCTCTGTAATCAGGACTAGCCAAAGCTCTATTCAATGCAGGATTAATCAGGTTAGTGGAGAAGTTACCTCACGGTAGAATACAAGAGACAGATGCTGGTTTCTCTGCTAATGGCACAAGTGTAGCAAGTCACATAATGTCTTTTGCCTTTGGTTTGTCTGTGAGATGGGAATAATATTGGACCTTCTTGAAGGACAAGAACATGTGATGTCTTTTGATGTGCCTTCTATCTCTAAGACCTAGGATTATAAATATGTGATGTAGTTCCTGACCCAAAGAAAACTTCTCATCTTTGTGAGAGATGAGGTCTACATACTTGACATAAGAAAAATATAAGACAGTGGTGCCAGAGTATATTGTACAGACTTGAGGTTTGGCAAAGTTAAAATGTTGTAATCTAGCTGAAGTGCCTTTGATGAACATAAATTTAGAGCAGAGAGAATTCTCTTAAGGAATATTTCCATCAAATGATTATAGTTCAGATAAACTCTGTTCCCTTTCTGATGAGCCTTAATTTCCCCCACAGACTGATACTGTCCTTTAGATTATTGTACTACTCTGGGTTCCCCCATTCTAGTCCACATTACTCACAGTCTGTCTTCAGCTATGGGTAAGTTTGGATTATTCTGCATTTTCTATAATCTTCTACATTATCATTCTCTGTTGGCCTGATTTTACTTCCCTTTTATGCCTTTATCTGGTGACTGCTCTTCTTCCACATTTCTGTCTGGTGGTATACAGATTCAAACTGATGGGATCATAGAATTTTATCAAGTGGAGGCTATATATTGTCAGGTAGCCTGCCTGATGTATAAGCAATAGCTTGAGATAGTATTTAAAAGGTGATTTGGAGTCAGTGGCCTATAAAGGTCTTGTTTTATCAGGATTTCCAGACACTGTTTGGGAAATGTAAAAGTTAATAAGCAAGCAGTTGCTATGATTGGAACTCTGCATTGGGAAGATGATGATCACAATGATTTAATTTAATTAAGTAGTCTAGATTGGAGGGAGGTAAAGGAGGTAAGGAGACAAAAAGATTATTGTATAAAGCCAAATAAGCAGTAATGAAGGTGTGAACTAGGTAAGTTGAATGAGATTGGTCACAGAAGGGATGACAGTGGGAAATATTACTGGTATTGCAGAGGTAAAAATCAGATCCTAGTTCTTCTGCTTAAATCTGTGTAACTTTAAAAGAAGTTCTGGGCTTCATTTTCCTTAACTGTAAAGCAGAAGGGGATGGGCTAGAAATTCAGTCATAAGACTTTGTATCTACTTGGATTTGGAGGTAAGGAAGAGACCTAAGTATATTAACTTGACTCAAAGAAAAGAAAAAAGATCTATGAAAGTTAATTTTAATCAAAGCAGCCTTATTTTTCAAGGCTAGGTTCCTAGGTTCCTGCCCTGGTAATGAGTACATTTTTGATGACCTAAATAGCATATTTGGGCTAAAGTAATTTATGTAATGCTTAAGAAAAATTAATAAGTTAAATGTTAAAAAATACATGTAACAGATACTTTTTGTACTTAGCATTTTTGCCTCAATCCTTCCCCAGAATATAAACTTATACTTCATTTTCACTCATATATTAAAAATAAATCTAGCTTTTCTAGATTTCTCTCACCACTACCCCCCCCCCCGCCCCACATGCAGCATGCAATCCAGTATTGATTTTATATATACCTTCACATTAAACCAGTAGTCAAGTTGTAAAGAACAATCCTAACCAATGGAATGAATGAGAAAGAAGAAACAAAACAAGAGAGATAGCAAGTAGTGTGGTTCAATCTGCAGTTAGACTCTAATTCTTTCTCTGGATGTGCACGGCCTTTTCATCATGAGTCCTTTGGAGTTGTCTGATGGTCTTGCATGGATGAGAAGAGTCTATCAGAGTAAGTCATCACAGATACGATGTGCCTGTAGTTGTGTACGGTGTTCTCCTGATTCTGCTTCCCTCATTCAACATCAGTTTATATAAGTGGACAGACTAATTCTTGCCTTAAGGTTAGTTCATGAACATATCCATATCATCTCAAAGTTATCAGGAACACCTTAAGGTTAATTTATTATCATAATGCTTTACTGGTGTTGTGCTGGTATTTTGCTGTCTATACTGCATGTCTAGAGTTTATCTGAGGTTTGCAGACCAGGGGCAGTTAGGAGACCTGAAGGTGCCTCACATTAAGTCAGCTTCCTAAGCCTAGTCAGCTTCCCTTAATTTAACACACAATCCTAGGATGTGGCTTTTGTTAATTTATGAGAGTTAACAGTGACTCTCATAGTCCCTTTACTTACAAGACAGTTTGCAATTGTTAAGCTCCCTTAATTTATAAACTGTGTATAAGTGACTTGTAGGTTCCCCTTTTTAATCTTACTTCCTACTATTGTTCCTACTTCCTTACTTCTTACTATACCTTATAGTGACTACTTATTAACTTAGTATAGTAACTAGAAGAGTGTGTGTGTGGGAAAAGAGGGAGAGTTGGGTCAGGGGGATCAGAACAAGATACACTTCAACACACTTGTCCTAAATAGACTGGTTTGTAGTACTGAGTTCCTCCTTCGAGCTTCTCCATATAGGCTCTTTTGAAACCCCTTTGTAGAACTTCACTAATTTTAATTTGATTCTTTACCTGGGACTAGGAACTTGTATCTTCATGCATGATTCAGTGTGTCCCTTTTAGCTTTCCTTTCCTGAAAGCTGAGAAATTAATCTGGCTCCTCAGTTTGAAGCCTGACTTCTAGACCTAAAGCAAATTTTTTGAGCCCATGACTTACAGTGATTTACACTGGGGCTTTCTGGGACTTAGTAAAATGGACTGTACTGGAGCTTCCTCAGAGTAATAAAGACCTAAGTTTCTGTTTGGCTTACTAGGTGAATGACATACTGTGTAGGTTAATGAAGCCTTTTATGATTGACAATTTAGGAATTGTTTTAAGGAATTGATTGAGCTCTCTGTGTGACACTGTTGTTAACTAGGTTTGATTTTCCATACCTCAGCTTTCTGTTTCATTCATCACAGTCATGTATTTTTAAAGGCTGCCATCTCAGGACATACTTTATTTTGGTCCCCAGTCTTATCAGTAGCATACTATGATGTAACTCTGGAAGTGAATCTTCAAGTGATGTCTCATGGGGTCCTGCAGCAGCCAGAACTTGCTGAAAGCAGAAAAGGGAAAAAAGGTGATTATTAGAACACCCAGACGAAATAATGAGGTTAGAGACAGAAATTGGCTTCTCTTGCTGAAGTACAGAAGGATGGAGAAGAGCTTCAGATAATTGTAAAATAGAGAACTTTGTAGACAAAACTCAGCAAGTACATCATTGCTTATTTATTTATTTGTTTGTTTTCTGAGGAAAAAACCACACGTCCTTTCTATTTGGATAAGAAAACTAGAGTAACTTGGCTGTAATAACTGTTTTAGAATAATGCTTATGGTTAGCAGCTGACTAAACTTAAGACTTAATTATTTCAGTGAAGATGGTATATTTTTTGGGGGGCAGGTGGAAGGTTGTTGTATTTATAACACATTCTTATTGGGGATTGTTTAGTACTAATATTTAGTACTATTCTTACTATTCAAAAAGTGTTATCCTTTAACACTGATATTAAGAGGTAGATGTGTTGTCTTTCCATTGCATATGATATAGTAAAGAAAAAAGTAAATTTTAAAAAATTAAACTCTTTTTGGATCAATTTCTGGTAGTAATTTTTCCATAACCAGTTAGTATTTTTTATATATCCATCTAATATCTGTAATTAAAAAGCTAGTTCATCTTATGTATCTTTATTTTAACACTTGAAAAAAGACTTTTAATATGTGTGTGAATTCCTAATTGAGACATTAACCCATTTTCAAGATCCTGTTATACTTGGCTAACTTTTCCATTTTGTATATTGAAAGAAAATAAATCACATAGCTCACAATTTCTTTCTACTCAGAGAATTAATGCACTGTTAGGCTGTGGTTTCTCTCCCCTACTTAAGAACTAATATTGTAGTGTGACATTTATGTGCATTTCTCAGAAGGAAGCCATTGTATGATCTTACCAGACTCTCAACAAATAAACAAACAAATCTGGACAGCTCCATACGTGATATGTGTGCCTTGTTTCCCCTATCTACCTTTAAATGAATAGAACCATTCAGGGAATACACTGGAGTTCAGTGTCACCAGCAAAAGAAACCTCAAATTCTTCTTTTTCATTAGTGCAGCCTGTTAGATATTTAATGAGGTTTACATTTAATCGTGAATGCCTGGAATAACTGTACTATCTGCTCCAAAACAATAGTGAATTGTATAACCTAGGCAGTATTTGTTAATGTGCACTTGATAATTACAGGCTTTTGATATCCTTTACATATTAATAAAGTAATGCATTTTTCTTCACATGCATTTAAACATGAAGATCTCATAGGTATTTGGAAAAGTGAAAATCTACCTCCGAAATCTATTCTAGGTGATTAGACTAGTGCCTAATACCGTAGTGGAAAGAATGCAGAATTATATACCTTTAGAACTAGAAGAGGCCTTAGCTCTAGTGAGACATTGAGGTTCAGGGAGATAGTCATTTAAAAAAAAATTTTTTTTTTCACCCTCTCCCTTCCACCTTCCTCTTCCCACAGTGAGGAGTGAGAAGAAAAAACAAAAATTTGATAACAAATTTGGATAGTCAAGCAAAACAGATGTTTACTCATGTCATGTCCAAAAACATGTGTCATTCTGTATATTTAGCCCCTTATCTTTAGTATGTTGAACTAACTTATTCAAAATGACATGTCATATTATTGGTAGAAATAGAACTAGACCCCAAATCTTTTCTCTTTCACTTCTGGTTAAGTTCTTTCCACTGCACTATCTTGGAAGTAAAATGGAAAGTTCACATTATTGCTCAGTCACTTTATGAACTTTTATTAAACACTAGGGATACAAAAGGGTACAAAAAAGGCATTAGTCAACTTTATCATCAAAGATGTTCTTTTCTTATGAGGGAAATACCATGTACAAGTACATATATAACATATACAAAATAAATGTAAGGTAGTTTTAGGAGAGAATTTGGTAGCAACTGGGGGGATGTGGTAGTGGCTTCATGGAAAAGGTGGTACTTGAAGTGAATCTTGAAGGAAACCAGAAAAATCCGGTGGGCAGAGTAGAGCCATGCATTCCAGGCATCAGGGTAGCAGGTGTAAAGACTTGAGAAGAGAGAGGGGGCTGTATGAACAGAGTGGCAGATAGGCCGGTATGGCTGCATCACAGAATGTGTGGAGGACTGTGATGTGTCAGAAGACTGGAATGCCTGTGAAGTAATCTGGATGTCAAACAGCTAAGTTCTTACCTAACAGATAAGTTTTTACCTAAAATGTTCTCCATTGCTACTTGTAAGCTCTCCTTTACTACCATCAGTCTGTACCTCTTCTTCTTTGAGGTTCTGTCAATCCCTATTTATCACCCAGTCAAGATCTAATAGCTGTTACCTACAGCACTTCTAAGACATTCTCTATTTCTCAGCAAGTTTAGCACCTGCAGTTCACAGTTGTTGTCCTTTGCAACTCCTTTCCTCAGACATGGAGATTTCAGCGTGCATATCAATATGCCCTCAAACATCCTAGCCTCCTAGTCCCTCAATATATTCCTTTTCTATGACCTGTACCTCTACCTGAGCAACCCACAGATATGGTTGTACTCCTTATCTTACCATCACACCAAAATATTCCTCTTTCATACTCATAAACTCTGAAATTCATTTATCTGATCATAATTTGTTGTCATTTAATCTTTCCCTCTATCTTGTATATCCTTCCCCCATTCAAACTTTCTGTGATCTCCAGTCCCTCTGTCCCCTAGTTCTTGGCCAGGCTATCCCTCCTGCACTGTCCATAACCCTCTCCTTTCTCTATCTTGATTGTTTGGTGAGCCAGTTTAATTCTACACTGTCCTCTTCACTTAAATCCTTTGTCTCTTTATCTTATTGCCAGTTCTGTCTTTCTGAGCTTCAGTCTTGGATCACTCCCACTGGACAAAAAACTCATGTGAAACAGTATACCTACTATGGAAGCGTTTTGTGTAACTACACATCTACAACCTATGTTGAATTGCTTATCATCCCAGTGGGGGTGGGTGAGGAGGGAAGAAGGGAAGGAATCTGGAAATCAAAGTTTTAAAAACAAATATTAAAAAAAATTTTTTTTACATGCAACTGGGAAATAAGATATTCAAGCACTGGAGTATAGGAATTCATCTTGCCCTAGTAGAAAGTTAAAGGGCGTATGGGGGAGGATATAAGAGAGAGCAGATTGGGGGAGGGGTATTCAGTAGGCTTGCTGTCGTGGGGTAGGGGGTGTAGCATAAAGGCAGGGAGAAAATTTGTAACTCAAAATCTTGTGGAAATGAATGTTGAAAACTAAAAATAAACAAAATTATGTGAAACTGTTGACTAAGACTACTACAAATTTATATTCAACTGAAAAAGAAATTGACTTGAGTTCTCATCGTGGCAAGATAATCCTGTTACATCTTCCTAACTGATTAGACACTCTCCTCATCATGTACTATTTTTTCCCCAAATATTTCCATCCTTTTTCAAATTTCCCATGGCTGCCCCTCTCATCCTCTCAGCTGAGAACATTACCTCACATTTCACTGAAAAGAACTGAGGCCACTTACAAGAGATTTTTGCCTTGCTCTTCATCTCACATCACTTAGATATATTCTTCCACTGTGTCATCCTTGACCTTGTCTTATGTGCAGAGGTGGTCCTTCTCCTTCCTTGGCTTCTTTGATTATCTTTAAGGCCCAGCTAAAATCCTACCTTCCATAAGAAGCTTTTCCTAATCTCTTAATGCTGGTTGGGGCCTTACTTCTATTGATAATCTTCATTATCTCTGTTTTGTACATGATAGTTTGCATATCATCTTCTTCATTAGACTGAGCTTGAGAGCAGGGACTGTTCTTTGCCTTTCTTTGTCTCCCCAGAGCTTTGCACAGCGCTGGCCAAATAATACTTTTTTTTTTTTTTTGCTTTTGGAGGGCAGTTGGGGTTAAGTGACTTGCCCAAGGTCACACGGCTAGTTTTTGTGTTAAGTGTCTGAGGGCAGATTTAAACTCGGGTCCTCCTGACTCCAGGGCCGGTGTTCTATTCACTGTGCCACCTAGCCGCCCCCAAATAATACATTCTTGATACATGATTGTTACCACAAAAAGTGCTGCTATAAATATCTTGATGTATATGGGACCTTTATTTTTGTCAGAGATCTCCTTGAGGTGTGTACTTAGGAGTGGAATCTCCAGATGAAAGGGAATGATTATTTTAGCCGCTTTACATAACTTCACATTGCTTTCCAGGATGGTTTTTACTAATTTACTGCTCTACTAAAAATATATTAGTACAGCATATTAACTTTTTATATATTTCAAAGACATAATGAATATTTGTTGAATTGAATTGGAATGTGGTTAGAGTTGTAGTTGTATAGTTGTATATAGTTGTGTGTCTAGTTCCTGTATGACTAGTTGTATAGATACAGTGATTAGTGCCACCTGCTATATATTCTTTTTACTCTCACTTTAGAGATCTTTGCTTCTTTTGTTACTATTTATTTGGTAATGTGTTTGGCAAGATGGGATGGGATAATTTGAATAAACATTATCTATATCTGCTCTCATAGATTTGAAGAATTAATAGGTTCAGAGCCAAGGACACTAATAAAGTAATGATCTCAAATGCTGCTATAGAGGCCTAAGATAAGAGTTGAACAATAGTATTATTGTAATTTTTCCCTAAGTATCTAATTCTTGTGCAGTGTTATCCTGGGAAAGTTAGCTAATAGTTATTCATCATTTATTATAGGTGCTACAGAATATTTTAGAAACAGAAAATGAATATTCTAAAGAACTACAGACTATTCTTTCAACTTACCTGCGACCATTGCAGTCCAGTGAAAAGTAAGTTAGATTATTAATTTTTCTCATTGTTAGAAGGGATTTTTAATACTTAAATAATCCTGTACTACTTTCTATTCCCTTACTTACTATTACCTTCTCTCATCCTTTACTGGAAAGCTGATAATAAAAAATGGCATTGAAGCATTTTACTCTTGGATTAAAGCATGCTTTAAAAATAAAAGAAGAACTTTGTGGGTTTTGGCTGGGGAGGAGGCACGTTTATAAAATTGCTTATACATTTTTACTTGTATTTTTCTTGCCTCCAGGTTAAACTCAACAAATATTTTATATTTAATGGGAAATCTAGAAGAAATAAGTTCTTTCCAGCAAATGCTTGTACAGTCTTTAGAAGAATGCACCAAGTAAGTTGCATGCTTTAAAATTGCAGGTTTCCTTTTGGTTCCCATGGTATTTTAAGAGATTGTGTAGTTAAGACCATTTCAAGATTCAGATTTCTACAGATTACAACTTAGGTGGTTTTGAATTTCCAGGATAGCTTGTTGTCTATAGCAAAAGTCGTATTTAGATGATCTAATTTCCCTCTTCATAGCTAAGATGTTTTTTCTCTTCATTTCACAGAAATCTTGGCTCATTTTGCTTATGTTTTCAAACTTGGTATACTTATTAGAAGCTAAGAATAGAAGTGATCATTTGATTTATTGTAGAGCATGTGGGAAATAGATTTTTAAAAAGTGCTTTTAAGCTTAGAAGAAAGTATCAGACACCAAAATCTCTCTCCTCTTTGAGGGAAGTAGAGCTGAATGATACCAGTTCTGGCATTTTCTATCTGTATCGAATGTTTTCATTATAACATCTTCATTATGTAATTTCTTGAGGCCAAAAGAGATGCCTCAGTAGTTGTTCATCACAGTTCCAAATATGTTCCAGAGCTGTTACCCAGCATCCTTCACAAAAAGGTAATCTGTGCACTTGACCCATGGTGTTCTGATGTTGTTTTGGAAATAGATCGCGACAAGTTAACCAGCACATTTTCACTACTGCCTTTTCAAAACAGTCCATTCTGTTTTTTGTAGCCATCTTGTATCCCAAGCAGGGACATATTTTCTCTCTTCACCTTCTTTTTCTCCTCCCTTCTCCATAACTTTTACTTATGTCTTTTAGAAAATATTGCAGTAGTTTTCCAATATATCCCTCTTCCCAGTTAAAATCCCTCTTATAACAAAGAAATTTAAGCAAAACCTCCTTTGACAGCACAATCATCATTACACACTTTTTTGTCTCCTATGAATTCTCTGAAAAGGAGGGAAGTATGTTTCCTCTTCTTCAGGACTACAATTGGAAATTGTAATCTGAGTTTGGCAGCTTTTTAATATTGTTTTCTTCTGTGTAATTTTAATCACGGTATTGTTTTTTGGGTTCTGCTTTTTTTTACTTGACATCACTTCATGCAAGTTTTGAATGAGGCCATTTCTGGATAGAACTGGGGACATAGTGACACATCTTGAATTTGTTCTGGATTGTGTGTCTGGGAATGTAATGGTGGTATGCCCTTAGGGTCTTGCACTGAAACTCTCAGGGGAATGTTTTACTCTCCATGGATCATTGGGCCTTTACATGACTTTACATGACTAATATACTTTCTGTGACTGTTCATTGACAGCAATTATAGTAACAACAGTTTATTGGGCACCTGCTATGTTCTTTCTAGTGTTTATGTTTTTGAAGTGTTTAAATCAGAGCTTTGTCCCCACTAAACACGTAATTGACAGGCTTAGTCCTATGAATAATATATTTAAACATTAGTCACTCATAAATATAAAACATAAGGAGAGGTGAGACCTGTTTTTGTTTTCCTTTTAAATACTGATTTTTTTTTCCCCAGTGGAACTATATATTAACCTCAGGGCTCTGACCCGGCCTTATTCTCTCCTGCTTTTATACTGCTTCGCTTGGTGGTATCCCTAGCTCCCTGGTTTTGCTAATCATCGCTATGCAAGTGTCTCCCAGATTTTCTTGTCCATCTCTAATATGAAGCCTGACTTCCAGTGTCGTATCTCCAATTGTCTTTTAGGCATCTTGACCTGAATGTCCCCTAGATAGGGATCTTAAACTCAGTCTGTCCAATCTGAACATTTTCTGTGTTATCTTTCTTACCAATTCTTCTTCTGTTCCTAACTTCCCAATTTCTCTCTAGAGGACCACCATCCTCTCAGTCCTCCAGGCTCGTAATCTCGGTGTCATCCTCAGTTCCTCCCTTTCACCTTCCGTATCAAATCAGTTACCAAGTCCTGTCCATTCCACCTCCATAACTTCTCTCACATACGCCCCCTTCTCTCCTCTGCTGCAACCGTCCTGCTGCGGACTAGTCCCTCTTCTCTTCATGCCTGGATTATTGCAGTAGTCTGATGTTTGGTGTCCTCATTTCAAATCTCTCTCTATTCCAGTCCATTTTCTACTTAGCTGTCAAACTAATCTTCCTAAAATGCAACCCTGACCATATCACTTCCTTCTCCTTTATTCCTCATTTAATAAACTCCCTATTTCAGTATCGAATCTAAAATTCACTATTGGGTGTTTAGAGCCTTCATAACCTGGCCCCTTCCTGCTTTTTCAGTCTTCTTACACCTTACACCATCCGAGATCCAGTGATATTGACTTTCTTGCTGTTCCTCTCACATGACACTCTTTATCTCCTGACTTAGTTTTTTACTAGCTGTTCCCAATGCCTGGAATGCTCTTCCTCCTCTTTTATGCCTCCTAGCTTCCCTCACTTCCTTCAAGTGTCCACTAAAGCCCTACCTTCTGCAAGAAACCTATCCCTAATCCTCCTTAATCTTACTGAGATTATTGTCATTTTATCCTGTATACATTCTGTTTTTATATAGCTTTTTTCATGTTGCCTTCTGCATTACACTGTCACTTCCTTGAGATAGGAACTGGTTTTTTTTCCCCCCCACTTTTCTTTATATCTCCAGTCCTTAGTGCAGTGCCTGCCACACAGTAAGAACTAAGTAAATACTGAGTGACTTAACTTGCCTTTTCCTTTTTATCTCATTGCTTTCTGAACGTCTGATCTCATTTCAGTTTGTTCAGATTTGCTTCTTCTGAATTCTTGTAGATGCAGAGGAGCGAACTTGTCCTGGCTCCTTGATTTATGTCAGCTTGCTACCTTGTATTGGCTAGAAAGTCACTTCTATAAATTAACAGCTTGGTAGACTGAAAATAGGTTTATCACTTTAATTTTTTGGCAGGCCTTAAGGTCCCATCAAAGCACTTTGTATTAGAACATATAGTGGAAAGAAGTAGTACGCCAGAATGACTAAACACTGGCCTCCAACCAGAAATTTAAATCAGCTTTCTTCTTGTAACTTTCTCAGCCTGAGTAGTGTGGCATATTGACATGCTATTGAATAGAGTAGCTTGAATATCACTCAGCTCCTCCACCTGGCAAATAGGGTTCATTTGCAGTAGTTTTAATTCTTTACAAAAGGCATATCTCTTTGCATAATGGCAGCAGACATCTTTCATTTCCTTACTGATGCTTAATAATATGATCTAGTGAATGGAGTGTTGGATTGTTTTTCATGAGAACTGGGGTATTAATACTGATATTTTTCCAGGTTTTGATGTGACTTAGTAAGTTACTAAATTACAAGGTGTGGAGCCCTGTTTACTCATTTATAAAGAAGAATTTAGAAGACATGTTTCTCTTCCCAGGAAACTTCTTTTATAATAATAATGGAAATATCTTTGCTTTTTTCCCCTCTTCCTCTCGATTTTAATGATAGCTTTTTCTTCTCATTTTGGTTTGCTTTTTTATTGAAATTTCCGTCTCCTTACAACCTAAATTTTTAACAGTAAGTTTTAGAACTGCTCATCAGCTAATTCTACTCCATGTGCTTTTACTTTTACTGTCTACAGTTGTTTTCAACCAGCTTTCCATTCTTGCTGTTCTCTAATGTTATAAAAATTCCCTCCTGCTTCTATACATATGTTCATACTGTTCCAAGTATTACAGAACATTTTCCCATGTGTCAAAATGTGTCCTTCCTTTCTTTTCTTTAAATCATGTTTTAAAGCTCATTTCCCTGAGGAGGCTTTTTTCTTGATTCCTTATTATTTGATTTTTTAAAAATTTCTACTTCATGGATATTTGCAAATCATTGTATTATGTGTATGTTTCTAGCTCTTCCTCCCTTCTTTTTGCCTTTATCCCCATTCCTCTGAGTTGCCTCACATCACACAGCTAACTTAGAGTTACCTAGGTATCCTGACTCCTGTTCAGCACACAGTACTATCTAGAATCTTATTCAAAAAGCACATTCAAAGGTCATTTTGTTCTACTTCCCTTCTTTTCTTTTCAGGTATGTCAATACCATCTCTGATAAAAAGTCAGTATTGCCTCTGGTTGAAAACAGTTTAATGACAGAGAAATAAATCATTATCTTTCAAGCCTGCTAATCTGTTGTCAGAAAGATCTTCCTTATATCGAGCCTAAATCTTACTCCTTGTTAAATTTATTGAATTTAATTGTATCCCTTTACAGCTCCTCTGGTCTTAGGGGATCGCCTTTGTCAGTAATTATGAATTCTTACCACCTGTATCAGAGAAGGAGCACTATAAACTTGAAATGAATGGGGGAGTCTGCAGGAGGTTCTGGATGGCAGGGTCCGTGGAGTGGGGGCCTGAACATAGTACTGGTGGTTTGAGTAGAGGAAGAGGAAGACTTTGGTGTCAGGGCCTCTAAAGTTTCTTTTTGTTGCTCATGATGTTCATTTATTTCTCTTCATTCATTGCTTTACTGCCCCACTTCCTTTGTGAATCATATATGTCTTTGATGATGCCTTTTTTGCCACATGCTAGGTCATTTTAGTGAATCTTGCAGCCCACTCTAATATAAGTTTTTCCAGTGTCCTTTGGGTCACATGAAAATTTGAATCTTAAGAGATCATAGTGTTTATTCTTTGGTTAATGGACAAATGGGAGAATATTCAGTGTTAAAAAAGATAGATTTCTGCGGCAGTCAGCTGCTTGGAATGATTGACGACAGTGTGTTGTTTCCAAATGTCATCCAGCCAGATCAACTCCTATTCAATTCCAGGCCTAAGTTGTTGACCATCATTAGTGCTTGTATAGGGTAGACATACAAAAGCATGAACTTATTTTGTTTTATTATTAAAAACAATATTCAGACACTGGTAATTGTGGAGTCTTAGAATGCCATGAATTGTCCATGCCCAAAGAAAGCCCAAACGATTATTCCTGCTACACTAATCAAAACAGAGGCTCCCCTTTTCACCAGGCATAAACAGGTGGGCCAACCATTAGGGAGAAATAAATAGCCTCTTTGGGTTAGTGCCTTAAATACTTATCTCTTTAAATAGTGTCAGAAATGTCACAACTGCAGACAAATGCTGAAGTGCCTCAGCTTTTCTGTGAAACCATCTCTTGTTAATTGGGAGATGTAATCATTACCCCTGAGTAATTTCTGCTTATTCTGTCACCATGAGCATTAGTTAGCATAACTGTTTGGTGTATGTCCTTTGGTGTATTTATTATGTTTATCAGTGTTTTCTGTCTTATGTAAGCCCATTGAGGTCTGACCCATCTTGCTCATTTTATACAGCTCCACTTAGCCAGATTCTTAGTAAATGCTTTTGTGGTGATATTTGTGTTTGCTTGACAAGAATAGCCCTCTAGCTAATCAGGCTTTGATTTCTTCTTTTGAGCTGCTTTTTTACTTTGAGGGCAATTTTTTGCCTCTCAAAAAGTTTTGTCTGTGGTTGTCTCCAGAGCATTTCTTACCTGGCAGGTACCATGATGTGAAGCTCACACTTTGAGATCCTGAAGGATTTCTCCCCTTATCAGGTAAATAAAAACGTGAAAATGACATGCAGTAGCAGGCAGTAAATGTTTGGCAGTTAGACTTTAAACAGTGAGGACATAACATTTCTTTCTAACACCAGAACCTGGGTATCTTCCAATGTTCTCTGACTCCAATAATGTTATCTAATAGTATTGAGATCACATTTATAAAGTGACATGGCTTACAAATTGCTTTTACTCAGAATCGTGGTATATAGATTAAGAACCAAAAGGGCACTTAGGCTCTACAGCTTAATCTCTCATTTTGCAGAGAAAGCCAAGACCAAGCTAGGAAGGTGACATATGCAAGGTCACATAGATAATCCAAGAGATAGGATTTGAACCCAGTTCCCCTGATGTCAGGACCCATGCTTCATGCTTGTTTTACCTTTTTTACATTGCCTTTTTCGTTCTTGCAGAGGAAGAAACTGGGAGTTAGAGAAATGGGCTGACTTGCTGTAAAGTAGGTCATGGCAGCTCTCCTGAGGACTGATGCTGTGAATAACTTTGAGTATCTAATCTCATAGTATAATGAACTCTATTTATTCAGCAATAAACTAAAGCATAACATTCAAGAAACTGAAGCACAACATTCATGGCAGCATAACATAACAACTTATTACTAAGATGACCACATCGTCTTAAACAAAACATCATTCAGTATATCTTGTAGGCATCTTTGAGGGTTAGCAGAAAATACAAATACCATCCACCCCTACGTCACAGTAAATTACACTCTCCTCAGTCAATACAGAATATCCAAGTAAAGCCCTCTTTCATCTTGACTAGAGGCTGGCTTTCCAGTCATCCTTAAGCCAGTTACTCTTAAGGGGTAGCAGAAAGTACCAATGCTATCCACCCCCAAGTCACAGAAAGTTACAGATCCCGTCAGTTATTACAGAGTATCCAAAGTAGAGGCCTCTTTCATCTTGATTTGAAGCTGTCTTCCAAACCCCGTGGCTCTTCCTCCGTGGGATGACCTCTCCCAGCTCTTGCCTAGATTCTCACCTAGACTGCTATCTACTCCTGTACCATATCACAGCTCATGGAGACTGCTCCACTCCAACCTATTTCTAGGAAAACAGAGCTTAACAGGGCTACAACAATATGTACACACATTTTCACATATTACATATTATCTCAATTTATTTTCTGTCTGAGAAACCAAAACAGAACAATAGACAGGGCTTCTGTCTGAGAAATTAACATTGCCTTTTGAGGGGCAGGGGAGATCTTCTAATTCCCTTAGGCCTATTAAAAGCAATACAGTGTATACTGTTTCCAATAAAAGACTCTTGATACAATCAAAGGTCAGGCTCAAAGGCACTTGATTATCTAAAACTCAATACAGATAAACAGCAAAAAATCCTATTTTGCTTTCCATTACACTTTCCCCCTACTAGTTTGTCTTTATGATTACTTGGAGTGTTTTTATCCTCTAGTGTTGGCCAGCAGGATGTTTGAGGATTTTTATCTTAGGTTTTGGTTTTTAAATTTTTGTGTGTCACTTTTTTTTTTAAGCAAATGATGCTTTCAATGTAATGCTGTGATGAATTTGTAGGTGACAGGTACTTAGCATACAGTTCTGCTCTCCTACTCTGCATCAGAATATAGGAATGTTATTCAAACTTTGATTATGGGCATAGATCATAGAAAGTTCCTTCATTTGCTTCTTACATGAAAAGGACCATCCTTGCTATGTTTTATAATAGGAACCGCTTTCTTATTCCTCTTCATTACTGAGGAATTACATTGCTGCCTCTCAAGGATTTCTTCCCTGCTATATAGCCCCTTTTCCCACTTCTTTTCAAAACCCTTGTACTGAGGGGACTGTCCACAAGAGGAAAGAAGAAAGCCCTGACTTTCTAATAAACGTTTTCCATTGTAACATTTATAAGTTGTAGTTCTGTGATATTGTTGAAGTCAGATTTCCGCTACTTCATGGCGTCTTCCCTCCCTCTAACTTAAAAAAAAAAAAAGACTTGGAACACAATATTTTTGCTATAGTGAGATCTGTTCTAGGTTTAAAGTAAAGTGAACATTAAAGGCTATTCAAATAAAACTTTAAAGATAATTTGCATTGTTTCAGTGCATTATGGTTTGTTGTAATGAATGAATTTGTTATTTGTTGATCTTTTTTTTTTCTCCTCAGAACCATCCTTTTAAAGATTCTCATTAAGCATCTTTTTTTTTCTTGTTAAAACACTTATGCTCTTATGCTTTACTATGTGCAGGAATGGGGTTGAGGTGGAATGGGATATCACAAAGATACTAAGGCATTATCCCTGCCCACAAGGAGTAAATAGTGGAGATAAGCTGTGTAACTAAATAAATGTAATTTACTGTCAAGTAAGATATTGAATACACAAGAGATATACACTTGGTGTATTGAGAGTTTAGGAGAATGAGTTTTCCTAGCTGGGAAAAATCAGAGAAGGCTTTCATGGAGAGGTAGTAGCATTTAAAGTCATTATTAAAGATCTTTATCAACAAGGAGAGATTGGAATAAGATATTCCAAACTTAGGGCCCTGTACATAAAACAAAAGCACTGAGGAGGAGATATATCAAAGGATCATTTTGGAGCTTGAGGGGAAGAGACCTTGGATCACTTTTAGTTTCAGGCTCTTATTTTATGGGTGAAATTCACAGAGATATGTTATAGGGAAAATGGAAATTCAGAGGTGAACTGCTTTGCTTAGGGTCATCTAAGTGCTAACAGTACTGCTCTAACATGACATATATTCCTAAAAATTGCCTTGCTATGTGAATTGTGCAATATAACTACAGGTCCTATGGGCAAAATGGGGTTAGGGACATAACACTCAAAACTTTGTCACTGACACATAAAAAAAGCAACCTAATGAAAACCATAGCACAGTTTTAATACATACTGAATGATTAAAGGATACATGAATATTACAATAAATAACAGATGTGTCAGTGACCTTGGGCTGCTGCTGGGCCTTTGCCCTGCTTCCCATTGGGGTCCAGGCTGGGAAATTTGGCTGCTGGAGAGAGGGCAGTATCAATGGGCAACAACTAAGGAATTGGGGGTGGGATGGAAGGTGGTGGTGGTGGTGGCTGTTGGTTTGAATAGGCTTTGTTCCACAAGTTTGCTTGTGGAAATGGGTGTAGAAAAAAATTTAGCTTGTGAGTTATCGTGAAGTGCTGTCATCCAACTTTCAGGACAAAATCAATACCCAGTCAACAGAGGTGGCCAGTAGATGTTTGAAGCTTCTGCGTGTGTAAGTTATGAGCTCATTTCAGCTGGTGCAGTTTTGTTTTTAAATAATAAAATCTTACTTCAGTAGATCTCAGTCCATGTTATACTCAAATTGTTTCCTAATTTATCAATCAAATTGAAACATTGACATTTTTAATCTAAGTATTATAGCAGAACTGAATGTAATAAGTAGTAGGACTGGAATTTGAATGTAAGCTCTTTGACTTTGTATTCCCTAGGACTTTTAATGTATACCAAGTTTCACCTTGGAAATCAGAATTAATGATCTCTTTGTATAAGTGAACTTTAGTAGAGCTGAGCAAGAATTATTACTGTGGTCTCTCTCCCAGGACTTGAAGTACCTTTTATTGGATTGTGATACTTGTATAACCACCCTGTACTCAGAGTTTTGAATCCTTAAGGTGTAGAGACTATTTGATTTTTATCGTAGTGTACCTTAGACCTTTAATGTTGTCTGTTTTGAGTTGAATCACTGTGGTTATAGCACGGTTGAGCTTATTATCTCCCTTAATAATCTTGCTTTGGGTCCAGGGATACGGCTAGCATGTACCCCAGACAGCCAAGTCCCATGCCTAATCTAAAAACTAGATTTTGCTCAGGAAAGAGCATTGACATTATAGTTATAATACTTGTGTTCATGTATTCCCAACCCTGCTGTTCCTTTGATCATTTATAGATTGGAGAATGGTTCTTATTTTTTATATATTTGGCTCAGTTCCCTGTTTATTTGAGAAATAATACCTTTATCAGAGAAACTTGTTACAAAGCGTCCCCTCAATTTTTTGCTTTCCTCATTTTGGCTGCATACGTTTTGTCTGTGCAAAAGCCTTTTAATTTAATGTAATCAGAATGATCCATTTTACCTCCCATGATCCTGTTGATTTGTTTGGTTTTGAACTCTTCCCTTATCACAGATATCTGATAGGTAATTTTATTCATTCTTCCCACATTTGCTTCTGATTTACTCTTTGTGTCTAAATCATATATTCATTTTGAGCTTATTGTGATATACTCTGTAAGATGTTGGTCTGTGCCTAGTTTTTACTAGACTGTTTACCATGTTTCCCAGCAATTTTTGTTGAATAGTAAATTCTTGTTCCAATAGCTTTGACCTTTGGGTTTATCAAACACTAGGACATTGTGCTGATTCACTTCTGTATATTGTGTACCTAATCTGTCAACCACTCTTTTTCTTATTCAGCACCAAATTGTTTTGATGATTGCTTCTTTATAGTATATAGTTTGAGATCTGGTACTGCTAAACTACCTTCCTTAATCTTCCACTCCCCCTCTCTCCCCAGTTGATTCCCTTGGTATTTTTGACCTTTTATTCCTCCAGATGAATTTTGTTTATTATAACTATAAAATTATTATGTAATTCTTTAGTAGTTTTATTGTTATGAGTCTAAGTAAGTTTTATTTAAAATTTTTGCTTCAACATTCATTAGGAAAATTGTTTCATGATTTTCTTTCTTTGTTTCTACTATCCCTGATTTGTGAATCGTGACTGTATTTGTGTCATAGGAGAAATTTGGCAGGATTGCTTCTTTACCTGTTTTTTTTTTTCCACACAGTTTATGTGGTACTGGAATTGTTCTTTAAATGTTTTGTAGAATTCACATATAAACCTATCTGGTCTTGGGGATGTTTTTCTTAGGAAATTTGCTTAATTTCTTTTTCTGAGAGTTACTTAAACATTCTATCTCTTCTTTTAATCTGAGTAATTTATATTTTTTAAATATTCTTTTCATTTAGATTGTCAGCTTTTTTAATAGTTGGGCAAAATACCTCCTAACAATTGCTTTTATTTCCTCTTCCCTGGTTACAAATCCACCCTTTTCACTTTTGTTGCTAGTAACTTGGTTTTCTTCTTTATTTTAGAAATCAAATTAGCCAGTGATTTTTCTGTTTTAAAAACTCAAGTTCCTCATTTAATACAGTTCAGTACTGCTGTTTTATAACTTTCAGGTTTATTAACCTCTCCTTTGGTTTTCAGGATTTCTATTTTAGTGTTTAATTGAGGTTTTACATTTGTTGTTTTTCTGTTTTTTTTGTTTTGTTTTGTTTTGTTTTTATTTCTGTGCCTGATTTGTTGATCTGTTCTTTATCTTTTTTTTATTGATGTAAGCATTTAGAGAGATAAATTTTTCCATAAGTACTGTTTTGATAGCATCTCACAAATTTTGTTATGTTGTCTCAGCTTTCATTATATTTAATGAAACTCTGTTTTCTGTGTTTCTATGATTATTCTTTAACTCATTTTTTGGGGGGGGTTAGGTTATTTGATTTTCCATTAAATTTTTAAATTGATTCTTTAGAGACCCCTTATTGAATGTAATTTTTATTGTGTGATGGTCTGAAAAAGATGTATTTATTGTTTCTGCTTTGCTGCATTTGTTGGTAAGGTTTAATTCCTTAGTACATGATCAGTTTTTGTGATGGTGACATGGAAAATTGAGAAATAAGTATATTCCTTTCTATGCCCTTTCAATATTCTCCACAATTATCATATGTAACTTTTCTAAAATTCTATTTACCTTATTAACTTCTTTGTTGTTTATTTTGTTGTTAAATTACTTAGGTCTGAGAGGGGGCAACTTGAGTCCTGCTATTAGTATTAGTGTCTTTCTTGACCTATAATTCACTTACTTTGTCCTTTTAGAATTTGAATACTATGCAGTTTGGTGCGCATGTTCAGAACTGACATTAATTTATTTCTTATAGTACCTTTTAGCAAAAATATAATTTACAAGATCAGTTTTTACTTTTGCTTTTGTCTGTGATCATAATCACTGTCACTGCATTTTGTTACTTAAGGTGGAGCACAGTAGATTCTACTCTAATCTTTTATTTGAATTATATGTATATATTTCTGTTTTAAGTGTGTCTTCTAAACAGCATATATTTGGATTCTGGTTTTTAGTCCATTCTGCTGTTCTCTTTTGTTTTATGGGTGAGTTCATCTCATTAGCTTTTGTTGTGTATTTCCTTCCATCCTATTTTCTTATTTTATCCTTTTTTTTTTTTAAACTGCATTCCTTTCTTAAGAGTCTGTTTTGCTTCTGGCCACTGCCTCCTCTTATGTACCATCCCTCTTATCACCTGTAATGGGAATGGGAATTTCAAGATCTTCCCTGCCTCTTAATAGACATAAGGGGGAATTTGAAGATCTCCCCTGCTGTGAAGATAAACTCTGTCCCCTAATAGGCTGAACATAATCACATGGAGCCTGTGGTTGGGAGGAGTTTGCTGAAGGGTAGAGCAGAGCCCATAGGAAGCTGAGAGTTAGAGCTAGAGAGACAGTGGGAAAGAGAGGAGCTCAGGAAAGGAGATAGAGAGGTTTATGAGTAAACATTGTTCTTGTATGGTTTATGGGAAGGCTAAAGGATGCTGTGGCTCTTAGTGTTATTATGGCTTTTGAATATCTTTGGTCCTATGATGGAATTGGCTTACTGGTTTGGAATTTGATTTTCTGGTGTGTAAATAAATGTTTCAGTTCTGTCCTATATATGGAGACTCTGTTATATTTCACAATGTAATGTCGTGCAGTATTTATAGTCATAGTCTTTATCGTGATTGTGGGTGCTGTAAATATTGCATTGGTGCTACATCACCCACCTTCTCTTTCTCTGAGCCCTTTCCTTCCTACTTCCCTGTTAAGGTGAATTTCTATACCCAACTGTGTGTGTGTGTGTGTGTGTGTGTGTGTGTGTGTCTGTGTCTGTGTCTGTGTCTGTGATTATGCGTATTCTTCCTTCCTTGAATTAGTTCAGATGACAGTGAGGTTTTAAGTATTATCTTTTTCCATGCCACTCCCCCTTCTATTATGTAAACTTTTCCTTGTACAGTCCATTTATGAGAGATAATTTCTACCATTTTCACCTCCCCCACCACCTGGTGCATTCTTCTTTTCCACCTTTCAATTTTTTTGAGATTGCTCCCCAAATAATAGCATTACATCCAGGCCTTATGCCTCATTAGACTCCCTCTAAGAGCCCTAGTTATTATGAAATTCTGAGGGGCTACATATATCCTCTGCCCATATAAGAATATAAACAGTTTATGATTTCTTCCTTATGTTTACTTTTTTAAAAGTTCTACTGTAGTTCCAGCCAGTAATGTTAGTAAGTCGAATTTAGTGCTAGTGCAGAGTAGGTGTTTTATTATTATTATTTTATTTTATTATTTTGTCAGAATGAATGATATTAGTAGATGAATCTGAAAAAGATTATGGAAGCTCCTGAGTTATTTATGAAAGCTGTAAGTTGAAGCATAGCGACTGTCTGGACTGAAGGATCTTAGGCAAGAGAATCTCCCTGTGATGAGGTCTGTTTCAGGGTGTTCCTCAGACTTGCATCTCTTTCTTGAGGTTCTGAAATCCTTGAAAGAATTGTCACCATTTATGGTTTCTGACTCACATTGGGAGTAGAAGTAGCAGAAAACTACCAGAGGTTGCTTCTGTGGTACTTGTGGTCAGGATCCTAAGTTAAAACACTGACTTTGGTCAAATAAGCCTGTTTTCCTAGAGTTTGCTGCCAATTACAGGAATGCAGTGAAGGGTAGATCAAGTTGAACTAACAGTTCTCCAAACTGAACCCAAATGCTAAGTGTTTGAGGTTTGTCTAGGGCATAATTACATCTTGCTATTGGTCTCAGTTTCCCCTGTGGAAGCCATCATTATCCCACTATAACACTCTTCTCTAGCCAGTTATGTTCATAAAGAATAAGTATATATGTAGAACAGTTGGATGGTTTTGTTACTTTAAAAGGTATGTTTTAAATCAGTTGTTCTCACTTTAGCAGAGCAATCATGTACTACCTGCCCCACTTGTGTCTATTGGCCACTGCAGGAAATAAACCTCCAAAGATTGTCTTTTTTTTTTTTAACCTTATTTCACTCTTGATTAAGAAAATTTGGGTATTTTGTGGAGGCATGGAGAAGATTGGCAAAGGATGGTATTAATTGTGGAATGAATGTAAAATAGAACATTGATAGGAAACAAAGTCAGATGCCTGTATGATTTTCTGGGCCTGCTAAACAGCACCCATAGGTGCTCAGATGGGTCCCAAACATCATTTTTTTTTCTGCTAATGCTCCCAGAAGAAGCAGCTCTCTTTAGAGTATGTCCTTCATCCTATTTCCCATAAATAATTTCAGGCATCATGAAAAATGTTACATTTAAATTTCATTCTTTATTGGCATATTTTAACTTTTGGGTAGTTGATCCTAATATTATTATTCAATTGATGTTTTGATTTTTTTCTTATTCTAATGGACGAACAGACTTGTAAACAGTTTTATAAATGGATGGTTACTAATTTCTGAACTGTTTTCAAAAGGTCAGGATAATACAACAGTTTTCTAATATATAGACTTCTTTGTCAGTTTAGGGTATGAGTCTGAGTTTTGGGGGAAATAATGAATTTTATTAAAAACTTTTCCCTGCATTTTAAATCTTTCAACAGCACAGTACTTTCTGTGTGAAAAACACTATGCTAGGCCCTAGGGGAATACAATTTGGATAAGAAATGTTCCTTTCTTTCATGCAGCTCCTAGTCTATTAGGAGTTTGAAAGAAAGCTATAATAAATAGAAAAATTACTCTATGAAAGAGTTAGAAAATAAAGTACCATGGAAGGTCCCAGGGGCTTGGAACAGCAAGGATACATCAAGGAAGTCTTCTGGAGGTGGTCATGTTTGAGTTGGGCCTTAAAAGATGTATATAAATCCACTAGGCAAAAAAAAATCTTGACTCTTAACACATACTGCCTGTGTAAATTTGGGCCATTTAACCTCTCTTGGCCTCAATTTCTGTATGTAAGGTATTTATGCTTCTTTCTTACATGAATATTCTTATTTATTGAAAGAGGCAGAAAAAAAGGACATTTGTATAAGGAACACTTAAGAAAAGCAAACTCTTGGTACTTGGGCATAAACACAAGCAGTTCTGAGGGAAAGTCTATCAGAGCAAAAAGACTTTCTGAAGTCAGCTATGTTTGAAATGCCATCTTTCCCAGCACCTCATTTACATAGAAATTTTAAGTTTTTTTTAAAATTACCAAGCATTTGTTTTATCCCCCTCTCATCCCTTGATCCCTTAAAAAGAAAAGAAAAGAAAATAAAGCCTTTAACATATAACTGTTGTATGAACTTTGGTGATTACTGGGAACCCTGAAAACTAGACCCTAATCTCTCATGAATCTGACAGAAATGTCAATTTTGGATTCTCATCTTCAGGTAGAAGTGAGTTGTTTCAAATGAAGAGACACTGCTTCAAGGCAGATCTGAGTTGATGACCCAGAAACTGAGCTGTTGTTTTGAGGCACTGAAGCAGAGTGTTTCGAACCAGAACAAAGAATGAATAAGAGAAGAACAGCTTATTTGAGCCAAACCTAGTCAAGGCTAGTGGAGGGTAGAAAGACTGAGCTGATTGGGGGCAGTTGGATGGCACCAGCACTAGAATCAGGAGGACCTAAATTCAAATCCAGTCTCAGACACTTGACTCTCATTTTGGGCAAATCACTTAACACCAGTTACCTCAATGAATGAATGAATGAGCTGATTGGAGAAAAGATTTCTGTTTGAATGGCTAGTTAGGGAAAGGGAAAGGTAGAAACAGCTCTGCTGTGTTCTTTACTGCAACTTCTTTGGGGCACATTGAGTTTGAAATAGATGTCTGCATGATATCTAGTTCACGATGACCAGAAGGCAACTAGTGATATAGGACTGTAGCTCAGAAGAGAGACTTGGATTGGTTATGTACATCTGGAAATCATTTGCATAGAGATGGTAATAATTGAACCTAAGAGAGTGGATGAGATCAATAAGTGAGATACTGTAGAACTGAAACAAAAAAATAAAAAACTAAGTGCCCAGGGTAAGAGTCCTTGGGAGACATCTGCAATTACAAAGCATGACACGGATGAAGAACAAGCAAAGGAGAGGGAGAAGGAGCTAATAGGGGGAAAGAGAACCAGGAGAGAGCAGTGTCATAGAAATCTAGAGAAGAGCAGAATATTCAGGAGAAGATGGTCAGCAGTGTCAGAGACTGTAGAGAGTTCAAGGATGAGGGTTGAGGAGAGGCTGATACTTTGGGCAGTTCAGAGATCAACTGATCGCTTTGGAGAGAGGAATTTTAGTAGAATGATGAAGTTACTAGCTGAATTGCCAAGAGTTTAGAAGAAAGTTTGAGGAAAGGAAGTGACAATATGTGTTTAGAGTTCCTTCAAGTCCTAACTAAAATCTTCCTGTTCTCCTTTAATGTTAGTTCCTTCCCTCTTTTGATTATCTCTCAACATGGTTTGCTTGGACATAGTGTCTCCCCCACTAGACTGTGAGCTCCTTGAGAAAAGAGACCTTCTTTTGCCTTTTTTTTTTTTTTGCTATTCCCAGTGATTAGCACTATACATCTGATGTATAGTTGATGCTTAATAAGTGATTGATAGACTGACTGATAAAATGTCATTAGCCGTCATGTGTTGTAGACGTGAAGCACTGGATTTGGATTCAGACCTGGTAGATAGAGGGACTGTCTCTTTCACTTATACCTTTGCTGAAATTGCTTAACCTTTCTGGGCCTGTTACCTTCTCTTTAAAGTGGACATCAGTTACCTTATCTTTAAAATGAAGGGGTTTGGACCAAATGGCCTTAAAGTTCCCTTTTAGTTCAATATCTGTAATCCTATCACCCAGAAATTACAATTCAAGACATAAATACTTTATTTCTTAAACAAATAATTGTACTATATTTTTCATTTATTTCATTTAAACAGTCTTTTTTAAAATTTTGAGTTCCATTTCTCTCCTTCTCGCCAGCCACTCTGCTACCCATTGAGAAGGCAAACAATACATACTTTACAAATTTAAAGACTTTAGAAAAAAAGAACTTCTATACTGACTCTTTGTAGCTTATATTCCAACATATCAAGCTAGCCTGGATTGAGGGCCTACATGTACCACTTTTATCCATGTAGTGTCAAGACAAGTAGAGGAGTGCCTCCACCTTATTAATACTATATATAATTGAATTTTATAATCATTGAATTTTGTTGAATTACCACAGAAAATGGTAGTATAATAGGTAGGAGGAGTAGAGAAGAATTAGGGTGCCCCCAAGGTTCTGGTATTTTAAATAGATCTATTTTATTACCAACTGTTGTTAGGTATGTTAGCCAGATTGCCTGTTCTTACCTGGTTGTCAGTCATGTATGTGCTTCATCACAAGCATTTAATTATGAAGTTCTTGTAACAATCTAGAGATATGTATATTTGTTGCCTAATTGATTGTCTTCCATCAAACTTCTTCCAACTTTATCCACAATTCTTCCTTCCTTTCTGCAGATAAGTATTTTAACAGATCACCTCTAATAAGTCTGTAAGTTTAGAAAACATTTAATTAGAATAGTAGAAGAAAAAAATGTATTCCAGTATCAGAACATTAATCTTGATACAGTGTAACTTTCATTAAATTCTTCTCCAAACTTAAAAAAAAAAAGAAAGACAGTTGATAAACTTTGTGTTTACTTGCTTTTGGCTCCTTTCATATTCTTAATTTCCTGGACATTGCAAAAACACATGAAAAAGAGGAGCAGGCATCATTTTCATCTTTGTATTTATCCTAAGCTCCCTGGAATGGACCAGGTACATGCTTTACTCAAACTCTGCCTCATTGGTAGTAAAAGGTCTTTTTAGTTTCTACAAAGCAAAAGGGTGCTACCAAGTTCTGAATTCTTAATAAAGGTAAGGGGAAGTTATATAAGCTTTAGTCTCCTGACTGCTGTGTTCTCCCTCTGTCTTTCATTGTTTTGTTTTGTTTCCTTCCCCCAAGAATTTGGGACTGCTCCAAAACACACTAACATGAAAAATCAATGAAAACTAACTGATATGTAAACACCCTGGGAAAAAGTTTATTAGCAATGCAAATAAAAATTGCCTTCACTTACAGTAAGCATATGAATTGAAATAATGAAATCTGTTTCAGGGTAGTTGGTTGTGTGTTTTGAGAACATGATTTTGATATGTCTGAAAAGTTGCAAAAGTCAATAAAACCACTTTCTGTTTGGGTAAGGATTTGTTCATCTTGTTTATATGAAGTTAGTTTTCCTTACACAAAGTTTGCAGTGCCCCTCAAGACTTTTTATCTTTTGGGTTAGGATGATTTCTGAATAGTACTACAGAGAGTTTTGGTTTTTGGTGGCCCAGAAACACCCGTACAGTTTGTTGCTGTGAATTGTGTAAGTCTTTGGCTTTACAAAATCACAGTCATGGAATTTGAGAATTGAAAGGGATTTCTACAGGCATCTGTTTCAACTCTTGCTTGAAAAGAATACACATTATAACAAACTTGAGGAATGCTCATACACCTCTGCTTGAAGAAAAGTAAGAGAATGGGGAACCTATAATTTCTCAAAAGAGCCCATATCACTTTTGGACAGTCCTAAATGTTAGAAAGTGCTTCTTTACATCATGTGTAAATTGGTCTGTTTGATACTTAAACTTACTGCTCCTAATTCTGTCTTCTTGGATCAAACAGAATAATCTCTGTTCCACTTGACAGCCCTTCAAATACTTGAAAACAGCTTTCTTTTTCCTAGGCTAAATATTAGTCCAACTTCCTTTATTTATGACTTAGATTCTAGGCCCTTCACCATCCTAGATACCGTCTAATTTTTCGGTATTTTTTTTT
>CM053600.1:77780727-77796852 GCA_028646575.1 Pseudocheirus occidentalis
TACATATTGGGGAGTGTTTCAAAACTTATCATACTGTACAAAATTATAAACAATAAAATATTGTTTTTTTTGCAGATATACATTCCTCGATGTCACCCAATTCATATAAGTCCAATATCATTATAATACGTTACTTGGTTCCAAAATTATACTAAATAATACGAGGGTCTGTAAATGCACGTTTTCGCTGCAAGGTAGTGTCGAGTAGCTGGTAGCCAATGTCCAGAATGGTTTGGAGTGCAAAGGGTTAATTTTCAAAGTTTCATTTTCACTAAGAGTCTCTGACCCTGGTTTGCGGGATTTTAAGATCCCCTCAGGCAGGTGCTTTAGATCTTCTCTGAAGTAGACTCAAGCTGCAGTTTGGGAGGCTCACCTCCTCCTGGCTGCCCTGGGGCCTGGCCTGGCTGGCTGCAGTTTGGGGCTGGGCCGGTCTCTGCTCTGGTGGGAGCTCCCTGTCTCCCATCCTGTTCCTCATGTCTTGGCAGATAATGGAGGTGCTGGAGGCTGTAGATCCTCTCCTTTGCAGACTTACTGCAGCGCGGCTCAGCTCAGCTCAGCTCAGCCCAGCTCCTTCCCACCCCCTCGGGCCTGGCCGTGGTCTCGGCTTCAGGCTGGGACAGCCTCTGCTCCTGGCCACTGCGATGAGCCCCTGCTGCCGAGCTGCCTTTAGCGAGAGATGTGTTTTCTGTATTTTTGTGAGGCTGAGAGTCCTAGACTTTGTCTGGGCTCGTAATTTTATGGCTGGTTAGGGTGGCGGTGTGGGAGCTGAGGGACCTTGCTGCTTCTACACTGCCATCTTGGCTCCGCCCCCTCATAGTAGCCATGCCTTTCTTGATGCAGCCCAAGATCATCTTAATAGCTTTTTGGGCTGCTGCATTGTACTGCTGACTCATTGAATTTGGAGTCCATTCCATCCCATAGATGTTTTTCAAACTACCATCTAACCATGGTACCTTCATCTTGTATGAATTCTTGACCCCAAGCTGAGAACCCTACTGAATTTCATTATATTAGATTTCTCCCAATGGTCTTGCATGGTGATTAATAGGCTTTTTTTATTTAAAAATCTTGACTTCTTTATTTATTGTTTTGTGTCTTATTCTCTTAATTTTGTGTGATTTGAAAAGTATAAGCACGTCATGTATGCCTTGATCCAGGTCACTGATAAAAATGATTAACAGAACAGGGCCAAGTACATATCCTTGGAGTACTCCCCTCAAGACATCTTGCTTTGTTGACATTAAACCGTTGTCAGCAGCCAGTAAGTTCTTTTTAAAAAATTATTTATTTTTTAATACAAGTTTTTTACGTTAAAGGTAAAGTCAATTTTTAACTTTCATTTTTAACAAATTTTCAGTTTCAAATTTTCTCTCTCCCTTCCTCCCAGAGACAGTAAGCAGTTTGATACAGCTTATGCTTGTTCATTAATGCAACACACATGACCATGTTAGTCATGTTTCAAAGAAGACACAAATAAAAAAAAAGAAAGAAAATGAAAAATAGTATACTTTGATCTTCATTCCAGCTTTATCAGTTCTGTTTCTGAATGTGGGATAGTTATTCATCGTGAGTTCTTTGGAATTGTCTTAAATCATTGTACTTCTGAGAATAGCAATCATTCATATTTGATCTTCATAGAGTATTGCTGTTCTTTTATTCAGTACTGAATCCATCCATTTACATTGTTTAGGTCTTATGCCTTCATTTTCTCCATAAGAATAGTATGTGGTACTTAGTAGGAGTATTGAGACTTTGCTTAGTTAAGTGGTAGAGTTTTGCCAAGTGGTCAGGGAGATCTGAGATAAATCCCCACAGTCACCAGCCGTCTTGCCTCAAACACACTCTTGTATGAATAAACTCAGAAATATAAATACACTTACAGAAGCCAGTGTTATACAGGTGGGATCTAAAGGAAGGAAAAACAGGCATACTTTAATAGACAAGTTAATCTCTAAAAGGAAGGCTTGGATGCATGGGGGAAGTTTTATGGTAGTGATGGTGTGATTTGAAATCTACAGCAACTCAGCCCAAATAGGTACCAAAGTTAGAAACTGGAGATCAGCCTAATCACAGTGTCACATTCTGGGTTCTTGCCTTTCTTTTTTCTTACATATCTACCCTTGACTTAAAGTCATAACCAGGGCAGACAGTATCTAAAAATTGTCATTTCAGATTGTTCTTTCACCATGATCTCCATAAACTAGAGAGAACCTCAAGAGTCCCAATGCTGGTAACTGGGTGTCTTTTTATGTTCTCATTTGAAGAATAATTTTTCTAAACTGTTTTGTCTTTCACTTAGATGTGTGGCCTCAACTATTCTTTTTCCTCAAACAACGGTTTTACATGATTATTCTTAAGGGCTTCAAAATATTTTAGTATGAAGTCATAAACAAAATTAAAATACTTGCCAAATAATAAAAATAGCTCATTAGGTTCCATCTGAAAGTCTCTCATCCTGCTGTGAGTCATTTCCCTGAATGATGTTTCCTTTCAAATATTCAGACATTGCAGTCAGACTACTGTCTCTTTAAGCGTTCCTTCCTGTGATCAACATTTTCTGACAATTTTATATATTACATATTATATTTATTATATAAATATAAAACTACCACATGGGGTAGATGACCAATAAGAAACATTAAAAATTCTTGATGTTCTACACATTTAATCATGTAATTGATTAAATTACATGATTTGTAATTAGCAACTCCTTTGTAATGTATAGTCCTAGAGAATTGCTTTGGGGGCACCTAGCTAGTAATAATTTTTGTTTCCCCTGTTGGCTACCTCTTTGAGTTACTTCCCAACACTGGCAACATATTTCCCTTCCTCCTTCCTAAATATAGCTAAGATGTAAGTTGGATATAAGTGGCTTCTGGAAAGAGGAAGGAAGTTACATAATTCTCTTTTTTTCTTTAAGCTAGTTCAGCACAAAACTTTAGTCTTAGAAGTGGAAGACCTAGTTTTGAATCTTGATTTTACTGCTTTACTACCTGTATGACGTCTTCTTTCTGGTATCAGTTTTACTCATTTATAAAAATCAAAGGATTAGATGAAATTAATTCTAAAGTTCATTTTAGTTCTAATCTACTGTAGATTAGTGGGAAATGTAATGTATGACATTTTTATGTTTTTTTTTGGAAGGCAAACTGTCTCTGGGTTTAAGTCTAACACCTATTTATCATAGATAGTTCTCTTCTTCTTTCCCTCTGTCACCTATCCAGAGCAAAATATCAGCTTATGTTGTAAATAATAGTTTGTTATTTGCTTATATGTCACAGGCAGGACTACATTGGTTTTATTGTCATTCCCTTTTTGTCTTTAAAATTCTTGTTTTTAATTCCTATAAAAGTCTCTCCCAGTGTAGAAGCTGTCACAGGGTGAAAAGAAAGGGTACAAAGGGTACTTACTGTTAGAAACTCAAGAGGTGGCAGGAAAACTTTTGTTGCTAGGATGGGTAGGAAACAAGCATGATGGAGAGATATAAAGGGGATTAGATCTTTCCTTCGTGAATTTTTTTGCTGTTGTAGTCGAGAAACTCCTTGTTCTTTTAACATAACAAAAATTAGGAAGGTAGGCACAGATATGAACTCTCTAGGTATTTTCCTGTGGTGGTTTTCATTCACTCAAAAAAGACTTCCATTTGCTCTGATTTTAGAAGTAGTTGGCACTGCCCTCTGGTGGCTATAGGAGTGATTTCTAGAATTACCTACACATAAAATTGCTACTTTTCTGATAATCATCAAAATCACAGCCACTGTGTGGGTGTTGGGATATACTTTTGAAAAAAGGCATTATCTGAAGCCTATATAATATTAAATATAAGAATAATCATTATATAAGTGATCATTTTTTCATTTTTTAGTTACAAACCTATTCAGATAACTAAGAGATATAATAAGGCTATCTCGTAAGTTCATTTTTCCATCAAGGGAGCTGTTTTTATATTTTAAATGTGTTTTATCCTTGAGAAAGGTAATAGGTTAAATAGTTATAAATAAGGCTGATGGGCACATGGATTAGCCTTATTATTCTTTAAATGCTAGTTTAATGTCTATTTCATACCTGTACATTTAACATTTTGTAATACTCCTATGTTTAAAACTACCACCTGGGAGCAGGCAGCATGATGTAGTTGGAGAACTGTACTGAATTTGGAGTTTAAAGACTAAGGTTCAAGTTCTAGTTTTGTTGCTCATTACTTATCTGACTTTAGACAACTTACTCTGTCTCTTTGGAACTAAGTTTGGAACTTAATTTTGTGACTTTGAAACATGTGAAAGCTTCTCTCTTCCGGAATTTTTAGAGTGAAATTCTTTGAGATGATTTGTAATTTTTAACATTTCTTTATGTACTCTTTGTAATCTTAGCACAGTGTCTAGCACATAGTGGCATTAATGAATGCTTGTAGACTGACTAAAATCAGTTTTTTGTTTTTTGCTTTTTAGAGGGCAGTTGGGGTTAAGTGAGTTGCCCAAGGTCACACGGCTAGTTTTTGTGTTAAGTGTCTGAGGCCGGATTTGAACTCAGGTACTCCTGACTCCAGGGCCGGTGCTCTATTCACTGTGCCACCTAGCCGCCCCTAAAATCAGTTTTCTTAATGAAGATTCAGCCATATGTGTAGCCCTGGAATACTGAAATTAGTTGTTTGTATACTATGTTTTTTGATCATAAAAATAGAAATTTTACCAATAGACAGAAGAAACTTGATTAGGGATTTCAGATGAGCCACATAATAATATGTGGACACCATGTTTTGTGTTTTGATTGTTCAAGTGAATAATGGTTTGAGAGTTGAAGAGCTAGAAAAATTTATGAACCTTGGGTCTGGACCAAGATGCTTATGGTTAAAACAATTCAGAAAATCAAACTGTTTCTGGAAGAATATGCACCCAAAATTTTAGAGAGGAAATTTGAAGTTTTCAGAGAAAGATACCTAAATGAAATAAGTTGAAAGTTACAAAGGTATGAACAATTTCCTACTGTACCTAAGTTATATAATGTCTCCAACCCTGTTGTGTTGAATATTATAGAGAGAATATTAGACTTGGAATCTATAATAGTTGAGTTTTCGTTTTGACTCTGATACGTTAGTACCTGTGTAAGTGTGGGAAAGTCATGTAACTTTTCTGAGCCTCAATTTCCTTATCTATAAAATGATAATGTTGGACTTAATGAACTTCAGGGTTCCTTCTAGCTTGATCTTATGACATTATCCAAAGTTTTATGGTCTTGTAGAAGTTTGGAACACATTAGAGATGGCTTGGTGAAATGGACTAAGAAACAGAGCAGGATATGATTCTAAATATCTAATTGAATTATGATTTGGGGGTGATTCAGTTAATAATTTGTCTTTATGGAATATAGAGCCCTTTCTGCTTACTTTTTATGTACCTCTTTTGTTTCCTCTTTAACATGGAAGTAAGGATTTTGATAACTGTTTATTGCTTCACAGGGAACGTGGTGATACAATATTAATCATAGAATGTTTTCTTGTCACTAAATGCTTATAGAATAAGATACTGTATTAAAGAATGTGCTGTTAGGGACTTTCTTTTTTATCCTTTTTATTCTTGTTATTCTAAACTTTACAAACACGGTTAAACATGAATATTTGTATATATAAAAGATAGAAAAGAAACTTTTATATGAAATCTGTGTTTTGAATACCTTATAAAGTATCCAATAATAAATTGAATAATGTTATACCAAAGCTTTTCTTATCTGTCTCTCTGAACTTTTCTCTTCTATGTATCTTTAAATGTTTCCATGACACTTTGTTTTTGTATACTCTCAGTAGGCTCACTCCTTTATTCCTGTAATTCTCCTCTAAACTAAAAAAAAAAACCCAACAATCCTCCTTTTGAATAAATCATCATAGTGAAGCAAAAGGGTAACTCTCTCCACTATGCCATGCTGCTTTTCTTTGTTCCTTCCTAGGGCACAAAATGTTTCATCACCTTAATATGAGCTTCATTGTTGTGTAACTGATAGAGACCTAGGCTTTGAATCCAAAATGACCTGAATTAAAAGTTCTGCCTCTGATACATACTGGCATTGTCATCTTGGACTTTAGCCTCTCAGTCCTCTACTTTAAGTTGAGAAGGTGCTGACCTGTATAGGTATAGTATTCCCATCATTGAGGAACTACTTCATTTATATGAAACCACAGGTCCAGATTCTTTTTCTTTATTCATATGCCATAATTTGACCAACCATTACTTCACTGACGTCACTCAGTTTTTAATTTTTTGCAATAGCGAACAGTGGTCATCTGAGCATTTTTGTACATATGGGTTCCTTCTCTCTTACATTGATGTCTTTGGGTTATATATTGAGTAGCAGTATTATGGGTCAGGGTATGAACAATTTGATGACTCTCTAGATTTAATTATAGACTGATTTCCAGAATAGCTAGACCAAAATTTACAGCTCCACTAACAGTTAGCATTTCCCATTTTGTCATCTTGCCAGTCTTATTGGATATGAGATAGAAGGTCAGAGTTTTAAAATTTTCATTTATTTTATTACTAATGATTTGGAGAATTTTTATATGGTTGTTGATAGCTTAGATTTCTTCATTTGAGAACTGCCTGTTCATGTAGTTGAACCATTGGGATATAAATCCTATTCTTATATATTTTGATCTATTACATATATATCCTGTCTATCAGATCTTTATCAAAGAGATTTGTTGCAGTGATTATTTTTTGCAGTTCATTGATTCATTGCTGATTTTAACTTAATTGTTTTTGGACAAAAACTGTTTAATTTTATGCTATCAAAGTTGTCCATTTTTACAACTCTTATGTTCTCTACCTCATTTGGCCAAACAAGAACTCTTCCCATATCCATATTTGCAAAAAGTATCTCTTCACCTGCTGTCCTCCAACTTGTTTGTGATATGCCTTATATTCAGTTGGAGCTTATTGTGTATATGTATGAGTTTCTCAAAACCTAATTTCTATCAGACTCCTTTCCATTTTTTCTAGCAGTGTAATTAGATGGGGAAGGTGAGGGAGAGAAAAGAGTAAAGGATGAGTATGACGTTGTTAAGATGGGTAACAGGAAGGATGATGATGTCCTCAGCAGAAAGAGGGAGCATTCTTAGTGCAGCAGACAGTCCTTTGCAGGTTTTTCTAGTTCAGGTATTGTTGGTTAAAAAGACAATTGTGTTTTGGTATCTGATTTAGGGGAGAAGGCAATAGTGTCATTCTATTTTGTTGTTCTTTTTACTCTAGGATTAATATGCAGAACCAAATCTACTTAGATTTAATTATTTCCCTTACCCCCTCCAAACTAGTTTTATAGAACTAGAACATGAAACATAATCTGAATAAATATAAAGTCCTCTATGCTTCTCTCCAGAAAAATAAATTATGAATGTAATGGGGAGCGGAAGGTATGGAGAAGAGACACGGCTAGAAAGCAATTCATATGAAAAAAGAACTAGGGATTTTAGGACATGGGTGGTGATGAATTCTTTCTTACTGGAAATGTACTGGCAATGTTTAAATAAAGAATGGATGATTGCTTGGGATGTTAGAGATTACATAAATGATTTAGATGTGAGTGGACTATTTTTTCTATGATATATTCAAGCCTTTCATCTTTAGGATTCTTATATTGTGTGTCACTTAAAATGATTTTTAACTTAATTATGGAAAAGCTTTTGTGTAGAAAGTGGGATTTCAGCTGGGACTTGAAGGAAGCTATGAGGACCAGGAGACAAAGAAGAGAAGAGAGAGAATTCTAGGACAAGACAGTGAAAATGCCTTGAGTTGGATAATGGAGTGTCCTGTGTGAAGGATAGCAAAAGAGAACATTGTCACCAGATAGTAGAGTATATGGGGGGATGAGAGGATAAGGTGTAAAAAGACTGGACAGGTAGCTGGGGCCAGGGTATGAAGGATTTTGAATGCCAAACAGAGACTTCCATTCCATCCTGAAGGTTAGAGGGAGCTGTTGGACTTTATTGAGTAGAAGTGACATGGTCATACCTGTGCTTTAGGAAGATCAATCTGGCAGCTGAGTGGAGAATGGGTTAGAGTGGGAAAGGACTTGAGGCAGGAAGACCAAGGTGAAAGCTGTTGGAATAGTCCATGTGTGGGTTAACGAGACTGTACACCATCATGGTGACAGTGTCAGAAAAGAGAAGGAGAGATGTCACAAGAGGTGTTGTGAGGGTAAGTTTGATAGCACGGGGCAACAAAATCTATATGGGGAGGTGGAGTGTTGAGAGTGAGAAAGCCAGGATAATAGTAAGGTTGAGAGCTTGGGTGACTGGAAGATTTCCTCAGTAGTAATGGAAGAGTAATTAAGAGGAAGGGAGGATTTGGAGGAAATGTGATAAATTTCATTTTACACATGTTAAGTTGAAGATCTCTAGTAGGCATTTAGACATGCAAGTCTAGAGGTTAGGAGAGAGATTAGGATAACTAAGTAGATCTAAGAATCATCATCTTAAAGAAGATAATTGAATCTGTGATTTCTGTTGGAATTGCCAAGCAAAATAATATTGAAAGATAAGAGAAGAGGGCTCAGGACAGCCTTGGAGGACCCCTATATGTAGTATTCATGACCTACTTGAAGACGCTGCAAAGGAAGCTGAGAAGGAATCATCCAGTGTGTAGAAGGAGAACTAGGAAAAAGTGGTGTCATGAAGACCTCCCGAGACAAAGAGACGCTGATCAGATGGTACAGACAGCCTTGCATGGTTCTCAGCTATTTTCTTTGAGATGGGGTAGCTGTAAATGTATAACAGTGATTGACACCTAGCCTTTGTATAATGTGTTAAGGTTTGCAAAACTGCCTGGCAGGTGGTAGCATAGTGTAGATAGAGCTGGGCCTGAAAGGCTTGATTTAAAAATCTAACTATAGACACTTACTAGATGTATGGTCCTGAGCAAATTGCTTAACCTTTACCTCTGTTTCTTCAGTTGTAAACTGAGAATAGTGATAGCACTTATCTCCCAGGGTTATTACGTGAGTCGAAGGAGATAATATTTGTAAAGCATTTAGCATAATGCCCAGCACATAGTAGCTTCTATATAAATGCTATTATTATTATTATTATTATTATTAGTAGTAGTAGTAGTAGTAGTAGTAGTAGTAGTAGTAGTAGTAGTAGTAGAGTAGTAATACTAATTGGTAGTGAAATGATTAAAAATATCAATTCATTCAGTAAATATCTATTGCATGCCTATTTTGTGGCAGGAAAGTACAAGAAGATTGGAACAGTAGGAAAGGGTCGGGTAATAAGGAATTTAAAAAGCCAAACAAGATTGTATTTGAACCTTTGTAAACAGATTGGAGGGGGTAAAGACTTGAGGAAGATAGATCACCAGAATGCTGTTGCAGCTGTTCAGGCATGAGGTGAATGATTGAGAAGCTGAAGATAACACTAAGATTAGGAGGTTGGCTAACCGGGTGGATGGTGGTGCCCTTAACAGTAAGAGGGGGGATAGAGCGAAGATGGTGGAGTGGAGGCAGGAGCTTGCTTGAGGTCACCCCAAGTTACCTGTAGCCCCTGCAGCTAATGACTCTGAACAAATTTTAGAGCTGTAGAACCCATGGAATGATAGTGAAGCAAATCTCCTGCTGAGGGCATCCTGGCAGGCTGACAGGAAGGGTCTGTTGCACTGGGCTGGGAGCAGAGCGTGGTGCTGCATGGGCTGCATGGGATGTGCAGATTGGTGGGGCCAGACCTCTGGAAGCCGGATCTCTGGCAGCTGTGGCAGTTTTCAGACTTCTCAGCCCATAAATGCCAAAGAGAAGGCAGAGGGTCAGTAGGGAAGCTCTATTGAACCTAGGTAGGAGAAGAGCATGGTCTGGCCCCTGCCCCCTGGAAGGTGGAGGTTGCAATGGCTGCAGCAGCTGCTTCTGGAGCTCCAGGCCCACAGATGGTGGGGGGACCAAGTGACTAATCAGAGGGCAGTTGCAGGAATCTGCTGGGGCTAAGGCAGGATTCCCTTACCTTGCTCTGCTTGGATCTGGGTCACAGTCTTGGGTGGCAGTCCTGGGGTGAGGAGCACTGACATGGCAGAGCTTGTGGCTGCTGTGTAGAGGACATCCTCCCCACAGTTCTGAGGCAGGGGCCTAGAAGAAACTCTGACAACAGCTGTACAAAACCCCAGAAATTTGGGACATAGAAGCTCTGGATGCAAAGTTCTATGGTGGCAAAGAGCTAAAAGGTCAGGTAATTGGCTGGGAAATAAGCAAACAGAGGAAGAGAAATCAGACTATGGAATCGTTCTTTGGTGACAAAGCATAGAACCAGAAGAAGACAACAAAGCTCCCGTGTCAGAAGCCTTCAAGAAAAGTATGAATTGGTCATAGGCCATAGAGGAGCTCAAGAAAGGTTTTGGAAATAAAGTAAGAGAAGCGGACGAAAAATTGGGAAGAGAAATTGAGAGTGAGGCAAGAAAATCATGAAAAGTGAGGCAACAGCTTGCTAAAGGAGACCCCCCAAAATACTGAATAAAACAGTATGAAGGAAGTTTGGGGGAAAAGATGATGAATTCAGTTTTAACTATATTGAGTTTGTAATGCCTCTGGGAAATCTAGTTCAAGATGTCTAAGTGGTAGTGATTTGTACCTGTTGCTCAGATATGTAGATTTGGGAATCATTTTCACAGAAATTATCATGGAACCCATAGGTTCTGATGAGATAAAGAATTAGTAATGGAGATTGTGATGGAGTAGTCAGAAAGATCGGAGGAGAACCTAAGAACAGTGGAGAGGCTGTTAACATTAATCTCAGTGAGAAGTGAGGAAAGCCTAAACCAAGAGCAGAGGTTGCTGGGAGAGAGGTTGTGGAGGTAGAAATGGCCACATTTCATAATTGATTGGATATATGTGGAGTGAACGAAGGTGAAGTAGCAAGGATACTGCCAAGTTGCACACCTTAGAAACTAGAAAAATACTTTAACAGAAAGAGCGAACTTTCTAAGGGTAGAGAGTTTAAGGGGAAAGAGTATGTTTAGTTTTCAGTATATTGAGTTTAAGATGTCTGCATCTAGTGTAAAATGCTTAATAGACAATTGGTGTTGCAGGATTAATGCTTGGAGGGGGTGCTCTCTAAATCTGGAAGTCATCTATATAGAGATATATTAAACCCACATGAGCTGATAAGGTTACCCTTAGAGAGTAAGACAGAACTTTGGGGAACAACCACATTTGAGACCAACGGATGATGAGCCAGTAGAAGACTGAGAAAGATAAGTAGACGTTCAACCAGAAGACAGTATGAAAAACCATAAAGGAAAATGTATCCAGGAGAAGGCAGCCTACAGGGTCAAATGGCATTGATAGGTCTAGAAGGATGAGGACTGAGAAAAGATGTTCAGATTTGACAAGAGATCTTTGGTAACTTGCATTTTCTGTTGAGTGATGAGGTCAGATTGCACAGAGCTGAAAGAGAGAACATGTTGATTCCTTTTTGAAGGAGTTTGAGAAAGAGGAAAAAGTATGGTTCTAGTGAAGGTGTCCCCTTAAGAATGTGGGAAAATTGGATATGTATGAAGACAAATCTCCTTTGATTCTCATTATGGCTTGTAAGTTTCCTAATATGAATATTGTCATCTCTGTGTTATAGATGAATAAACCAAGAGGTTTATCATTATTCATATAACTTGATAAAGGTTCTGTGACTTGCTTGAAGTCACATGACTAATAAGTGACAGAGCTAGAATTTATATCTAAAATTTTAAAATTCCAAATTCAGTGTTTTTTTCTGATGTGCCAACCTGCCTCAAATTTGAAGGAGAAATTTTGATAAAAAATTTTAAAACAATGTCCTATAGATTGATCTGTAATTTGGGAGTAAAAAAGAATTAATTTTTTTTTAATAGAGGCATAACTCTTGGTACCCTATATGGAGGAGACTGTAGGGGCAGTGTTAATTAGGGTAGTAGTCAAAGACTGGGCCGTACACTTGGGACAGCTTGGAACATTTTGGGGACAAAAGATCTTCTAGGGCTTTTAAACAAATGTTCTATATTATTATAATCAAATATTTTAGAGCAGATGGAGATATTGGCACAGTGACCTACTTGTTGTTCCTTACACAAGAAATGTAGTTTCCTGACTCCAGGCATTTTCATTGGCTTGTTCCCAGTGCTTAGAATTCATTCCCTTCTCATCTTTGTCTCCAAGCCTGATTCTCTTCAAGTCTCAGTTAAAATCCTACCTTCCCCCCATCTCACTTAATGCTGTTTCCTTTCTCTGTTGTTTACCATCTGTTTATCCCATTTCTTTTTTGGGTATTGTAGTTTATGGGTTGTCTCCTCTATTAGACTGTGAGCTTCTTGAGAGTAAGGAATGTTTTTTGTTTGTTTTGTTTTCTTAGTAGACAGAATCATAAGATCATAGGGTTTAGAGCTGGGAGGTGCCTTTAAAACAATTACTGGATGGCCTCTAAGGCCCCTCCTAGTTCTTAAGCAGTGATCATTTTGTTCAGCTTACTTATTTTACAGCCCCAATTCCTGGGGCTTAAGAAGCTTGCCCAAGGTTGGTTGGTTGGTTGGTTGTTGTCATCTTCTGTTCTTGAAGAGGACCAAAATGATATCTTCATGCTCGGGTCAAATTTCACTGTGTCCGACTGTGGCTGATCAGTATGAGCACAGAATGCTCTGCCACAGATTGGGCACAAATAACCTGCGTGAACATTTGGGGTGGAGGCTATAAATTTGAGCATCCTGCCCAAGGTTACATAGCTAGTAATACATAGGAAGGTTTGAGAAAACACTGCCATCTATCAAGTACGGCTAGATCATATAGGTCCAAGTTGTTACATGAAGTAACTTGTCTAGTCATTTGTGGATATTTATTTTCTTACATTCCTTCTGAGGGCCATGGTATCCCTAAAATTTCAGTCAGCAATGAAAATTTTAAACAGTGGAGATGGCAGGGCGGGGGTAGGGAGTGGGTGGGATGGGACTTGAGACTTCACCACAATAAACCAAACACTGGTAATCACTAGGGTGTAGGTTCATAAAATTTAGAGTTGGCAAGGGCCTTAAGTAGTTCAGTCCCCTTATTTTACTGTTAAGGAAAAGGCTCATGGAGGTTAATGAATTATGTACAGGTAGGAAATAGTAGAGCTAGAATTTTAACTGAGTTTCTCTGACATTAAAAACAGTTCATTTTCCTTTGTACCTTATTGCCTCTCACTATATAACACAGTTTAGTGTTGACAAGAATTGTTTAGGGTTATTCATTTATGTTGTTAATCATATCCTTTATTAATTACACTGTATATTCTGTGGTAGCAGATGATTTTTATCAACAAAATCCTAATTACCTCTATTGACATACTGTTGAACCTGAAAGGTTCCAGAATTACTTTATTTTCACTTCTGTAATAGCATAGTATGTGACACAATCATATTCTAAGTGTCTCTTTGAATGATGCATTTATTCTTTGAATAAGTGCTAAGTACCTTATGAAGAAAATTAAATAGACGTGTTTCCTACTGTCTAGGGAATTTATAATCAAAGGCATAATACAGATAGTTAATTTATGGATTTAAAACATGATCAGCACAATGGGAAATATATTTGCCACAGTGTTAAGTCAAGAAGTTTTCATATCGGAGGGAATCACCACCACTCTGCAACTACTGTATGTAGAAGAGGGAACCTTAATTTTGGTCTGATGGAAGAAAAAATTGAGGACCTGCATTAAGACTCTTTTTGGGGTATAGTTTTTGTAGAGAGAGGATGGCCCAGAAAGAACATTGGAAAAGAGTACTGATTATAGTGTCAGAAGATTTGTGTTGAAATTTTTAGTGTAGTAGTAGTGATAGTAAGGCGACAAAGTGAAGCGCAGTAAAACAAGGTGTGCTTCTATTTGATTCTTGTACTTGTATCCAAGTACAAAAAGTGTTACTTAATGAACACCTGTTGATTAAATTATTTACTGATTATTATTCATTACCTAATATAGAAGCATAATGATGTTGTGGTCAATTTTATTCAGTTTAATATTTGACCTAGACTCTGTAAGACTAAAAGTATCAGTGAAGATGCTGACCTCTACTGGGAGATAGGGAGATTTCTCCTCCAGGAGTTCCTTATAGCAATTAAATCACGTCCAATTCTTGCTCCTGTCCATATCCATAATAATTTGCTAGCCATAATAAGATGAATTTCCATGTTGGTTATTTCATATCCAGAAGCCTTTTCCTTAAAATAAAATGCAAATCTCCACAAAAGTCATAAAAAATACTGATTCTGGAATGAGACAATGGCAACTAGGCATATTGTCACACTTGTGTAGTCACTGATGTTGGGGAAGATGAAGCTGGTAGATTGCTTGAGATGAACAGTTCTGAACTGCAATAGGCATAAAACTGTTTAGGTGTCTGTCCGATCACAGTATGGTGAGCCCGCAGGAGTGGACAGCTACTAGACTGGAGATGTTGTTGTTCTTGTTCAGTCATTTCAGTTGTGTCTGACTATTCATGACTGTTCCTTTTCCAACTCATTTTACAGATAAGGAAACTGAGGCATACAGAATTAAGTGACTTGCTCAGGATCATACAGTAAGTGTTGAGGCCATATTTGAACTCAGGAAGATGAACTCTAGCCACTGCGTCACCTAACTGCCACTAGACTGGGTAATGTGGGACCAAATGGCTCAGATTGGAAAAATGGAGCCAGTTAAAGCTTCCATGAGCAATATTGAGTTTAGGGCCTGTACTCCAAACCTGGTCAAGATAGGGAGAGAAGGAAGGAAGGAAGGAAGGAAAGAGAAGAGACAGGAAGGAAAAACTAAAAGCATGTCAATGACAGTATCTACTTAAAACAAGTAATAGATGTTGAAATATTTTATAGGGATTATAGAATATGATGAGTTATTGGTAAACTTAGGTTTCTTATTGACCACTTTTGGGAAGATTCTACTCCAACACAAGACTTTTGAGAGCATAAGAAGATTATTGTTGGATTCATTGCATCAAATAATAATCATCATAATGTGATATTAGAGGAGTAGTTAAAAAAAACTGTACATGGAAGAAGCTGTCATACTGTTTTGAATATGTGCCTAGAATCATCTAGTTGCTTACTAGACATCTCCACCTGGATCCTATTTGTATCTCAAGATCAGTATGTTTAAAACTTAGAACATCACAAAATGGGATTTTGGAGCAAAAAGGCACCATGGAATTTATCAGGCTCATTTTTACCAGTGAGGAGAGTTAGGTCCGCAGTAGTTTCATGATGGCTGGTCAGTGACAGAGGCCAAACTAGGACTTTGGTACCCAGGCCTCTAATTCAGTACTCTTTTCCCTCCATCATGGTAATCCCATACTTCTCTTGAATCTCTTATGTCTGTTAATGGCACTGCCATTTTTCTAGTCACCCGGGCTTGAAACCTGAGTCACATAAGACTCTTCTCTGACCCTACACATTCCAACATTTGTTATATCCTATCATCCCTACCTATGGAATATTTGACTCCTTTATTTCTCCCTGCCACTTCTCTGTTTCAGGGTTTGTTTGTTTTTTTAAATCACTCGTGGCTGTTCTTTTGTAATGTAGTCCCCAAGAGGGCTCTCTGCCTTTAATCTTCCTCATTTCTAATTCAGTCTATATTCTGCTGACATAACCATAGTATTCTTGGTAAAGTGTTAGCTTGAGATTTAATTCCACTTTACAACTTCATTGTGCCCCATGCAAAATAGTGATGATGATGATGATGATGATGATGATGATGATGATGATGATGATGGTAAAAATAAATAAGTATAACTATCCAACCCTTAGTAGGTGATAGGCACTGTGCTAAGTATGTCACAGACTCTATCTCATGACAACCCTGGGAGGTAAGTGCTATTATTATCCCCCTTTTACAGAGGCAACTGAAGCCAACAAGGGTTACGTCACTTGTTCAAGGTTACACAGCCAGAAGGTTTCTTACACTAGATTTAAAAATGAGTAGTCCTAACTCCTGGCCTAAGCCACCGAACTGGTCGGTGCATTATGTAAATTAAGTTGAACACTTTGCAGAACATAGCTTGACATATATGGAGTTTATTGCTTTATGCTAGATAACCTCCAGAAGTCAGGAGCCACATCTTATTTGTCTTGATATTTGTACTTCCTGTAGAGCCTTGTAGT
>CM053600.1:77797352-77833858 GCA_028646575.1 Pseudocheirus occidentalis
AAATGAATGAATGAATGAATAAATTAATAAACAAACAAATAAATAAAGAGTATTGAATTTGGAGTGAAGGCCTGGGTTCCAGTTCTCTCTCTGCTCCCTGGTAGCTGTTTGATTTTGAATAATCACTTTGAGCCTTCTCTATAAAATGGAGATAATGATAATTTTATTGCATTCCTCATGCTTTTGAGAGTCAGACATAATGTATATAAAGCATTTTGCAAAGTGTAAGGTGATAACAAGTGCTGTTATTAATAACAATAGCATGTTTGTTGAATTTGAGTCCTACTGAATATTTTTATGGAATTTGTAGTTCTTTGTATGTTATGGAACCAGTTTAGAATAGGATGAATTTGCTTTTCTACCTGCTATTTCCTTTAGTGTAGTGGTCAGAAAATTAATGGAATGTCCTTTCACTTTGGATAAACTACTTATTAAAAGGGATAAACAGTTTTGCACAATTACTGCCAACAATAGGACTTATACATTCACAGCTTTAGTTAGATTTTGACAGATCTAATTATAGACTTGTAATATCTGTGGATGTAAAAATATTGAACAAAAGCATTTTTACTTGCTCTGTTACAGCCCTAGGTGGCATATTAAAATCAGAAGTCCTTTGCTTAATAGCAAACATGAGTTAGTAAATAAGCTTGATATTTAGCTTTGAAAATAATCTTGAATTCATGATAACAGAATTAGACTGAGAAGTCTTGATTTCTATATTTGTGATGGGGGCGGGGGAAGATATCCTCAGCTTCAAGATTTATTAACAGGTAGCATAGTATGAAAATTAGGTGTTTTGAAAGAATGATTTTTGCAAGGATAAGTGTACCTTATACCTTTAGTAGCTAAGGCTCGTGACCCTTCCTTCTTGAAGAATGGCTGTAAATCAGGCAGTTTTAAAACCAATTTTAAAGGAAAACTTTTTTAAAAAGAAGAATTAAGTACCTTTGTGCTTTATCGTACTGAAAATGTTGAATTTAGTATAACTTTTTCTTGATATGAGGTCATCATTTATGAACAACAGTGCTTTCATTATTCTCTCTTTAGGAACTATTAAAATCTGTGAGGCTCTTTGTTTAAGTGACCCCATGCTTCTGTGCATTTTTAGCTGTCAGCTGTCATTTCAGTCAGTTAACAAGCTTTTGTGAAGTACTTACTTTGTGTTAGTCAGTGTCCTAAGGCTTAGGGGTCACAAAGAAAGGAAAAAACAGGACCTGTTCTCCAGAAACTCTCATTCTAATGAGGGAGGCCACATATAAGTTACTAGGTACATATAAGATTTATACTGTGTAAACAGAAGTCAATTGCAGAGAGGAAAGCATCAGCAGCTGGTGAGGAGAGAAGAGACTGGGAAAGACTTCCTTAAGAGACTGTGTGTTGAGCTGAGTCTTAAAGGAAGTAGAGGTGAAAAGGGAAAGCCTTCTAGGTATGGGGGAAGCCAGTGCAAAGGCATGGATCCTGGAAATGGCACGTCATGGTGAGGAATAACACAAAGGCCATTGTTGCTAGATCATAGAGTGAGTTCATTGAGGGAAGGTAGTGGTTGAGGTAGGAATAATAGACCAGGTTGTAAAAGGCTTTAAACCCCCAAACAGAAAAATTGATTTGATTTTGCAGATTCTAGGGGAGCTACTGAAGTTAATTGCAAAGGAGGGATAATAAGATCAGACGTGTTCTTTAAAAAGAGCAGTATGACAGCTGAGTGGAGAATGTATTAGAGTGGGAACAGACTTGAGGCTTGAAGAACAACCAGAAGATTACTATAGAAGTAGGCCAGGTGGGAAGTAATGATCTGCACGAGGGTACTGGAGAGTTAGAAGAGAGAAAGGGGTATATATGAGGAATATTTTGAAGATAAAAATGACAAAACCCAGGAACAGATTGAAAATGTATGATGATTATAAGGGATGAGCCAATGATTACAGTGAAATTGGGAACCCAAAGGATGGGGAGGAGAGTGATATACCGTTAGTAGCAGAGAAGACTGGAAGAAAGGGGAGAGGTTTTGGAGAAAGATAATGAGTTCTATTTTAGACATATTAAAATGCCTTTGGGATTCTTAGTTTTAAATTTAAGATTTCTAAGTGGCATTTGGTGATGTGCACCTGTAGCTCAGATGGAGAATGAGGGCTATTCATCTGGCATTTATCTGCCAAAAAATGGTAATAGATTCCATGGGAGCTGTTGAGAACACCAGGTGAAATATAATAGAAGAAAAATGGGTGTTTTAGGACAGATCCTTAAAGATAGGGGGCTAGATATAAATGAAGAATTGGCAGAGGATACAGGAGTACCAGACTGGAAAGTGTTGAACCAAGAGAGAGTCCAGAGAAGGAGGAAATGACCAACGGTGTCAAATGCTAATTTTAACACATCAAGAAGGATGAATATCAAAGGGGAGGAAACTTTAGACTTGACAGTTTAGAGGTCATTGTTAACTTAGGTGAGGATTTGAATGATGGGGTCAGAACCAAAATTGCAGAGAATTTTGAAGAGTGAGAAGAAAGGAATTGGAGTCACTACTATGAACAAATTTCTTAAGGAGATAAGTTTTGAAGAAGAGAGCTATAAGATAACTAGCAGATATAGTAGGATCAAATGGATTTTTTTAATGAATGAAGAAGACATGAACATATTTGTAGGAAGAAAGGAGAGATTAAAGATGAGAGAGTGATAATGAGAGTAGGGGCAGTGTGCACATGACACAGGATAGGAACAAAGGAGGATATAGAGATGACCTGGTCAAGGAAAAGAGCCATTTCTTCATCTCATATGAGAGTGATGGGGAAATATCTGAGTTGGTGGAGTGAAATCAGCATTTTTGTTGAACTCTCCCAACACACCCATCTCTAACAACTTAAAAGAGGGCATCAAACTGAACTCCAAATGAGGAAAACAACAAAAAGTCAGAATGAGTCATTTTTCCAGCCCAGAGCAGATCTGTAGGTACCAGGGTTGGTGCTGACTGGGAGAGTGGAGCAGTAGACGCTGTATGTAAAGATAGGGAAAGTTCTTGACCAGTCAATATATAAAGTCCACAGGAGGTAAAATGGATAATTTTGGTTGCATAAAATTAAAATATTTTTGCATAAACAATATAGCCATTTTTATATATATTATATATAATATAGCCAAATTTATAAAATAGGATCCATTCTCCTGTTATTAAATGGTCAAAAGATACAAACAAGCAATTTTCTAAGGAAGAAATTAAAACAATCAATATACTTCTGGGAAAAAGTCCTCTAAATCACTAATAATTAGAGAAACATGCTTTTAAACACCTCATGCCAATCAAGTCAACGAAGATGACAGAAAAGGAAACCAACAAGTGGGAAAATAAGTGCACTGATGCAGTGTTGGTGGAGTTGTGAGAACCAGTCCATTCCTGAGGACAATCAGGAACTCTGCTCCAAGGGCTGTAACACTGTATGTACTCTTTGACTTAGTAATTCTGCTGGTAGGTCTGTATCCCAAAGTGATCAAAGAAAAAGGAAAAGGAACCATGTGTAAAAAAATATTTATAACACCTTTTTGTGGTGGCAAAGAATTGGAAAATGAAGGGATGCCCATCAGTTGGGGAATGGCTGGACAAGTTGGGGCTTATGATTGGGATGGAATACTATTGTGCTGTAAGAAATGATAGAATGACTTCTGAAATACCTGGGAAGATATATATACGAGTGAACAGAACCTGGAGAACAATTTTAAGGGATAATCAGCGGTAAGTGTCTTAAGGATCAGTATAATGATCCACCATAACTTCAAAGGACATCATGTATGATGTAAAATACATATCTACCGAGAGAGAGAAAACTGATAAACTCAGAGTTTAGTTTGAAGCATATTTTCCCTTTTATTTTCCTTTGCCCAAACCCTCCCCACCCCCAACATGGCTAATTTGGAAATGCGATTTGCATGACTTTATATAGCTATATATAGAGATATACATATATATGCATACATATATGTATATATATGTTACATATAATAGATACACGGATATTTATTATGTATAAAATATACATGGATATGTATATCTTTATAATAGGTATCATATTTCTTGCCTTACTAATGGTTAGGGTAAGAAGTTGATAGGAGGGAGAGTCTTTGGAACTGAAAATAAAAGTAAAGTAATACATATCAACTAAAAGTGAGCGATAGAGGAAATGGTGGTACAAGATGTCTGAGTGCTGAGAGACAGGGGGAAATAGGAGATGTAAGAAGGGGAGGAGAGAAGGAGGGAGTTGGACAGTGACTTCAGTGTTTTGGCAAAGAACGAAGTGACACCTTTACCTTAGAAGTTTTGGGAGGAAATGTATGGGTGGCTTGAGGAGAGACAAGAAGATTTGGAATAATTGCTGTGGTAAGTGGGATAGTGAATTTCTGAGAAAAACCAGATAACTATTTAATATCACACTCTAAAGTAAAACCTTGTGATAGTTATTTTGTTTAGTATTTAGAAATCTTCCATGTTCAGAACTTTTTTCTCACATGGTTGAGATTACTGAAGCTTAACTACTGGATAAATGGGAAATTGCTTAGTACTTTGTTTAATCAATATTTCTGTGAGCATAATTATACTATATTCAAACAATGATATGAATCAAATTCTGTGGTGCATATTTTTTAATGTATGATATGATCAGATGAGAGCTTCTTTCCTAAATGTTATGTTTTTACTGTTAAGCACCTTCTCTTTTGATTTTGAAACTTATGGTTATTTTATTCTATGTTGTTTATCTCTAGGTTGCCTGAAGCTCAACAGAGAGTTGGAGGCTGCTTTCTAAATCTGATGCCTCAGATGAAAACTTTATACCTTGCATACTGTGCCAATCACCCATCAGCAGTAAATGTTCTCACAGAACACAGGTATGTAGTTTTCTGAGTTGAAGGCAATTAAGAATCCTTGGCTCTCTGACCCTGTCCCTTCTGCCCCCAAAACAGAAAAGTAAGTGTTATAAATGATGTGTCTTTGGGATGCCTTCATAAATGGTACCCTTGGGTTTAAAGCTAGTAATAAACTTTCTGGGAAGGTAGTTGAATTGGGTTAATTTAAGAATTGCATTGTGGTAGAATGGGTAAAATTATTTAAAAATTTTTTTAAAAAGCTCATTTGTACCCCATTAATTGTATTTTATAAATATTTTATGTAATATTTATATTCTCCAAAGATTTTTTTGGTATATTCAGTTTTAGCTAATTAAATCTTACTTTCCTGTTGACATAAATCATACTGAAATGATGGTTTGCTTTCATTGTCTCTCTAATTTTCTTTTTGTAGTCACTCTAGCATTCTCAGGTTATAGCTTCTCAAATAAATACAAATACAATAAATAGAATTCTCAAATAAAAAAATAAGAAGGAATTTCTTATTATTTAAAAGAATCTTAAAAAACTGAATTAAAAAACATTCATTGCTCAGGGGGATAATCATCCCTAGATGGTTTTATTTGTGAATTAAGATTTTTTTTTTAAACCAGCTTCAAAATCATTTCCCTGTATACATTGTGGTTGTATATAGCACATCTCTATTACTGTAGGTCTATAAGATGGTATTTATGTCTTTGCCCATACTGGTATTATAGTAGGGTTTTATTGGAATCATCTTTGGTAAGGAAGCAAGGTGCTTAAATTATGCTCTGTGGTCTGAAATGTACATAGCTATTTGGGTATCTTTTTCAGGATCCTATGATAAACAATGCATTTTTTAAAGGCTTGTAGTATAGAACACTATGCTAGGTATCTAGAAATTACAAAATTTGAATAATGCATAATCCCTACCCTCTAAAGAAGATTGTAGTAAGTATGTAGATGTGACACTAAAACAAAGGCTTTGGGATGTCTGAAGGGGAAAGTAGTTGTTTTATGGCAGAATGGGGGTAAAGGAAGGGTACCCTGTATTTCATCTAAGAATAAGCTATCTTGGGGCATCTAGGTGGTACAGTGAATAGAGCACCAACCTTCAAGTCAAGAGGACCCTAGTTTAAATCTGGCCTCAGAAAACTTAATACTTATTAGCCATGTGACCTTGGGCAAGTCACTTAACCCCAATTCCCCTGCCTTCTCCCCTCCAAAAACCAAAAAAAAAAAAAAACCCAACAAAACAAAAACCCAAAACAATAATTTATCCTTAAAAATAACTACAACTAATCCTTTTCTATGATCGTCATATTTAAGAAACGAGAACAACTTCTGCTAACACCATCTGAAAGAGTCCTTTCCCTCACTCATCAGGACCCATAACTATCAGAGAAACCTTTCTACCCATTATATTTGTCTCTTTTTACCAAGCTTCTAAATGAACAAGTGGAAACATTCAGCTTAGGAGCAACTTTCTTCCTGGAACCCTTCACTTGCTGCCTTTTATCCAACTGATTCATTTTACAGATGAGTAACTAAGAGCCAAAGAGAAGTGATTTGCCCAAGATCTGAGGGAAAGAGCCAAGGTTCAAACTCAGATCCTTTAACTCCGAGTTCAGTTCACCTTCCACTGAACCATATCAGTTAAATTGAATGAGGAGATGGCAAAATAGAGGAGCGATTAGAGCAATAGGAGATGCAGGAGATTTTGGGATTTCTGAAGCAAAGGGAAGAAAGCCTGTCCAGGAGGAGCTTGTGCCATATGAAGAATATAAAATTCTGCAAAGAAATAATAGGGGGTGGAAAATTGTTTAAAAAAAAAGCTTAACAATAATATTGGTTTTAGTTATTAGTAACCTCTGAATAACTAGGTTCAGCAGAATATTAGAGAAAGAAGCCTTATTGCAAGGGATTGAGAAGAAGGCAGGTGGTAGAGGAATAGAGGCATTTAGGAATAAATAGCTTTTTTGATGTTCAGTAATGAAGGGTAGGAGTCAGATGGCATGTTAGGTAGCTCATTCAAAAGAATTAAAAAAAAAAATATATATATATATATATAATGGCCCTTGGTCCAGATTAAGGCAAACTGGAGTATGATTGTGGGTGAATTGGAAGGAGAGAGTGGATTAAAGATGTATGGGAGTTGTGTTTAGGGGTTGGGAATGGGAGTGATCATTATAACAGAGAATTGATGGGGACAGTAGAGAATGAGATCAAAGGGAATAGAGGATTAGAAAAGGAAGAGAGAGTAGAGCGTCAGACTCAGTCTTAAGAAAGTGAGCGGGGAAGTTGAAGGAACACTTATTGGATGCTCTGGTTTTCTAATGAAGTATGAGGCCAGATTATTTGTAGTGAGTGTGTGTATGTGGTTGCGAACTCAAGGAAGGAAGAAAAAGTAGAGCAAAAGAACTGTCAAGCAGCAGTGAGATGAAAATAAATATTTTCATTAAAAAAGACCTTCCTGAAATTCTGGTTTCAACTGGGAAATAAATAGAAGATGCTTCTTTCTCAAAGTTATTGAAGGTGAACTAGAATATTCTAGTGAGTCATCATAAAGAGTTCACACTATAATTGGGGCAGATATGACTTGTAGGAGTGTCCAGCTGTAGGGCAGATGGAAAGGCCCAGAGGCCCCAAAGGTTCAGCTACAAGACTGGGAGTCGTTGTGATGTCTGGTGGTATATATTCCCCTGAAGAAGCAGCCCAGTGTCCTTGGGAAGGGCTGAGTAGGTCAAAGGGTCAGAGTATAAAGGTGATTCCTGATCCCTCTGATAGGGTTGAGGATTATAATTTGGTGTCTAGTCAGGACAGGAAAAGGGAAAGATACAATCGCTGGGGAAGATTAGTGTGGACATTGAGTTGAGGATGATGGGAGAAATGAGCCTCTAGATTTCTAGCTATGATGTTCAGGTACACTGGTATGGGATGTGAAGCATCCTGCCAGTAGTGGCCTGTGCTAAGGGCCAGTTCCAGTTGAATCCCATGGCAGCATGTTGAAGGTGGGGAGAATGGAAAATGAAACAAGGGAAAATGTGTGCCAGGTGTCCCTAGTCAGAATTTGGAAGGCAGTTTTCTACTAGAAACAAAGCTGTATGGTGGTTAGATTAGATAATATTATCGGTACTGGGGTTCAGCTAAATTTTGGGTAAATTGGCTTTTATGTGCTATCTTGAAACCCATAACCACCAAGTGTAATGTTATTTGTATGAGAAGATGCTTTATTTTGTCTTTCTGCACCATTAGAGTTTGAGGGAATTGAGGTGCTAGTGAGACATTCATTTGCTGGAAAACAGCAATTGGACATGTAGTGCAGGAACTCAGGAGAGACTGGGGCTATTCATATATAGATTTGGGAGACATCTGCAACAAGGGAAATCATGTAAGGAAGAGAAGAGAAGGACGATATTTGGGATATATACCTTTGGGATATACTACTTATGTCAATGGCAATGTCATTATTTTTCTATGGAAACTGTTATAAATAGCATTATCATTGCCAGCAGCAGTAATATTAATAGTATCTTAAATTTATGTAACACAGTTTATAAAATGTTTTTATGTATTATTTTGATGCTTCAACAGATTTGTGATTTCATTGATGTGGATATACTGCCAGAGAAAGTTGTAGTTCATCTGAGATCTTCACAGATGGTTAATAAGTTGTTGTTTTAGTATGTTTTACGTATGTTTTATTGATACCCCTCAGTGGTTTCTGGGCACCCTTTTCTGTGTACAATCTATCTAGTGAGAACCTGTGCTGAGCTGAGCTGTCTATAAAAATCACCTTGTCTGTTACAGGCCTATGCAAAGAAATGAAGTAGTTTTGTAAACTTTAGGAGCTTCTTTGGCGCAAGGGGTGCAGTAATAAGCAGGGTCCCAGAATTGGATCTCATAACCTCTAAACTACATAAAAGTAGAATTTTATGCACCCTTCTTATAACCTTACCAATATTTCTATGGTAAAGTGCATTCTTGGCTCCAGACTTCTAACTTGAAGATAAACTTTTGAAATATGATCCATTAGGGACTGACTGCACATTATTGTTTGATTTCATAGGGTTGCTTGGGAGCAAGAACTAGATTTTTACCTTTAATTTCAGATTTCATTATACTTTCACCTAGATTCTAGTTCATTGTTTAGAAATTTTTACTAAGTTCTGGTGGATGGAGAGCTGAGATAAGAATTTAGGGATTTTAGCTTTTGGCTGTCATTTCATTTTGTGACTTCAGGCAAATTACTTAACCCTCTTCGTCTCTTAGTAAATTTTATGGCCTTTCTTTGAAAAGATGCTGTGCTGATTAATTAATTGATGTCTATGAATTGAAACCTTTGATTTTTTTTTTTAAGAAGGCCTGCTGTGAAACATCAGAGAATTTTTATTGTTAATGTTTGCTACATTGCTCTAAAGCATCTTATGATCTCACTTCTCAACAATCCTGTCTCTGTCATGTATTGGACAGGATGTTGCCATTTCTTGCCAGATTCCCCAGGTTCTGACTGAACCAGTCACACTGAGTATCAAAGCTTTTGTTTTATTCCCAGTGTGTTGAGTGGTCTTGTAAGTGAATGATGATGACCTTAGTATGCTTGCCAGTAAGATAGCTTTTATCATATCTGTTTGTTGAGTTACTGCTTGGATTTGACAATGTTATTTCATTGAGTTTATATTATTGAACTGATTTACTGAATTTGGTAACAAACTATTTTAATTCTTTCTTACTATAGATTGTGTATATATGGAATGACTTATATTATCTCCACATGGAAGAGGAGAAAACATTTGTTTCTAGTGGGTGAAAATTTCTAGCATTGCGTGTTTTGATGATACTTATAATATGTTCTCACATAGCTGTAAAATAAATATTCCTAAAGATCAGACCATGGCACTCCCTTTCTCCAGAGACTATTGTGGTTCCTTCTATACTTTGTTCAATCAGCTTGCATTTATTAAGCATCTTCTGTGTGCTAGATACTTAATAAGCTCTGAGATACAAAAAAAGGGAAATATTCTGTTCCTGCTTTCAAGGAGTTCACAGTCTTGAGGGAAGAGACAAAATATAAGCAATTTGAGTATATACAAAAATCACATACAGGATAAATTAAAGCTAATCTCAGAAGGAAGGCACTAAGACTAAGAGACTAGAAAATATTTCTTGCAGAAGATGGGATTTTAGCAGACACGTGAAGGAATCTGGGAAAAACAGGAGTCCAGAATGAGGAGGGAGAAACTTCTGAGTATGGGGACCAGAGAGGGGGACAGCAGGTGAAAAGGCTTGAAGTGAAGAGGAGAGACATCTTGTTTGTGGAACATCCAAGAGGCAAGTATCGCTGAACTGTGGAGTGCCTGGTTTGCAGAGAGTCAGGTGTAAGAAATGTGGAAAGGTAGAAAAGGGCCAGGTTATGAGGGACTCTGAAAATCAAGTCAAGAATTTTATATTTGATCCTAAAGGCAAACAGGAAGCCTCTAGAGTTTATTAATTGGTGGGTGAATGGGAGGTGATATGATCAGAGCTACATTTTAGGAAAATCACTGTGATAGTGGAGTGGGGAGAGAGACTTAAGACAGGGAGACCAGCTATCATGCTACTGTAATAGTCCAGACATGAGGTGAGGTCATGAGGGCCTGCACCAGGGTGCTGGCAGTGTCAGAAGGAGAGAAGGGGATGTGTACAAGAGATGTTACGAAGGTAGAAATGGTAAGATGACTACTGTTTGGATATGGGGCCATTAGAGAGTTCAGAGTTGAAGATGACACCAGAGTTGTGGTGTCATCCCTAGGGAACTGGGAGGGTGGAGTCCTTGACAGTACTGGAGAAATTAGGTAGAGAGGAAGGTTTTGGGGACAAGGTAGAATTCAGTTTTAGACATGTTAAATTTAAGATGTATAGGGGACTTCCAGTTCAAGAAGTCTATGAGGCAGTTAGAAATTTGAAACTGGGAGTTGGGAAAAAGGTTAGGTCTGAATAAGTAGATCTGAGAGTTATCTGTGTAGAGATGGTAATAATTGAATCTATGGGATTTGATGTCACTGAGCAAAGTAGTATAGAGGGAGAAAAGGGTTCAGGACAGAACCTTGATGGACACCCTGTATTTTTGGTGGGCATGGTGTGCATGAAGATCTAGCAAAAGAAACAGAAGGAATGGCCCAAGAGGTAGGAGGAAAAGTAGGAAAACTTAGACAGTTTAGAGAGAAGAGAGTGTGATAGCATTAGAGGCTGTAGAGAGGGCAAGAAGGGTGATGACTGAGAAAAGACTTAGGAAGTGGTTTGTAAGAGCCCCTGGGTTGGGTGGGAGAGTGAGTCAGTTAGGGAGACGTAACAGGTAAGGGCCCAGTTGAGATTATATATGACATAAATTTGTAGTGAACCCAGTCAGCAAAATTTGGTGATTTTTCTGCAACTTCATTCAGTAGCAAGTAAGTAGGAGTAAAAACAGTGGGTGGTGGGAGTGATCAAAGGCTAGGGTTTTGGCAGAGCAAAGCTCTTTGGCAGGATAAAGGGGCAAGGGACATAAGAGAAGAGGCAGCATACAGTTGAATTGGTTTACCTGGGGTCCAGATTGGGAAGAACTGAGCAGTGGAGATGTTGGAGGTCAAAATGAGAATGAAGAGCAGGATCTTTTAGTCTAAAATACAAACTCCTGGTACTGGTATTTAAATCATCTCAATGCCTGGCACATGGCAAGAGCTTAATAAAAGTTTATTAGTTGATTCTGCAATATGGCTGCCACCTATCTTTCCAGGTTCAATGAAAACATTCTCTTCTATGAAAACTTGCTTACGAGTTGTTGCTGAAACTAAGTGGTGCTAGGTGGTGCAGTGGATGGAGCAGTGGGCCAGGAAACAGGAGGACCGAGTTCAAATCTAGCCTCAGACATTCTGTGTGACCTTTATCTCTCTTTGCCTCAGTTTGCTGTTCTGTGAAATAGGAATAAAAGTAGTACCTACATTTAGAAGTTGTTGTGAAGATCCAATGAGATAATGTTTGGAAAGCAGTTGGTATGTTGCTTGGTACAGAGTAAGTACCATATAAATGTTCGTTGTTATTTTAAGATTACTCCATTTCCTATGATTTTTGTCTTTGGGAAACGTTGCCTCTCATGCCTAAGAGGAAATTCCCCTGTCACTTCTTAAAATTTGTAATGCTTTGTCCCACCTCATCTTGTCTTTTACTAACTTGATTCTATTCAAGTATTTCACTTTCTCAGACCTCCTGCCCCCAGGAAAATTTAAGTTGCTTGAGGGCTGAGACTATATGTGATTATTGTCTTTGTACTTCTTGTCTCCTGGCTTCTTCTCAGAAGCTAACAGAGTGGCTTACACTTCATTGGCGCTTAAAAAATGTTTTGGAGTTATTTGGATTGATTCCCATAAACATCTTGGAGCTGCTTGTGACTTTTCTCTTATAATGATTTGGTTGTATTGCAAATCTTTTGAATTCCACCAAACCATCCAAGGCAGAATAATTATAAGGTCTCTAAATTAATTGATTTACATTTCATAGAAAGAGTTTCAACCTGGGAAAGCTGGCAGCAATATGCTTTATCCAAAATAAAAGAGCTAATTTCTGGTTTTGAGACTTTTGTTTGTTATTGTATAAATCATAAAAATCCTTCAATAACTAATTCCAGGTGCATTTGAAACAGTAATTTAACATTATTTGATTCAAATACACAGATTTAACGTTATTGCTTAGAGTTTTATATTATATTCACCTTTGTCAATTTGACGTTTTTTGTGACTGATAATTTTCATGGCAAGTTAGACTGGAAAAATTAGAGGCATTATAATACAAATTGTTATATTGACAGCTGTGCAGTATAGGTTTAATTTCATAATTAAGAAATTTGTTCAGGATAAATTTATCTATAAAATGTATGCAGTGATTTAACTGCTGTCAGTTAATAACTCAGTAAGGATTTATTTGACACTCAGCATGTCTGGCTATGCTGTAACGGGTGATCTAAAAATATGTGGCATAGTCTTTGTTCACAAGCTTATAGAAAGGGGTGAGATGAAATTAGGAAATAGCAGTGAAGAGGGAACTGGTCAAAAGACCTAGAGTATCGTCCTGCCTTTCCAGCTCTCCCAGATGAAACAAGGCTGTGATCTTCTCGTGGCTAAAAGACTTTGTCTTTATTCTGTTTGCTTGTTTTACCATAGTTCCTTGGTCATAGTACGTCTTAATAAATATTTGTTTAGAGGAAAGAGAATTAAAGGTCTCCTACCAAGGCTTACAGAGAAAACAAGGATTTTAAGGGTGTCTGTGGCTTTCATTTCGTCTATGGTGGTGAAATGTAATCCATTAGCCCCATTTTAAAAAATATGCTTTGAATGTATGAATTCAGAGTGTTTGGGTCCAGACCAGGCAGACAGGGAGAGGTCTGTCTAAAGCCTGTCTCTAGGACAGAAGAGGACGAAGGTGATAACTCAGAGGAAATTTGTGTTGCAGAGGCCAAGAGCGTCTGACCTGATGAAGGCCAAAGGCCAAAGGAGAGAGAATATGGTTGTGTGGGAAGATTCCTGGACTTGAAGTTAGAGGAAAAGGAATCAAACCCGAGTTCTGCTACTCACTTGACAAACCACTTCCCCTTCCTGAGCCTCAGTTTCCTCATCTGTAACTTGAGGAGGTTGGACTAGATGATGGAGCTCTGAGATCCTTTCCAACTCTTAATTCCTATGATTCCCTAGACCTTCTCTGATCATTTCCTTTCTCCTTCCCCTGTTGGAGCTCAGGAGTATTGTTTCTTCATTCTTCATGTGGCATGTTTCTCAAGATCACCATCTTGATAGTTCTCTTTAGACATAGTCTACTCTGTCCTCTCAAATATAAGCTTCTCGAGATCAAGAGCTGTTTCATTTTTTCAGTGGCTAGCACACAGTGGATACTTAATAAATACTGGTTCAATTGAATTATTAATGTCCCTCCTAAAAATGTTGCTGAGAACTGGAGATATTCATCCAAACATGACCTGACAAGTGTAGAGTTTAGTAAAATTATCACCTTCTAGGTTTTGGTTGTTGTATTTCTATTTAAATAGCCTCCAGGTTACATTGGAGTATTTTGACTACCTTATCACAGAGGAATCACTTTGTATACAGTCTGTTAAAATCCTAGGTCTTTTTCATATGAGCTGTTTCTATGTTCAGATGTTTCAGAAATATTAATTCAAATTATCTATGTATTAAACATACCACAAGGTGCTCTCAGGGATTTTACAGGAGAGATTGAGATTTGTGTGTATATACACATATATTTATGTGTGCCTATGTATAAACACATGTATATGTGTGTGCATGTACATATATATGTCTGTGTGTGTGTATGTATATGTATATGCCCTTTCTGCTACCTTGTATTAAACTCTATGTGTAACAGTGTTTTGCCACTTAGGATGAATGAACCTATATAAAATGCAAAATGCAACACATGTTTTAAGAAGTTATCTAATTAAATATTTTTAAAGCAGTTTTCTAAATAGTTATTATGATGACTTCCCTCATATACCTCAAGGTAGAATTTTTAATACTTTAAAAAATCTTTTCTTGCGTCATATTGCTATTATTATTTCCCTAATAGCAAATGTTAAGTACTTGGAAAGATATTTCTAAAAATGATTCCCAAGTTTTTGCATTGCAACTGTCATGGAGGGGCATGCCTATGAAATGATACTATCTATATATTTTTAAAATGTATGAAATATAATGCCTGAGAAACTCAGATAATAAGGCTTTTGGGGGTCAGAGTAGGGGTCATAAGCAATTCTCTGCATGTAGAAATAAGGGATGGAGTCCTTTTAGAAGATAGAAGTAACCCATAATGCCTTTAGAAAACCCAGTAGTCATGTGATTGGAGGAGTGCACTAATAAGAGACAGGAAAGCAGTTTCAAGGCAGTTGAAGTCTCTCATATGAAGCAGAAGTAAGTTAGTTTGTTCTTCATGTGATGCAGAAGTAGATTGCCTATTTAAGCACAAAAGCACAGGTAAAAAGAAAATTCTGGATTGTTTTGTTTCTCTTTCAGAAGTATTGAACTTTTCAGCAAATTTAAGAAAATGTGTACTACTCTCCAAATACATTTTCAAAGTGAGTCATATAGGATCAGGAAATAGGAGAAACCGTACATCCTATCTTGTTTCCTCAGAACTTTAAAAGGATATTAATAACTTACTTACCTACCTACTTCTACCACTATGGAATTTTCTTAAAAATAATAATCAATCTGTATTTTACTTTTCATTGTTACCCTGTGGGTAAGCAAAAGCATAAATGAAAGAGTCTCTATTATTGTGAAGTTGGCAGTCTTACTCTTCTAAAACACGTCCTACTCTTTCTGTTGGTAGTGTTATTTTCACTGGAGTTATGACTCAGTAGCAGTGGTCCTTTATTTAAGAAGTTATTAAAATAGAGAAAGAATCAGTGCTTTAGAAAGTTAAAGTAAAAGCTGCATGTTGACCTTTTGGGCAGAATTCCTTATTGAAATCTGAGAATGAACTCTCAATCCTTTTAGGGCAAAGATATTATCTAATAACTGTTAATTGAATTGATTTGCCTTAATGTTTCTGCAGCATTCTGCTATGATTTGTATTGTAGCATCAAAGTTAATACTAGATAAAAGATATATCAAGATTTTCCTTTTTTGTTGTTGCTGTTGTTTGCATGTTTGGTTTTTTTTGTGTGTGTGTTAAAGTAACTTGATGTCCCTGAAATTTTGAGTTGTCTTCCTAGGAATAGCAAAAAGAATTCTGAACCAGGAATCAGGAGTTCCTTGCTCTGCTACTTGATAGCCATATGATGCTGGTTCAGTCACTAATTCTTTGAATCTCAGTGACCTCATTTTAAAAAATGAACAAGTCGTCTCACAGAGTTGTTGGGAGGATCAGATGAGAGAGAGTACCCTGTGATATAACTTTGCTCCAGTTTCTCCATCTGTAAAGTGTGGATAACAGTAGCACCTATCTCACAGGACTGGTGTAGGGATCAAGTAAGATAATGTGTGTAAAGGGATTGTTAAACCAAAAAATACTGTTTATATTAGGTATTGTTATTAGTATTACGGAATAAAATGAGGGATGAGGGGGGTGGATTGGACTGACCTCTCTTTGAGGCCTCTTCCAGCTCTAGATCCTATTGAAAGAGACAAAGGATAATACAGATAAATCAACTTTCTGCTCCTGCTGATAAAGAAAGGGTCATGTATTTTTCATCATGTCTAATGATGAAATAATTTTATCATTTGATAATGATATCATTTATCATGATTTATTGATGAGGAAATTGAAGCCAAGAGGTTAAGTTATTTGCTCAGTGTCATGCACTTATAGCAAAGCTGGATTCAAATTCAGGTCCTGTGAATTCAGATTTAACATTCTTTTTTTGTATGGTGAACGAATATATGTGTTGAGGTAGTGAAGTAAAGCAAAAAACTTTTTGAGACACTATTTTGAGTTAGGTAAAATAAACTCAGTAGTGATAAAAATGAATTCACTGAGAAAGAGTAACAGAGGAAGAAAAACAACCAAATTAATAATCACCCAGATGTTACAAATTACTTATAAGGCATTTAATTTCTTTAGTTCAACTATTTTAATAATTTATACCTATTTGAAAGGTCTTCTGATGCTCCATATCATTTTTATATTTTCTAAGAATGTGTTCTTTTCCATGCCTAGTTTTTAGTAAACTAGTTAGTTTAAAGCTAATCATTCTTTTTTGATGTATTAATTGTGGAATACTATTGTCTCTGAGATAAAATTAAAATCATCATTTTAGTGTATTTCCCACCCTTCTCACCTTCATTGTTCTTTTGATTAAGTAGGGCTTTAAAAAAAAATTCACCTGTATATATACTAGGACAGAATAACTTGAAAAATCATCCAAAAACTGGTTTCTGTATTCTTGGAATTTGTATTGTAAGTCATTTTGTTTTTTTAGTAAATTTAGTATTTGATTCAGTTTGAATAGAATCAAGTAGTGTAATAGTGCTCAACAGGTATTTTGGATAGGGCTTTCTGTTATTAAAAAAAGCTAAGATTTTCTTTTGCAGTGCTCCCACCTTCCCTTGCCCCCAACTGACATCAAAGAACTTGTATTTAAATCCTACCTCTGAGCCTTATTACCTTTGTGACATAGTGGGCAAGCTAGTTAACCTTCCTGGAACTCAGTTTCCTTATATGCAAAGTGAGAGGGTGTATCAGCAATGCAGTATTCACAATGCCTACAGTAACTATAAGTATGCTGATATGGTTATTAATCACAAAATGTAACAGGCTCTCTACATGAGAAATATAGTCAGAGCATTTATTCAAATACCAGAAGACTGAGTCCCAAAACCAGAAAGTCAAAGCCAGCACAGTAGTTTTGAAGTTGGCATATATGTAGTAAATACTCACATTCTCAAGCCTTCAAAACAGGACAGGCTACCTCAGGCAAAGATCCTCCTCTCCTCACTCGTGACAACTGTGTAGCATCCAGTAGCATCCAGGCAGCTTGCTCCCAGCAGCTCTGGCCCCTCTGCAGTTCTCATCCCTGGCAGTCCTCAGCAGGAGTCCTTAGCAAAGATTCTGGGTGGCTCAAAGAAAAAGGAGTTTGCGCTGCTGCCACTGCTTCCTGCCCGTCACCAGCACCAACGCTAGCTTGGTTCCAGCTTTCTCTTGCTCCACCTCTTCCTACCTCCTCAGCAAGTTCAAGGGGCATGGAAGATCTTCAAATCTCAGTATCATTACAGAGGGGTAGGACTAGGTGGTTTTTGAAGTCCCTTTCATGACTTTGAACTCTGATCTTTATGGATTTTTCACTAAATTATATCAGCGAGTCTTAATATCAACTAGTCGTGTCAGTCGCTAGATATTTATTAAATATCTACTATGTGCTAAGCATTATTTATTATTGCACTGAGTGGAAGAATTCAACCAGTCATTTTAAAAAATCTCTTCCTATATCTTAAGTATTATCAAATTTGAGATTCTAAAAATAAATTGAGACCTGCAGAACTATTTAAAAATTTTAAAACATTAAAGCACTTTGAAAAGCAAATGAGTATACTAAAATATTATTCTTACTTATAATTTGGCAAGTTATAAAATAGCATGAAGAATGTATACAGTTATAGGATATATGTTCTCTCTTTATAACTTCAGAACAGCTATGTGATATAGGCAGGGCAGTATTACCATCCTTGCTTTTACAGATGGGAAAATAGGATCAGAGAGGTTGTGACTTGTCTAAGGCTGCACAGCAAATTGTGGAACAGAGCTGTGGGGTGTTTTATAGCCTAATGAGAAGTAACAATTGTATGAAGTTTCCATGTAAGAACATCTTAGTGTTTTAGTGATTAAAAAAAATAATAATCTAAAGCACCTAAGTACCTGCTGTGAGCCAGACATTAAGCACAGAGAATAAAGACAAAAGGAAATCTCTCTGTCATCAAGGAAGTTACAGTATGTGGTAGGATGAGAGGGGGTGGGAGGGAGGGAGGGAGAGGCAGAGGGAGAAGAAGAATTTTATATGTGAACTGTCTACCTTTTTATGTGTAACACTTGAACACAGGTTTTGAGACTGGCTGTGGGTATCTGGTTCCTAATCTGCATTGGTAGAAGGAGTTTTTTGGCTCACTAGGTTTTCCCCAAGTGAAATCTCAGATCTGGCGCAGTAAAATAGCAAACAACAACAACTGTTATTCCTTTGTTGTTGTTCAACAACACATTTCTTCACAATAACACTGTGATGAGAAACTGAGCCTCAGAGCTTAAGTGGTTTGTCTGTAGTCTTTGAGCAGGTAACGATGCAACTTTGCAGAGTGGATAGAACACAAACATTGGGGTCAATGAAAGACCCTTGAATTCTAATCCTGCTTCAGGTTCTCAGTAATTTTGTCATATACTTGACATCTCAGCTTCAATTTTCTTAAATGGAAAATGGGGATAAAGTAGCATCTACCTCACAGGATTATTGTGAGGATCAATTGAAATAATATATGTAAAGCATGACATAGAATGTTAAGTATTAATACTGGAGTACGTGTGTGTATATATACCCACCCAATGTATACATTTATGTAGAATGTGTATATATATTGTAAATAGGGAATTATACATTTGTATGCTGTTATACATTGATATATATGTAGACCTACACACATACATATATAATACATAGATATATTACACATAGCAGAGTAAGAATAGGTATTTTGGGTGAGGAAAGTTAACTTAGTTTTCAGAGAAGGGAGAAATTTGTCCTGAAATTGAGATCTTTTGGAACCAATAACATTTTGGGAAACTCTTAAGGCTTTTAAATGGAATGTTTTTCAAGTGTATGCTGTGTTTATCCCCTGTACCATTACCTTAATAGCTATTTTGATAAATCTGTGAAACTTAAACATGGTATTTACTTAAAATAACTGGAGCATAGAATACAGATAATTTTCTGAGTCAGGAAACTCTTTGTCCCTCCTCCACTTGGTATATCCCAGAGCCTTACAGTGTGCTGGCTGATGTCATTCTTTGAGAAACAGTCCTAAAGTAAGGAGCCATCGAAGCTCAGTCCTAAAGAATTCAGAGCCCCAAGAAAGGCAGAAAAGTCACAAAGAGAGCCTAGAACTCCCCCCAGATTTGTCAAGATGCGTTGCCTGTGTGCCCTCCTCAGACCTGTAAGCAGTGAGAGCTCACAATCTGTCTACTACAAACCAAGCCCAGCTTCAGGAGTGTAAGTCTTGTATTTATTTGTCTTTTGGAAGTAGTTGGTTATTTACTGCTTTTAAAAATGTAGTTGGGTACCAGCTTTTAGACTGACTAGTGTAATATTTAAACATAAAAACTCTGTTTTCCTAACATTTATTAAAATGGTGAGACCACTGTAAAAGGTATTATTACTCTCTAGTGGGGATCAGCAATGTAATTCTCAAATGTTGGATTGGGGACTTTGCTTTTGGTAGCATAGGAGGCAGTGGTTGGCATGGAGGAAATCTCAAGAAAGTAAGATTAACTTGAAGAGTCAAGGTCATTTTGGCATGGATATTTTAAAGATTGTTCCAGTGCAAACTCTCCTAACACATTCTTCGTATTGTAGAATCTATAGACAGCTTAACTAAAATATATTTGCCCCAAATCCATTTCTCTTGATTAAATCAGCTGTGAGATATATTCATGTCAAACTATTTTGAATAAATTTCAATTTTAATAATTTATACCATAAAATGATTTAAATTTTACCCCCAGCATTGTGTTACTTTTTGCTTGACTAAATGATCTATTTTGTGTGCTCCCTTTGTTCCTTTTCTGTGGCTCACAGTGTCATTTCAGTAAACACAGAGGAGATACACTGTATAGTACTTTCTAGTGCCAGTTGAAATTAAGTGAACTGAAAAGAACCATTGTCTTTTCAAAAGAGCTATGAGCAAAGTGCATTGTGTTCTTTTTTTTTTTAATTCAGCATAGAAGTAAATAAATAAAACTAACACAATGACCTGCAAAGGATTTTAAAACTCTCATAGGCTTGTTTAACAGTGGTGGCTTCTAGCATTGTATAAAAATCTTATTCCTCCTCATCTAGACATTTACTGCTGAAAACCTAGTTTTGTTTTCAAACAGGACTTTCTCTTAGTTTCAGGGCTATCTCTACCAGATATGGAATTAACTGAGGATAGTTCATTTACAGCATAGACATGAAATTGCTGGTGTATATCATGGCTTTGAAAGCTCCTGAATAAATCCTCCACAGTTAAATTAGGCAGAAAACATTTTATATGCAGCATTTAAGCAAACATTATTAATATATTCTTGATGTCCTACCATATGGTTCTTTTTACATTTGACTTACAGAAGTTTTCAGAAGCACAGGATAAAGCTGTTGGCATCTCATGAATATTCCTCTAATCCATACATTAGCCTTTATTGGTAAGGGAAGAGACCACTCAATAGCTAATGTTTATGGGCTATTAATTTGTAGTTTTCTGAGGAAGTGTTAATAAGAGGATGTGATAATTACATTGGTTAAAAAATTTGTATAGAGAACACTGATTTTGTATCATCAATGAATATGAATGTGATGAATATCAATGAACTATGAATAATATTGTGATAAGGGATTGGAGATGAAATTAATGACTTTTGTGCCTATTCTGTTCACTCCACTCTTACTATGACTATTTACTAGTTCAGTCACTCTTGAGATACAGGTATAGAGGTTGCAGTATCAGAGGGAAAATAGGAAGAATACAGTGATGGTGTTTGGATCATAGGATTTTAATTGAGGGAAACTTTTGTGAACATTAGTTACCGCCTGCTCCTCCACCATTTTACAAATAAGACAACAAATGCTCAGAGAGATGAACTGACTTCCTGAGGTCACAGGTTTTAAATGGCAGAGTCAGCATTTGAATTCTCATTATCTGATTCCAAATTCAGTAGTCTTCCCTCTATGCCATGTGTGTAGTGGAAGCTACAATAGGAGATATTTAAGCATAAGCAGATGGCATTACCTTTATTCTCCTCTATTTTACGTGTACAGTCAGTAGCTGATTCAATGTTGATGATGAAATTAGAGTTACAGAATTGGCTCAGACCCTTAAAGACCACGTTTTCCAAGACTCATTTCATAGATGAAGAAAACTGACTAATTTCCATAGTGGTGAAGTGATTTGCTGTGGTCGTGTGACTAGCAAGGAGTAGAATTTAGCCTAAAATCTCACCTTTCAGAGGCAATCATTTCCCCAGAGAATTGGGGACAACAGAGCAATGATACTGGATTTTAGAGCGAATAAAAAATGGATGGTAACTAGAGAGCTAAAGTGCCTAAATTTATTTGTGAAGTTGGATAATTATATGGTGATAAAGTTGGGGGAAATTATTTATAGTTAAATACCAAAACTTTTCCATTTTTAATGCTCTGTACTTGAATTTCCAGGTGCCTAACTACTTTCTTTTTCAACAGTTGATTTTCATATATAATTATTTTACTTGATTTCTGGAAAAAACATAATAGACATGTTCTGTATCAAGCTAAATCTAAGAAAAGACGTAATGTTCCATATAAATATCTATCTTTTTGTTGAGGGGAAGATGAGGAGGAAGAGAATATTATTATAGGCTGGTAGTTGTTTCCATTGGTGAATAAGTTTAAGACATGCATTATGAAACAAAGAATAATTCACCTGAGAAATAAGGGGCTTCAAGGATTGTAAATACAATTGATGGTCTATTAAGGAAGGAAACCATCGGCTATATGTATTAGAACAAGAAAAAAGCAGGTGAAAGAAAAACTAAAGTGGAATACTAGGTTGAAGTAAAGACCAATTAAGAGGAAGAACCAGAGGACTAAATGTTTCATAGGTTTAACACCCAAATAATAAACTATTGAAAAGTAGCTTTGTTTTTTAAATTAAATGTGATTTTTTTCCCCCCAGTTATAGCCAGATATATTGAACAGAGGCAGAAGTGTAGATGACAGTTTGACACAACAAAAAGATTACTGAATTGGGAGGAAACAAACTTGGATTTTTAATTTTGGGATACTTTCTGACTTTTTCCATATGTAAAATGGTAACTTCCATTTCTAGGATGTTCTGAGGTTTACAAGTCCTTTTCCTTACAGCTTTACTTATAACATTCTAGTATAATCTTTTAAGCTCTTCAAGGTTGGGGACTGTTTTGTTCTTTGCCTTTGTATACTTAGTTTCTAACACCTAGCTCAGTGTTTTGTGCATACTATATGTACATTTAGCATTTTTTTTTTAAAATTGAATAATTTTGGGAGATAATTAGGACACTTTTTATTGACTCCATTTTATAGAAAAGGAAATGGAAACTGAGATTCATTTATTCCACAGTGACAAGCTTATAGGTGTTGGCGGTAGAATATTGATCTCTTCTGACTCTGAGGCCATTATTCTTTTTTTTTTTTCTTTTTGAAGGGCAGTTGGGGTTAAATGACTTGCCCAAAGTCACATGGCTAGTTAAGGGTCTGAGATCGGATTTGAACTCATGTCCTCCTGACTTCCGGGCCGATGCTCTGTTCACTGTGCCAACTAGTTGCCCCCATTCTTCTTTTTTTTTTAAATTTAAACTTTTGCTTGTTTTTAGTTTACATCTTTCATTTCCATGAGATTTTGACTTACAAGTTTTAGCCCGTCTTTCCTCTGCCCCCTACCCCAAACAGCGATCCTACTGTATACCCCTCCCTCTATCAGCTCTCTCCTATATCCTCCCCCATCACCCCTCTGAATTTCCCGTAGGGTAAGATGGCTCTCTCTACCCCAGTACTTGTATATTTCCCTCTCTAGGCCATTATTCTTTCTACTAAACCCAACTGCCTTCCCTCATACCCTGTATTCTTCTCCTCACTGTCCCCCCATCCCATTAGAAATGATGCCTTCTTCTTCCAGTCAATCTTTCTCTGATGTTTATTATATTCTACCTCATATCAGTCTTTTTTTATTCCCTGTTCTAGACTGTAAGCCTTTTGAGGGCAAGAACTGGACTAGGAGCCCCTTAAACACCAGTTTTATGATATACTTATTTATTTAAAGGTATGGACTGTGTGTGTATTTTTTTTTAATAGGATCATAGATTTAGTGAGCTTAGAGGTTATCTTGTTCAATTTCCTCATTATACAGTAGCCCGACATTACAGTCATAGGTCCATTTTGTTTTCCATTTGATAAAGTAGCAGTTTCTGCTTAAATTTTGCATTTGCTTTCACTTGGATGATGGATTAGTAGTTCTTTTATTCTAGGTCATTTCTTTCCTTAGAAGAGCAGGATGCCACATATGATTAGGGACCTAGTATTTTAAAATTTTGGTGAAATATAGTTTTTGATGGACTGACTTTCATTCACCTGAAGGCTGAATAGTGGCCCACTTGTACACTAAAGCCTCTAAGTCAGTTTCTGACTGTCAATATTCCAAGATTTTAAAAGATCCAATAAACAAAATACTCCATTTTTATTACTTTTTTATGGTGTAATCGATTTAATAATGAAGTGTTACAAATACTAAAGACTCTGAAATTCTTTCTCTAATTCTCATTATGATCTGCAGGTGATTCTGGGATCTTGAATGCAGTATCAGCTCAGCTTAAGATCTAGGGAATTCTACCAAACTGGAAAAGGTTTTGTGGGCTCAGCGACAGATTTTTGTATCTGTTGTCAGAGAATCTCCTGTGTCTGGAAAGTATTCTTGCCATATTGGCCGTAGCCGTTCTTGAAGAACATTTATTAAATTGTAGAGATTTACTAAATTGTAGGTTCATCAGTGCTTGATTGGGAGAAGGTGGTTGTTGGATGAGGGAGTTGCACTGGTCTTTGAAACCAAAGGGTCTTTGAAACATCAAGGACAGGCAATAAGCTCTCTGTGCATGGTAAAAATGAAATACTCAAATGAAATATAATAGTGTACTTTGTTTAGGAAAGTCAAAGTTATTCTCAGGTAATTGTTCTATGATTTTTGTTTTATCTGTAGAGATTTTGACTGCTTCTTCTCATTAGTTAAGTCAGTGGAGTCCATATCATCTGTACCATAAATAATTTAAGGTCTAGGTGATTGTTTAAAACAGCAACAAAGCAAAAAGGAAAAAAAAACCCAGTTACAACCAGCTTCCATCTTTTAACCTGTTGCCTGATCCTAATTGTGACTCGGTTTCAACCTAAGCTTTAATTTACCAGCTTTTTACCAGTTTTGATTCTTAAAATCATCTATTCTTAGAGCAGGAATGGAAACTAGGGGCTGTTCAGCCTTTTTGTTTTACACATGAAGAGACAAAGAGGTGAGTGATTTGCCATTGTTAGTGGATAGCAGAGGTCTGATTGGAGTCTTGCTCTTAGGACTCTTAGTTAAGTACTTTTCCCACAAATGATGCTGCCTACTTTTTCTTGTATTCTTACTTTCACTTCTGAGAAGAGATAATTTATTTAAAGTCAGCAATTACATAACCAAGAGCCGAGATGATGAGCATGTTCCACCAATTATCATCCACAAATGCTGGCTGATCCAGGTCTTGAGTAAGGAGGTCAGAAGTCTTAGGCAAACGGGGAAAATATGAGCATATATTTAGAGCCAGTTTGACTTTATGAGAAAACATTATAATCTATGGGGAGTGACCTTTCTTGAAGCAACTTGAAGTGTAGCACGTTCTTTTATAGAGCTCAGAGTTGTGCAGACTTTTTACTTCACTCATCTCAATAAGGTACTAAGTGATTCATGGAGAATGGTGATAATGGTCGTAACTTAAGTATGTTATCTAGGTATTCTGAGTTTTAAATAGTTCACTTAAAACAAGGTGTTTTTTGTTTTGTTTTTCTTTTGATTTTTGGAGGGGGGAAGACAGGGCAGTTGGGGTTAAGTGACTTACCAAGGTCCCACGGCTAGTAAGTGTTAAGTGGCTGAGATCATATTTGAACTCAGGCCCTCCTGACTCCAGGGTCCATGCTCCATTCACTCTGCCGCCTAGCTGCCCCTAAAAGCAAGGTTTTAGATACAGTCTGTAACTTTTTTTGCAGCTCTTGCCTGTCTCTTTGGTTTGAGCTGCATAGATGATCTTTGTGAAAGACAAAGGATTATTGCTGGACCATCTCTTTTCCCCATTCACATGACCATTTTTGTTTAGCCCTTGTCACTCCTCACCTGAACTATTACAGTTAACTCTTAATTGGTGTCCCTTCCTCCATTTTCTCCTCTCTCCATCCCATTCTTTCCATAGCTGCCAGACTGACCGTATCACCTCCTTGTTTAAAAAGCATCAGTAGTTCATTATTACCTACTGGGTAAAGTACAAACTTATTTGTTTAGTGTTTAAAACTATTTACAATCTGATTCTGACTTGTCTTTCTAGAATTTCTTCACAGGTTTTTCTCTTCCTTGATCACTGTTCTCTCCAGACTGGCCCATGTGCTGTCCCCGTTCTCTGATATTCCATCTTGATGTCTTGGTATATAGCCTGTTCTTCATTGTAGGAATATTCTCTCTCTTTACTTTCTACCTTTGGGAATCTCTACCTCTGTTTAAAAGACGTTTGTTGACTCTTCCATTTGTTAATATTCATCTCTACTGTTTAATTATTCTGTATTTATTTTTAAAGTGTTTTTTATTTACTTTTCAGTAGAATATGAGCTCCTTGAGGGCAGGGAGAATTTTTATCTCTAGATTTGTATTCCCCAGGAGGAAGCACAGTGGCTTGCATATATCTGGTACTTAACATAAATGCTTGATGGATTGAATTGAACGCAGGAGCTGACAAGAAGAGAACGCCACTGGAACTTTTCATTTATTCCTTCCTCTACCATGGTAGATTTAGTTATTTAGTATTTGAGGGATCTCATTATAAGATTGTATTGATAAGATGATCCTTTTAGAACTGTCCCAAGTGGAAGCATATGTACATGTGTTTATGCGTAAAGAATTAGCATTAAACATAGAATCATGGCATGGTAACTGGGGACATTCAGCCTTTGAAATGTAAAAATCATCATTATATGGTAGAAATATATGGAATTCACTTGAATTGTTTTAAGTTCATTTATATTTTTCACTTTTTTTGTCACAGTCCTATTTTTGAAGCACCTTTCAAGTAAGAAACTTATTGGACATTGTCACGACATTAAAATTTTTTTTCTCTAATTAGAGAATGTACAGATTCACTTATGTTGAAATATTTTTCTCTAGGAAAAGTCCTGAAAAATGATTTAGCCTAAATTGCTAAGGAACTTGCGGCCCTAAAAGAGGTTGCCCAGGGTCATAGAACTTGTATGTAATGGAGACTGAACCAGAGCTCAAGCCTTCTGAGCCCTAAGACAGTGTGCTTTTTCCCTACTGTGGATGAGGATAGCCTGCCTTTCTTTGGTTCTTATTTAGATTTGTAGCACTGACAAAATCATTTGTTATTCTATATCTTTGTTCTTCATTAATCACAGACGTAATTAAGTATGAGTAAATGGCCTAGCCTAATAGTTACAGTAACTTTGCTTTGTCCTTTACCCCTAACAAGAAAGTTCTTTTGTGTTAATGCTTTGTTTGTTCAGTGAGGATTTGGGAGAATTTATGGAGATGAAAGGCGCCAGCAGTCCTGGGATTCTTGTGTTGACCACAGGCCTCAGCAAACCTTTTATGCGCCTGGATAAATATCCTACTTTACTCAAAGAACTTGAAAGACATATGGAGGTACTTTTTTTTTTTCACTTTACATTCATTTGTTCAGTACCTTTTATTTATAGGTTTGCTGCTTATGTCTTTGGGACAGGAATGAATCAGTATAAGAAACTGAAAGTGCCATGTGGGCCAGGAGTTGTTGAGACACAGAAATTAGGTGATCCATGGCCTCTGACCTCAAGAAGGTTGCAGGTTACACATTATAATGAAACTATACATTTCAGAACCAACTAAAAGTTTCTTTGGGACTCAAGATGGTTTTCTTAAAAAAATCTATTTTGTTTTTTGATATTTTGGGGTATTCAACACCTCTTTCTTCCCCAAAACCCCCAAATCAGATTTGGAAGCGATTTCTTTCACAGGCTGCCTAGTCCGACTCATATCTCCTTCATATTATATCTTATAAGTGACCATCCATGTTGTTGTTTTTTTTTTAAAGACCATCACTGAGGAGTAACTCACTACATCCCTACATAGTGCAAATCACTTTTAGATAGCTCTATTTCATATATATGTATGTGTATGTATGTACGTGTGTGTGTGTATATATGTATGTATGTACGTGTGTATATGTATGTATGTACGTGTGTGTATATATATGTATGTATGTATGTATGTATGTATAATTTCAAGCTTGAATTTTACACTTCGTAACTTCTTTTCGTTGCTTATAGTTCAGCCCTGTGGGATCAAGCAAAAATAAGACCAATCCCACATAGTAGCCCTTAAAATACCTTAAAACAATTATCATATGCCTCCTAAGTTTTGTTTTATTTTATTTTTTGTCCAGGCTAAACATCTCCTTTTAACTTTAGCTGATCCTCACAGGACATGAGCTCTAGACCCATCATAGTTACCCTCCTCTGCAGGCTTATCAATGTCCTTTCTAAAATGTGGTACCCAGAATGAAACAGATTCTAGATATGGTCTGACCAGGGCATTAGACCATTTACTTCCCTGTTCCCAGACATTATTCCTTTCTTAATGCAGCCTAAGATAACATTAACTTCTCAGCTCTTATACTACTTTGTTCACAACTTCCAATCCACTACAACTCCTAGATCTTTTCCAGATGAGCTACTCTTTTACCCCATTCCTTATAGTGGAAAGAATGATGATTCTACCATCAGAGAATCTGGATTCAAATCCTTGCTTTACTACTTAATTCCTCTGTGACTTTGCACCAAGGTCTCAACCTTTTCATGCATAAAATGAGACCGTTGTCCCGAATGGCTCCCAAGTTCCCTTCAAATGTTTATCTTTGATTAAATTAGAAACAAACAAATAACCCTCAGTTCCCTCTAAAACTTTAATATTTTGGGATTTGAACAACTTTTACTTTTTTCAGATACCATCATTTCTAAAGTCAACACTACATTTTAATTAGAAATTATGGCTGTTAGTCTTAAATATCAAAGTAATTTTTAAAAGAGTGTATGTTGTTGGGCAGCAGAAGTAAAAAAAGATATTAAATAACAGCTGGATGTGTTAGGTTAATTATTTTTCTTATTGGCATGTTATTGAAGGCTTGGCAAGAATGGGCAAAAACTTGATTTTTCACTTTTCTACTTCAAATGAATTATATTTAGTTATGTAGTTGTTAAGCCTTTGGATTCTGAGGTCCCTTGGTCTGCTTTTCTTCCTGGACAGAAAAAGTAACATTTATTGTAGTAGTGAGAGAAAGGGAATATGTTGAAAGTAGAATTATATTTTTACAAGTTGTGGCATTTCTATAGCAGTAATATGTTCTTAAGAAGTGTTTTCTGTTACCAAAATTGACAGTAATATTGTTTTGTTTTGTTACACTAAGGATTATCATCCAGATCGGCAAGATATTCAGAAGTCTATGACAGCCTTCAAAAATCTTTCTGTAAGTGTATTATTTTTTAGAAATTTTATTCTGGACTTAAGAAATAAAAAGCATCTCCATAACATAATAAAATAGAAAAAAGAGATACTTTACGTACAGCTTGCTATTCCTTTTAAATATATAATAAAGTAATAATGTAACTTTCTTTTTTTTTACTTTTTCCCTCTCCCCCCCTTCTGAGGTGGCTACCTTTAGGCGCGCGCCTGTGTGTGTGTGTGTTTGCCTGAATGTGTAAAACTAGATATGTATTAGAAAAATTTATAGATAGATTCTCAGATAAAGGTCTCATATTTCAGATATATAAAGAACTCTTGTCAAATCCATAAGTATATGAGTCATTCTCCAATTGATAAATCATTAAATGATATGAACAGATCGTTTTCTGAGTAAGAAATAAAAATAATTTATAGTCATGTGAAAATGCTCTAAATCATTATTGATTAGAGGAATACAAATTAAAACAGCCGTGGGATATTATTTTACACCTGTTATATTGACTAAAATGATTGAAGAGCAAAACAACAAATGGTGGGGGGAATGTGGAAAAACAAGAATAATTCACTGTTGGTGGAATTACGAATTGATCCACTCATTTGGAGAGCAATCTGGAGTGATGCCTGAAGAGTTTGCCTTTAACCCAGCAGTACCACTACTAGATCTGTTTCTCAAGATGATTAGGGAAAAAGGAAAAGTACCTATATGTCTTAAAATATTTATAGCAGCCTTCTTTGTACTGGCAAAGAACTGGAAAGGGTAGGAATACGTATCAATTGGGGTATGACTGAACAAGTTGTAGTATATGATTTTGATGGAATACTACTGTGTTATAAGAAATGACAAGCTCAATGATTTTTAGAAAAATTTGGATAGGCTTGCGTGAAAATGAAGAGTGAATTGAGTTTAACATTGTATACAATAAGAGCAGTTTTGTTTTAAGAACAACTTTGGATGAATAAGTAATTTTAACAATTATAAATATCCAAATCAACTACAAAAGACATATGAAGTAAGACACTATCTGTAAGTGAATTAAAAGATGCAATCTGTATGTCTCTGATTTATATAGGATAAACATTTAAAGAACTAATAATAGGAAATCTTAGAATTATTTGCCGAGGTAGATGGATATAGGGTGAACATTTGTTATGTTTTTTTTAATAAGCTGTCTACCAGACAGTAACTTAAAAAATATTTTTCTCTATCCCATAGTAGCTAGTCTTTGTAAGTAGTGGCCAAAAAATTCACCTCTTACTTTCTAGCATTCTGGTATTGAACTTCTTTCTGCAAACTTATGTTAGACTTGGATGATTGCTGTGTAGCCCATTTGCTAGGCCCATGTTCAAAACTTTTCCAACTTGGTGTAGGATCTGCCAAACCTTGTACTTCATTGGTATTACCTTCAGGAACCTACCATTACCTCCGTGCTATAATGAGGCAAATAAGTGGCATATTAGTATAGGAAAGCTTTCTGGTATGAATCCAAACCATAATGGATTTAGGCTAGTTATTTAGAATCTATGTTTTTGTTTATTGAAATTGTCAGGCTGTGTATTTTTTTTATAATCTTATTCATTCTGCCTGCCAGTATACAAAAAATAATAATTTTTATTTGTTTGAGATATTATTTCATATATAAAATCATAGTAAGCATATACTAAGCATTAGGGGATCACAAAAAAATGAAAAAGAGACAAATATCCTGGCATCATGGAGCTTAAGTTCAGCTAACATACAAATTAATGAAATGGTTTGGTAACATATCTTTTTTATGACTAAAATGGATAATGTACTTGAGTGTAGTGTTGGGATGGCTCTTGATTCCTTGAACCCTTAAATATAGCTTTAGGGTTGGCTTTGTGGTGCAGTAAATAGAGCACTGGTCCTGGAGTCAGGAGGATCTGAGGTCAAATCCAGCTTCATACACTTAACACTTACTAGCCGTGTGACCTTGGGCAAGTCACTTAACCCCAACTGCCCTGCCTTCTCCTCTCCCCCCCCTCCAAAAGAACAACCCAGCCCCCCAAAACCTTATGCATAGCTCTATTTTCACTGGGAAGAGGAGATAGAATAGCCGTTGCAATTACAAGGCAAACAATGTATTGATACCCCATGGTATCCTGACCTTTATGCTGTGCTCAGCATTGTGAGCATATACAAGCAATGTACCCATGCACACACATACATACATACACATGCACATGCACATGCCTTACATGTATATTATTTCATTTCATATATTTATATGTACACTTATATACATATTCATACATGCCTTAGACTTTTTTGGCTGTCTGTATCTGCTCCAGAGTAGGACTCTTGTCTTGCATTAATTCTTAACTTCTTTATTAACATGTTTTACTTTTCCTCTAGGCACAATGTCAAGAAGTACGAAAAAGGAAAGAACTTGAACTCCAGATTCTGACAGAAGCAATTCGCTGCTGGGAGGGAGATGACATTAAAACTTTGGGCAATGTCATATACATGTCCCAGGTCATGATTCAGTGTGCAGGAAATGAGGTGCGGTGTTTAAAGCGTTCACAAAGTATTATTACTATTGTGTCTTTTGAAAGATAAATTATGAAAACTGTGGCAGTTATTATAAAAAAGATTTCCTGAGTAGAAAATTTCTAAACTTAATTGTACTTAAAAAAATTTTTTTTGTCACTCAGAACTGTTTAACCTAAATTATTAAAGTATCCATTTTCACAACAAATTTGTACTTAGTTAAAAAGTGTCTGTATGTCATAGTAGTGTGTTTCTGAATGCTTAATAATAACCATGAATAGTGATCAGTATTTCAGGGGCAATTAATTTTAGATGCTTGTATTTGTGATATTTTTTGCTTTGAAGTGCCAGGTAAGGAAAAGTAGTCCTTGACAAACTTCAGTCCCCTGTTTCTGTCTTATACTTGAGGGATGCTTTAACAAAGAAATAGAGGATGTGATATATTAAAACCTTATGTATACATGAAAATTTATGCATACTAACTTTTAGGAAAGTTACTTCATAACCACTAAATAAATCCAACTCAAGTCAATTATAATGTATTTTATTAGTGACAAATTCCTGCTCAAAGGGAGTGGTGTCAGATCAAATGCTCTGTGCCTGTAGTCTCGCCAGGACAGCTGGAATTATAATTGTTCAAAGCTCATTAAAGTATGACACCAGGTGATACTCTTAGAGCTGCCATATTGTATTTCGTTTTAAGGTATCTTAAGTTAATGTTTATCTTAAGTATTTAATTAGTAATTAGGACAACATACTTGGAAAAGGAGATTAAATCCCATTCTACCTCCTTTGTCTCAGAATACAATGTAATTCATTTTGGCTGTTTGAAAGCACTTCCAGGGACAAGTATCAGGAAAGCCAGGAAACTATCAGAATCAAATTCCTGCTTTCTGATGCCTCCTTGTTTTTACTGCTTTTTGAGAGATTACTATATAGAGATTAGGAACAAGCAATGGTGGGGAAAAACCATTTGTTCTAAGTAACAGTAATAGTTATAATAATACTTAAATACTTATAAAATACTTAATTTTGCAAGTACTTTATATAGATTGCTTCATTTGAGCTTTGCAATAACCCCATCAACTAGGGATTATGGGTGGTATTGTCCCTATTTTACAGACTAAGAAATCGAGACTCATAAAGCTTTAGTGACTTGGCCAAGCACAAAGAGCTAGTAAGTATCAAAGGCAGGAGTTGAATTAGTTTATTTTTTTCCCCAAGTTTAGCTCACTATTCACCAAAGCATGTTACTTCTCTAAAGATACCTGTTCTCCTCTTACCATATTTTTGACTGTGTTATGTGTGCATATATTTTTAAGCATGACTATTTGCATAGTAGAAAAGTGGAAAGATTGTTAGATTTAGAAATGAGAGAGCTTGGGTTTGAATTCCAGCTAGGCCCCTTACTGCCTGTGCGACTTTGGGCAAGTCTCTTTACTTCTCTGGAACACAACAGATTAGATAACTTCAGGATCCCTTCCAGTTTTATAGGTTTGATTCTGTGGATACATCTATATAGAAAGGGTATACTAGCACTGGATAATTTATTTTCTAAACCAGAAGTGTCAGACTTTGCCTACAAAACTCTGGAGTGCTACCTAAACCGAACTGAAATATAATTGAGAAACACTTAACAAAATAAGTAAAAATATAGTACCAACATAGATAATGTTAATTTGTCATCTTACAAATCATAAGCAACCCACAGGCATCCATTTCTCTTTTAGACTGATACCATTGCTATAAACTATTCACAATTCAGAGCTCACTACTTATAAAATTGATCCCTTTGTCAATAGTGTATCTAACTGGGTTACTGTATTAAATGTTTATGCTGCTCTTACGATATAATGTTTTCCTTTTTTTTTAGTTATTTCATATTTTAGTTAAGAAAATATTGTCTCAGTTTTGAATGCTAACACAATCAATTCTCAGCTGTGCCTTCAATTTTACACTTGTTGGATGATCCTTAGTCATTCCTTAAATTCTTCAGGCTTTCTGTAAGGAAATTGAGAGTGAAGACAGTGGAGTTTGTTTCTCCTTTGCTCATATTCTCCTTTGCTTCCTTGTTTTCCCCTCTTCCCTGTGTGCAAACTAGCCCAGCAGGAATTGCAAGGGAAGATTTGATATTCCTTTCATAGTCACTCAGCTGCTGGACAAGTCATTTAAAATAATAGATTTAAAATAAGAGTATATATCCTCCCTCTGCAAAACAAATGAACAGAAACAAATGAAGCCCCACTTACTTCAGGAATGTGGAAAAGAGCTAACCACTAACCTTAGGGACAGAAAGGAGGGTTAGACTTAGATCAGTATTTAGCAGTCATCCTGAGAGGTGATGTGGTCTGGAACCTGTTTAAATGTGATCTCTTGCAGTGCACTAAAATACATTAGAAAGACATTAGCATTGTCTGTTCTTTTAGATAATTTGGACTAATGTTCTTATGTATTAGTTGACATTTACAGTAGATACACATAATTAGCTGTGGCATCCTTGTCCAGTGATAATTTAACCTAGTTGTATAAATACACAGTGTAATTCACTTTCTTACTGGTTAATTAATCCGGTTAATCTCTATTTTGAAATATGTTCCATTTGTTGATAAAGTAATTGCCAGAGTTAAAAACATTTATTTTAATGATGAATTAATGACCCACTTTTAAAATTAAATATCTTAGGGTAGTAATCTTTTTTGTGCGTGTTAATATTTGGAAGATTACAAAAATTAAGTTGTTATATGTACAATGTATTTTTTTCATTAATAAACTAGAAAGAGATGTCAGTTATCAGTGAACAGTGACATTTTAATGCCTTGATAATTAATGGTATGTGTTGTTTCGTGCTGAATTATAAGCTTCCTTTCCTGTTACAGCTTTTTAAAAAATTTCATACCTTTTTTTTTTCCTGCTCCGTGACTAGTAGAAATAGTACAGGGGTTTCAGATATCACTTATATCATGATCTTGGTATTTGTACTTACATTTGAATTTGTCTTTCATCATAGGCTTTGACTTCAGTAAAACTATTGAATCAGAGTTGTTAAAAATAACATGGAATGTTTTCAAGCCCATCAAACAAATTAGTTCAACTTAATGAAACACACAAAAAATAGAATTATAGAGCTTTCAGATAATGTAGTATCTTTTAATCCATATTGGATCAGAAGTATATTAGGACTTCCTCATAACATAGTTTAAAAAAAAATTTTTTTTTTGTTCTAACTATATGGCCCTTATCCAACTTTTGAACCTACCAGGGAGCTGGACCCTGTCCTCTTTGTCAAGAAAACAGAATTTAAGTTTATAAGATTTAATATCCTTTTAAAGTACCATATTAGATACATATGAAACAAATGTAATTTGTTAATATTAAGAAATTTAAGCATGTGTTCCTTATCAAATAGATTAAAGTGCTCTTTAATCAGTTGCAGAAGTACAGTGTGGAACCTGGGCAGCTGGGTGGTGCAGTATATAGAACAATGGGCTGGGAATCAGGAAGAGTTCTCTTCAAGAATTCAAATCCAGCCTTGCTTATTACCTTTGTGACCCTGGACAAGTCACTTAATCTTGTTTGCCTGAGTTCCTCATCTGTAAAATGAGCTGGAGAAGGAGATGGCAAACTACTCTATTATCTTTGCCAAGAAAACCCTCAAATGGGGTCACAGAGAGTTAGACATGGCTTAAATGACTCGGCAACAAAAAATGCAGAATGTGCTATCTCATTTAACTTAGCTAAAGTTAGTGGCCACATTTTGGTAAAAAATGTTGTAGCATATGATTTTGGATGATGCTTAGAGTAAGAATAAATGTTTTATAATTTGTATCATGTATTCGTGTATATTTCGTAATTATTTGTGTTTGTTTTTTAAGGAAAAGAATGAAAGATATCTTCTACTCTTCCCTAACATTTTGTTAATGTTGTCTGCCAGCCCTAGGATGAGCGGTTTTATCTATCAGGTAAAGGAGATATTTTAAGCAGAGTTCACTGTTAATTGGAACCTTGCCAGATTCTTCAGACTTTTAAAAAATTATGTACAATATGTATTCATATGGTAGCTAAGCATGACTTCTGTATACTTTGCAAATGTAGATGTATATTAAGTTCCTGTGTACTGAGATGTACTCATATTTTGAAGTTTTTCTGTGTATATACATGAAGTGTTAATTCTAAGTAGAGTGAAATAGATAAAAACTGTAAACTTTAAAAAGTATTATACAGGGATACCAAACCAAAACAAAAATTTGGCTTAGCCTAGTGAATGACAGCTTTTTGGTTTTGTTTTGTTTTTTTTCCCCACTTATAATCTTTTAATTGATCTGCTTGAATCGATAGAGAATTAAATTAAGGGAGAAAATGGTGACTTGGCAGAAGGTAGTGGTTATACTAATCAGCAATCTGTTTATAGGATATCTTATTTCTCTTTTATTCTCATATAAACAATAGCTGCTTCTTCTTAGATTCTTTCTTCTGTTTCTCTCCAATTAAAGATGCTAATAACTTCTCCATTCATTGTTTAGGACTAGGTCAGTAAACCGGCAGATTTTCAGTAGTAATTGCCTTATTTGGCTTTTCTTGACTTGGATTTCATGAAAATGTGATTTTTCCATTATTCACAATTTGAAATTATTCTATTTTTACTGTGTGATGACAATTTGTTTTTGAAAAAATATAATCAAACTATCAGTTTTTTATTTAGGAGTCACTTGTTCTTCCTAAAAGTGAAAATCAACAGCTTTGTAAATGGGTTATCATTTTGAAATATTTAAATTTACCAAACATTTATGAAACTACTGTCCAGCAAAACTGGCCTACTTGGTATTCCTCCTGTGTAGAACTCCTGGCTCCACACTTTTGTGCAGGGTGTCCTCTGTGTCTGGAATGTGCTCTCCTTACCTCTGCCTCATAAAATGCTTAACTTTCTTAAGAACTCGGCTCCAGTGCCCCCTTTTTTATGGCAAGTGTTTTCTGTTTTCCTTACATGCTAGTACTTCTCTTCCTCTCCTTTGTATATAAAAGAAACTGCATGATGTAACAAGTAGCGTACTAGACTGGGAGTCAGGAAGACCTGGGTTCACAACCCAGTTCAGACATTGATTAACTCTGTGACCATGGTTAAGTCAATTAAT